>PIJE02000040.1:154892-551479 GCA_002895965.2 Coryphaenoides rupestris | reverse complement strand
GGTGGAGGGCGGAACCCCTCTAGTATGGCAGGGTGACGGCAGTAAACTGTCTGAATGTGCTGGACAGTCCAGATCACAGTTCTCCCTGCCAACACTACATGGTCTGTCGGGTTCTGCACGTTCACAGTAATTGATGGTTTGTTTCCTTTAATCAGTTTTACGATTGTGTCACAGAATTCAAGTCCGTCTGTCCAACGGGGATTCACATCGGGCTCAAAGATCAGGGTGGTATCTTCATGTGGTGAGTGCATATGCACGTGGCACTCAACTTGGACAGAAACGTGTTTGGGTATGTTGATCCTCCTGTCACGGGTGTGTGCAGGAGGACCCAAGCGCAAGACCCAGACTTGGAGTTGTGCAGTACTTTAGTATTTATTTATGATACATACAAAGAAGAAAACAGGAGTGAAGCCAGCGGGACGGGTGGCGAGCGCGGCAGGCAGATGCGGGAACCGGCAGGCAGGGAGAGACGGGCAGACGGGTAGGCAGGGAGATCGGCTGGCTGGCGACAGGGGAAGTCCATACGGGTATTAACAACAGAACAACAGGTATTTTGTAACAATGAACCGACACCTAGTGGGTGGAAAGCCGGAGTCTTTATACATGGACTAATTGTTGATTCACGCTCCGTTGATTCCAATGGAGCCACTTTGGCCTGTTTTTCTCTTTTTGGGGTAGTCTCAACAGTCATACATGAGGATGGTGCACATTCTTCTTGGTGCACAATCCAATTATCAACTTGACATAGCCTAGAACAGTAAAGCACTTTTTTACATGATGCACATTGCTTCAGTCTTACCCCTTCGCCCTTTTGTCCACAATGCGCGTATCCTTGCTGTGTAACCGGTCACTCCCTGTCCTGTGTGAGCAACCCCTCCCCGTTTAAAGGATCCCCTCCAAACGGTCTCCGTCCGCTAACTCGACAACCAGCCATGAAATGTTCGCTGCTGCCACACCTGTAACAGTGCATGCAGTAGTCATCAGCTGCACTCTGTTGACAGCCAACACATCGTCTCATACGTCCACGGTTTGGAGGTAGAAAGCAAACCTCTGCTGAAATTGGGCGGTCCCTCCTCTCTGTCTAGGGCCGAAAGTGGACCAGTATCCCTGTGGCGTTCCCTGCATCTGCTGCCCCGGGAACTGCTGAACTGCTGCACTACCTGGTCCTTCCGCTGGTGCTTGCTGTCTGGGCGTATACTGGGGCTGTTGCATAGCCTCCCTAATTTGTGACACTTCAGCTTTTAGATCTTTCAGTAGAGCCATTTCAGACCTCATCTCTTCAAGCTGGGAAAGTAGAGGAGATATTACCCGTATCGTTCTTTCCAACTGGAGTATTATTGGACTGAGCTGAGTGGATAGTAACCGGCCGTTGTTGTCCTAATACTTTTCTCTTATTTTGCCTCTCTGTCTCATAGGCACATGCTATGTTCATTCGCTCAAGTAACACTTCATCGGAGGTGTCAGATTGCTCAAGATATGGCTGGAGATCGCGTTTGATATTGTCACTCTGCAGGCCAGTTGACACAGTGTGAAGGAACATGTTCTGCACTAACTCTGGGTCATATTTGAGGCCTGACTCAGCTTCCTGCGAGGCGAACAAGATCTTCTGTCTCAGGTCGAAAGCACGAATAAGAAAGTTCTGTGGGGTTTCTTTGACGCCCTGAACCTCACAAGTCAGCTGCTTATAGAGATCGGTGGCACTCTTCTCTTGGTAGTGCGAACGGAGTATCCGTCTCAGTGTGGGTAAGGTCAAGTTAGCTTTCCCCTCCAGATAGCTACGAAGCTGCATGCTGGGAGAAATTGCTCTTATCACAGCATCTACAATCTCTAGTTCTGGAAAACCTTTACTTAGACCATGTTCGATTTGACGAGCTCATAGCCAGATATTTGAAAGTCCTTATGCCATGGGGAAGATGCATGACTGTGGGTAGTGCTCTGTCCTGTGTGTTACTCAACTGGAGCTGCAAGGCCTCAATTTCCTTCAATATCTTTGCCTCCTCTTGCTCCTGTTTTTGTGGGTCCATTTTACCAACTGCTTGGAGCTCAGAAATGTTGTCTTGAAGATGAAGTAGCTCAGACATTCCCTCTGTTATGGTGCGCTCCTCCCCAGAGCGCACCGCGTCATCACCAGCGGCTCGGGATCCCAGCCCGAACAATCCCGAGACTCCCGAGCGAGCGAGACACGCCCTGCGGAGGCGAGTCCGTGGGGCGCCAGGTGTAGCGGATGATAATCAAGACACCGCAGATACTTAAGCCCGTTCTGAACAAAGAGACTTTGCTAGAACGTACTACCCCCGCGTCACTAGCTCCCCGGTGTTCTCCTTCCTCGCTCCTACGTCTTCCTCGTCGATCCCGTGTCCTCCTCGATCCTCGCTCCAGTGTCTCCCTTGTCATTCTACGGACCCCTGCCCTCCTCAGACCCTCTCCACGCGCCTCCACCTGAACTCCCCTCTTCCCGTGGACGGACCCCCCTTAGAACCCCCTGACCACCGGACTGCCCCCGACTCTCCTTTAGCCCCCTTGCTAAGTATATTTGTTTGTTAGAGTAGTTTCTTTTCCTTTTTCTATTAGGTATTTATAGATAGATTTATTTATTGTTTTAGATAGGTATTATTTATATATAGTTATATATTATTTTAGATAGGTATTATAGTGATAGATTATTATATATATTTATATATAGGAGACCCTTGTGTCCCTACTAGTCACGTTCCCTGTATATTCATTAAATATCTGTGGAACCTATACTGGTGTTTGTCTCTCCCTCTGTTTACTCACTGGCTCCTGTTCGTGTCTGGGTCGCAACACCCTCATCCTCAAGTTCTTCGAGCCCCTCCCGCTGTATGTAGTTTGAAATTAGTGAAATGAGAGCTGTTCGACCCTTGCCAACAACTTTGGTCCTGCGATGCTTAGAAAGTTACATAATTCAACCAGATCAGTTCTGGGCAGCACACACAATTCTCTAAGTACTTCTAGCTGTAATTTCTCCACTTCTGATGAATCCATCCTTCTAGCAGAGCGTGGGTATTAACAGTGTGAAGTGGTATATTTTAGCCTTTGAAAAGTTGGAGCAGCTCTCCTAGTATGTATGACTACCTCAGACTGCATGCACTTCTCAGATGATTAAGGTCCCACTGTAGCCGGTTCACCACCTGCTCTCGATGAGTAGTTTAAAAAGGCTATGTGACGGTTGGGGACATCTATCTCTTGTAGACGCTAATCCTCATCGCACAAAACCCAGCGGGGCCTCCAAATGTTATACGCCCCTGTAAGGGGGGATATAGAAGCAAATGAAACAAGACGATGTTGCAGGCTTCAAGTCCAATGTATAATGAACGAGCCTGAGCAACACGTTCCCCCACAGGAAAACCCGACAGACCAGAGCAATCAAACCACGGAGCAATTGATTGCATGGATTAACTTAAGCAAAATAAAAAAAACATAAAAGAAAGCAACTAGATTATGTTTTCATATTCAATGAAAATGTTTATATCCTTTACAAGTACAGTGTGTGTATGTGTGTGCGTGCGCGTGTGTGGTTAAGGCAATGGACTGCTAATCTATTGTGCTCTGCACGTGTGGGTTTGAATCCCATCCTTGTTGAAAGCTGATGTTGTTTGTCCTATTTTTAAGATGTGAGAAGAGGCTGTGATTTATCGTGCCTAACAACGCCCCTAAGCTGTTCTAAAACCACGGCCTTGCAGGGCTCATTGCTTTTATAAAACGGTTTGTCAAGTCAATTGTATTTGTATCAAATGGTCTCAAAGGGCTTTACATGATTGTGGGTCAAGTGATTATGACACCCCACTAGCCCCCCTAAGGACAAGAAACGACTCCCTTAATTAACAAGGAAGAAACCTGGAGAAGGAACTCAGAGTGGGGGATCCCTCCTTCCAGGGACGCTTCAGAGTGCAATGGGTGTCATACGAGCATACAAATGGGTAACAAAGCATAACAATTATAAGCAACAAAGTACAAATGATAAATAGAATAGTAATATTGTGATGGGTTACTAGATTAAACTACATTAAGGTTTCATAATTTAACCACATAGAAACAAAAAATGCAATAGTTTATTCAGAACAAATAATCATTCTTCCGCCAAACAATGTAGTTCTACAGCAACATAGCAGAATGATTGGCAAGCAATTTTGCCGGCTAAGTTTAAATGCACAAAATATTCCGGTTTTTGCTATTATTCAGATAAAGACATTGGACCTCATTCACGAACGCAGTTAAGAAAAAGTGAAAAAGAAATTTCTTCTTAAGTCCACTTACGAAGTTCCTGCGAAAATGTTGGCATTCAAGAAAGTTTTCTTATCTGGGATTGGTTCTTAGCTAAGAACAGGATTTAAGAACGCGGAAAAGCAGTCTATTTGGAGTGCGGCCATGTTCTTAAGGGCTGAATTTGTGAGAAATCATTGGTGATTGCGTTCACATCAATTCTACAGACATCCTCGGATGTAAATAATTATAATAATAATAAATACGAGAATATTTGTATCATTAACAATTACGTTTCACATGCATAGTCATGATTCTACGAGGCATCGTGATGTCCTAAAATAAATAAAAGCACGACACGAACACTGCAAATGGCAGTGAATAAATAAATAAGCACTAAACTCAATCGTGTGGATATAGACATAGGGGAATAGAATTGACACATCTACATTCTGTGAATGAACATGTGAATATCCATAACTAAAATATATCATATGGGCCTACATACTATACATACTATACATAATATACATAATATACATACTTGTGGTGGATTGACATAATTCACCCACGGAACTATGGGTGGGGTTTATTGTTCCGCACGGACACTTTTACTGCACGGACTTGAGAGTTGTTGTTTATCTCGCGCTGTTTGGAGTGTTTGCTTGCGACCTGTTCCATGTCAATTAAACGTCAAGTTTTGACATTTGATACACCACCTCCGACTCCCGTCTCTCGGCACTACACTGGTGACCCCGACGTCAGTCTCGCAGAAGTATCCGAGACTGAACCGAACATGGCAAACAACGAGTTTTGGGAGACATCCACGGCAGCGTGGTTCGCGCAGACGGAGGCTCAATTCGCCCTCCGCGGTATTACGGACGACGACGCATGCTATTTCCACGTTGTCTCGGCGCTGGGGAGCTCCACTGCAGCCCGGACGGTGGGCTTTATTACATCTCCCCCTGCCTTGAATAAATATGCAGCGTTCAAAGCTTTCCTGCTCAAGACCTTCGAGCTATCACGGTCAGAACGAGCCCGACGTCTGCTCGCTATTCAAGGACTCGGAGACAGCAAGCCTTCAGCAAGCCTGTTCAACCTGCTGGGTACGGAAGAACCAAACTTCCTTTTCATGGAACTGTTTCTTCGGCACATGCCGCCGCATATCCAGACGGTGCTCACTAATACGGTTATTACTGAGCCCCGCGCTTTAGCCGAAGAAGCTGACCGTTTCTTCCTAGCCACCCAGCGTTTCGCCACCGAGGTGCTAGCCCCGACACGCAGTTACACCCCCCCCGGGCAGAGACAGGCTAACTAGCAGAGACCCAGTGGCCGCCGACACACGTGCTAACCCAGGCATGTGCTATTTCCACACTCGCTTCGGCGCAAAAGCCAAGAGGTGCCGCTCCCCGTGTAACTACAAACCGGCGGGAAACGCCAAAGCCTGCGTTTCAGTAGTGGCTGCGAGCGTGGGCGCAACAAACCGGCTACTTTTCATCAGAGACACTCTCTCCGGGCGCAAATTCATCTGCGACACCGGCGCTCAGAGGAGCGTCCTGCCTGCTACGGTGAGCGACACCGCGGGCGGAGACCATGGCCCACATTTAACGTCCGCTAACGACACCCCCATCCGCACCTATGGCACGAAGACGGTGGAATTGTCCTTCGGGGGTCAGCGGTTTACATGGGACTTCGTCACGGCCGACATCTCCTTCCCCCTCCTCGGCGCAGACTTCCTGTGCGCCCACGGACTACTGGTGGATGTTAAAAACGGCCGCCTGGTGGACGCACTGACATTTTCCTCGTTCGCATGTGAACGCGGCGAGGCGGCATACGGCGGGCTCTCCAGCTCACTCTCAGAGGGTGACAGACATCAGCTTGACGCAGCCCACCTTTTCTGCCGTTACTACCAAGCACGGGGTTGAGCATCACATTGACACTAAAGGCCCCCCTGTCTATGCTAGGGCCCGACGGCTCAACCCCGACAGGCTGAAGGTCGCTAAGGCAGAGTTTGCTAACATGGAGCGCCTGGGCATCATCCGCCGCTCAGACAAGCCCTTGGCCTCGCCACCTCCACATCGTCCCCAAACCAGGCAGCGGGTGGCGACCGTGTGGAGACTACCATCGCCTTAACGACGCCACTACACCCGACCGTTACCCAGTCCCCCACATCCAGGATTTCTCTGCACACCTGGCGGGTAAATCGGTTTTCTCCAAGGTAGATCTGGTGCGTGGCTACCACCAAGTTCCGGTGCACCCCTCAGACGTCCCCAAAACGGTGGTGATTACGCCGTTCGGGTTGTTTGAATACCTGCGCATGCCGTTCGGACTTAAAAATGCAGCTCAGTCTTTTCAGCGACTGATGGATTTCGGCACTTAGGGACATGCCATTCGTTTTCGTCTATTTAGACGACATCCTCATTGCCAGCTCCTCTGAAGAAGAGCACCAGGCACATCTCCGGGACCTTTTCACGAGGCTTGACCAACACGGCCCTAATTATCAACCCGGCAAAGTGTTTTGTTCGGGTGTCCTCCATCCATTTTCCTCGGGACCTCATCAAAACAAAGATGGAGCCGCCCCCCCCTGCCGTCAGAAGGTGGAGGCCGGTTCCGCTTTCCCCCACCCACACACAGCTCTGGGCCGCTCCGTGAGTTCCTGGGATGGTGGACTTTTTATCAACCGGTTCACTCCGCCGGGCCAGGCCCACACCATGCACTCGCTGTACGAAGCTCTGAAGGGCAAGGTCCCCCAGCCAGACCAGACTGGACGGCCCGAAGGGAGACCGCTTTTTGATGCCCACCAAAGGCCGCCCTGAGCCCAAGGCCGCCTTGTTGGCCTCACCCGTCACATTGTGGCCCCCATCCGCTATCCACCACAGGACGCGTCTGACTATGCCGTCGGCGCAGTGCACGAGCAATGGGTCGAGGCGCCTGGCAGCCGCTCGCCTTTTTCAGTCGCCAGTTAACCCCCAGGGAGCGCAAATACAGTGTGTTCGACAGAGAGCTCCTTGGCCTCTGGTTGGCGATTCGCCACTTCCGGTCCCTGCTGGGAGGGCCGCGAGTTTACGGCATTCGTGGACCACAAGCCACTCACATTCTGCATGTCCAAAGTGGCCGAGCTGTGGTCCGCCCGCCAGCAGCGCCAGCTCTTGTACATATCCGAGTACACCACGGACATCCAACACATCGCCGGCAAGGCCAACGTGGTCGCGGACTGCCTCTCTCTCTCGGTCATCGGAGCTGTGCAGCTGTGCCTCGATTACCTCCGCATGAGTGCGGACCAGGCCTCCGACAGCGGGGTCCAGACCCTCAAGATTTCGGACACGGGATTACGCCTGGAGGAGGTCGCGGTCGGTGACTCAGGTGCGAAGTTGTTGTGCGACTTCTCCACGGGCCAGCCTAGGCCACTAGTCCCTGCAAATTGGCGCCGGCCCGTTTTCGAGGCGATACACGACCTCTCCCACCCCGGCAGGAAACCATCCGTGAAGTTGGTTTCTCAGAAGTTTGTGTGGCAGGGACTTAAGAGGGACGTGAAAACTTGGGTCGACTCGTGCGTGGCCTGTCAACGGGCTAAGGTGCACCGCCATACTAGAGCCCCTTTTGAACTTTTTGCTGTTCCCGAGAGGAGGTTCGACCATGTCAATGTTGACCTGGTTGGTCCTCTTCCCCCCTCTCACGGTTTCACCTACCTCTTCACGATGGTCGACAGGACGACCCGCTGGCCAGAGGCCGTTCCCCTCTCCTCGACGGCGTCTTCTGACGTGGCCCGAGCATTCATCGGCACGTGGGTTGCGCGCTTTGGGACCCCGTCCGACCTCTCCTCTGACCGGGGCTCCCAGTTTACCTCGGAGCTCTGGAACGCAGTTGCCCAAGGTTTGGGGGTCAAGCTGCACCGCACTACAGCCTATCACCCCCAGGCTAACGGCTTATGTGAGCGTTTCCACCGATCCATGAAGGCGGCCCTGCGTGCTGGCTTGACAGACGGCAACTGGGTGGATAAGCTCCCGTGGGTGATGCTTGGCCTCAGGTGCGCCCCCAAAGAGGACCTGCAGTCCTCGTCGGCGGAGCTTGTCTATGGCCAGACTCTACGGGTCCCCGGGGATTTCATGCCACAGTTCCCTGGTCTGCGGCCGGGCAGCGCTCCTCCCTGCTGGAGACCGCAGGGACGTTCGCACCCGTCCCCACGTCGCAACACAGCACCCCTGCTTTCCAGGTGTCCCCCGGTCTACGCTCGGCGGATTTTGTGTTCATTCGCCACGACGCCCACCGCGGACCTCTGCGGCCCCCTTACGACGGCCCGTTCAGGGTCATACAACACGGGGACAAGAGCCTGGTGGTGGACATTGGTGGTAGGCCTGAGACGGTTTCCATTGATAGGATTAAGCCTGCTCATGTGGACGTTTCCAGGCCATTGGAGTTGGCTCAGCCCCCACGCCGGGGCCGTCCTCCCATGCCCCGCCCCCACCCCCCTGTCGGGGTGCCCTCGACCTCGTTGACTACCTGGACCCCCGATTTTGTGGACAACGCGCCTGCTGCCTCTCCCTCCTCGGCCCCGACGACGACTCGCCGGGGCCGAGTCGTCGTCCCTTTCCAGCGCAGGGATTTTGACTATGGGTGAATTCTGGGGGGGCTTGTGTGGTGGATTGACATAATTCACCCACGGAACTATGGGTGGGGTTTATTGTTCCGCACGGACACTTTTACTGCACGGACTTGAGAGTTGTTGTTTATCTCGCGCTGCTTGGAGTGTTTGGCTTGCGACCTGTTCCATGTCAATTAAACGTCAAGTTTTGACATTTGATACACCGCCTCTGACTCCCGTCTCTCGGCACTACAATACTATACATATATACATACTATACATAATATACATAATATACATACTATACATACTATACATAATATACATAATATACATAGGGCCCAAGGACGTATTGTTGTTTAGGACATTGGTGGACATCACAGATATTGCGCCAAGGATGCGCAATTACGCTCCCGTGAGGCGCGCGTCGGGCTCCGAGTCAGCGTCTCTGGGGGGGGGATGGATATCACTGGATATTGGTGGGGACATGTCCCCAGCGTCCCCCCCCGGTGGGGACATGTCCCCAGCGTCCCCACTAAATTCTACGCCCATGATAGGGCCTATCAAGATCCACAAGTAGCCTACTCATGTATTTAACTCAACTGTACAATTGAATCTGCTCTCAGCCGTCTTGTTCTCTATTGTTATTTTTCATTGTTGGTTCTATTTTCTTTACCTTGCTTAGTGTGTACATTGTAAGAGCCAGTGGAGAAACATTCCACTGCTCATCTTACTGGTATGATGTGACATGTGACTGGTTTGGCCGGTGCACCATCGGTTTTCACTGTTCGCTTTGGTATGATTCTGTGTGCACACGGTCCTGTTGTTGCCCTTATAAGGAGCTGGTGGGGCGTGTCTGTATGCTAATTCAGGTGTACGAGCACGCGCGTTCCATTTAAGAATGAGCGCAGCTGAGAACACTTTGGCGGGTTAAGAACACATTTCCCCGCGTTCATGAATCTTTTGTTTGTTCTTACGAAGTTCGTAAGAAGATATTTAAGAAGACACTTAAGAAAATGTTCGTGAATGAGGTCCAATGTCGTCTTCCCTGTTGGGACATCAGAGGGTCTAGAGGTGTGCAGATCTGAGGCGCTTGGACATTCTAGCAGTGTCACAGCACTCTCTGACACTGCCTCCAGTCCAGAAACAACACCACCAGAAACAAAGACTGCAACACCAACGCCTCCTCGTAACCGCAGAAGGATAGACGACATGATGATGCAGTTCCAGCGAGACTCTGAAGAAGCAAGTCAGCGGCACCACGAGGAGACTGTAGCACAACTGAGGTCTGCTCAACAGGGTTTTGAGGCGCTCATGACATGATTGTTGGATGAGCTGTAATGTGCTGCCTTAAGTTTCTGTAAATAGTTCATTTGACTAACATGTGTTACAGTACTTAAGTTATTGTTAGTGGCCTAATACTATTTTTATACGTTTTGCACAAAGCATGTCACTTTTTTCTTTGTCTTGTGAGAATAAATAATTGTTTGGATATTTACTGCAACCATTTGTGAAACTTACTAAAGTAAACAGTAGAAGTAGAATAACAAAAAAAAGTGGGAGAAGCAAAGGTCCAGGGATCCGATGCTATTTACCGCCCTTCCCTCGTGGACGGCACCCCAGCCTAAGCATGACGCGTCCATCGTCACCACCTTCCTCAGTGCCACACTTCCACACTGAAGAGAGATGGGGTTTTCCATTGAAGGACAGCCGCAAAACATTCCTGTGAAACTGTCACCCTGCACTCGAGGTGATGCCGGGGAATTGGGATGAGACCCAACGCTGAAAGTCCCTCATCCGCAATAATGCCATGGGAATGACTGATATCATCGATGCCATCAAACCTAGGAGGCGATAACACATTCTCCCGCTTATCATAAGTCCCCATGCGAAAGAGGGCTAGGCACTGGTGGAAAGAAGCCACGCGTCTCTCTGATAAAGAGAGAGTCTAGGCGAAGCCCTAGAATCCTAGATACTCTATATTACCCTTGGGGCTAGAGAAAGTCCAAATGGGATCGTCAGATACTCGTAGGTTACGCCCTGATACGCAAACCTGACAAATTTCCTGTGATTAGGAAATATGTAAATGTGGAAGTACACATCCTGTAGTTCGATTGACGTACACCCATTGCCTGGACGAATTGACAGAGACAGCACTGAATGTGTTAGTATCGGAAAGGTGTACTTTCTGAGCCCCCGTAGATCTAGGATCGGACGTAAGCTGCCCCTTTCTTTGGAATGAGAACTGGGAGGCTTTATGCCAAATTGAAGTTGTGGAACTTGAGTCCCGCCTCTCTCAGACAAACCCTCACTGGGGGCTGAGGGTGGGACATTGCACTGGAGAGCACTGGAACCTGTGCTACTTCTCCAGGCACACTGTGGTGTGGACCCCAATGGGTCGCTGCACAGTGAAAACTGGGTCCGTTGTGCACCGTAGATTCTCTCCTCCTTTTCAGGGGAAGGGGAGAGTGATGCACGACCCAGTGGGGGACTGGACCAGAGTAACCTGTGAATGTCCAGTCCTCCCTGGTGCTGGGGGCTAGGTTGTCCACCTCTTCTTTCCCCCGGTGGGGTTGGGGAGGCGGTACTTTGCCACGGCGAACGACTGCTTGCCCCATTTGTCTCTGGTTTGGCACCCTCGTCCGGTGGCCACCCGCTTGGGCCATAGCTGGAGGCTGAGGAGGCCTGCAGTTGGCGTGACGGGCCGTAGCCGGTGACACTGCAACTGCGAAGCCAGGATGTTGGGTATAGAGAGGAAGAGGGGTGGTTGCACGATTGCGAGGTAGGCAAGCCTGAAGAGCGTCTCCCTCCTTCTTTCTGGTGTCACACATCTGTTGCATCCACAGACGATCCAAAAAGTCTAATGGGGTCCACCTTGGTGTCTAGGAGGTCCCTCTTCTCCGCGTTGCTGAGGCTGGATAGGCTCAGCCAGAGGGATCTCTCCCCTACCACCGAAAGGCCCATGGCACGGCCCGATCCCTGGATGCCACCACAGAGGTCAGGCAGATCTCTTCCCAGAGCGCTGGGTTAGCGACCCTGTAACTAAACTTTACTCTTTTCCTATTTGAAAAGGGCTAAAGGTTTATGGACAAAGTTGACCAATATTGAGATAATATAGTCTTGCAACACTGAACTTTAGCAAATATCTTATAAAGTACAACCATACCATAACATTTATGACCTGACTGTTTGGAAGTCCATACAATAAGATAAAGGAACTGTATTAATATCTGTATTCTATTTTGTGTTCTATTGTAACACTCAACGTTTGTCATTCACAATTTATGAATACTTTCATGTTTTCATGTCAGTACATATGTTACGGAGTGTACGGGTGGCGGACCCAAACGCAAGACCCAGACTCGGAGTTATGCAATACATTTACAATACAAACGTAACGGAACCGGGAGTGAAGCCAGCGGGACGGGTGGTGAGCGCGGAAGGCAGATGCAGGAACCGGCAGGCAGGGATAGGCGGTTGACAGGTAGGCAGGGAGATGAGCTGGCTGGAGACGGACGAAAATACATACGGGTAGATTCACGGGTAGAATTAACAACGGAGCAACAGATACTAATTGCAACAATGATCCAATGACCAGTGGGTGGAAAGCCGGGGTTCTTATACTGTGACTAATTGTTGATAGATGGCAGGCGCGAGCGCAGCGCAGGTGCCGCTAATGACGCTGGGGCAGCACCGGAGCCACGCCCACCAACACCGTGAGCCCAGAGACACGGTCGAGACCTTGACAGTATCTCCCCCTCAATGGGAGCCTCCCGGCGACCCACAATCACCGGGCTGGCACTGTCAGGCGGACGACCTGGAGGCAGGACAGAGGCCGAGCAGGGACCCCCAGATGGACGACCTGGAGGCAGGGCAGAGGCCAAGCAGGGACACTGGTGACGTTGGAGCAGGGCCACTGGTGACGTCGGAGCGGGGACCGGGGCTGGCTGCGACCCAGCCGCAGGAACGGGAGGCTGCTGCAGTCCACCCGGGACCGGTACCGGGGATGGCTGCAACCCAGCAGTGGGAACCGGGAACGGGACCGGGGATGGCTGCGACCCAGCAGCGGGAACCGGGAACGGGACCGGGAATGGCTGCGACCCAGCAGCGGGAACCGGAGGCTGCTGCGGTCCAACCGGGACCGGGACCCGGGATGGCTGCGACCTAGCAGCAGGAACCGGCAGGGGCTGCTGCGGTCCAGCCGGGACCGGGACCCGGGATGGCTGCGACCTAGCAGCAGGAACCGGCAGGGGCTGCTGCGGTCCAGCCGGGACCGGACCATGTCTTGACTCGGTCTCGTTTTAGGTGGTCTCGACTACATTGACACTCTGGTGAGGAAGGTGAAGCAGCGCCTCTACTACCTCAGGCAGCTGAGGAAGTTCTGAGTCTACCGGAGGATCCTTCAGACCTTCTACGCTGGTGCGGTGGAGAGCATCCTGTAAGAAGCATCACTGCCTGGTTCGGCAACAGCTCCTCTCAGGACAGGAGGGCTCTGCAGAGGGTGGTGCATTTGGGTGAGAGCACGACTGGCACTACACTCCCCACCCTGCAGGACCTATACTCCAGGTCCTGGATGTGTTAATTAAGGGAGTCGTTTCTTGCCCTTAGGGGGGCTAGGACTAGGGGGTGTCATAATCACTTGGCCCATAATCATATTTTATATCTTTAGCAAGTGTGGCCTACTCCTTCATCTAATTTGGCAAATATTTTGTGTGCATAGGTGCATGTGTGGGTTTTCTTTAACAACCAACTGTTAAACTTTATATAAAAAATGAATTTAACATTCTCTTTATCTTGCTTAAGGCAAATGGATTCCAAATGTCCTGGCTGAGGGTGGATGTCGGATGAAAGTGTCCTCGTAACTTCTGCCAGAACCAACAGAGGCTGCTGACCTATATCAGCAAGAGAGGTGGTCAAGTCACAAGACATGGGTGTCAGCATTTGGCACCAACTTTTAGGGTGTGGGGGTAAGACCCAGGCGCACAGCAATGGAGGAGGCGTAAGTTCAGGTTCAAGCCCAGAGGGGCGGTTTAATAAAGTAACACAAAGGGGTTGCCACAAAAAGGGATGCCACAAAATAATAAAGGCAATGTGCTCGTGAGAGCTGTAGAGGGTTGTAGGTGGAGCAGGGTGAGGGCTCGGCAGATTAGCACGACTCAGCAGAGGGGGTCCGGGATGCTGGAGAGACAAGGGGGAGAAGGAGGGTGAGTGATAATGATCACAGGTAAGGCAAGGCAAAAAACAGGGTTGGCACAACAACTGCGTAAAGTTTAGTTGGCGAGAGAATAAGGCACTACAATCGCTAGCGCAGAAAGTAGGCTCAGGGCTATACGTTACCACTGGTAGGTTATGGTAAGATCTGGCGCTGAGTGGAGTGCAGGCCAGGTTCTTGTAGGGGTTGAAGGTGATTGCAGACAAGGGACAGGTGCGGTGATTAGGAATGAGGAACAGGTGAGCAGAGCCGTGATGTGGAAGCATCATCACCGCTCCTGCCATTGTGCATGCGCCGA
Organism: Coryphaenoides rupestris; assembly: GCA_002895965.2. NCBI lineage: Eukaryota > Metazoa > Chordata > Actinopteri > Gadiformes > Macrouridae > Coryphaenoides > Coryphaenoides rupestris. The sequence continues at coordinate 537,163 of PIJE02000040.1, read as the reverse complement.
CGTGCTGGGAACGTTGAGATCCGACTCAGAGTCAGAGAGGTGAGAGGAGTGGGAGGAGCCTGCCGAGAGGACAGAGCCAGGGGGAACTCAGGGGGACGTGAGAGCCTGGTAGCCAGGGGGAACTCAGGGGGACGTGAGAGCCTGGTAGCCAGGGGGAACTCAGGGGGACGTGAGAGCCTGGTAGCCAGGGGGAACTCAGGGGGACGTGAGAGCCTGGTAGCCAGGGGGAACTCAGGGGACGTGAGAGCCTGGTAGCCAGGGGGAACTCAGGGGGACGTGAGAGCCTGGTGGCCAGGGGGAACTCAGGGGACGTGAGAGCCTGGTAGTCAGGGGGAACTCAGGGGGACGTGAGAGCCTGGTAGCCAGGGGGAACTCAGGGGGAACTCAGGGGAACGTGAGAGCCTGGTAGCCAGGGGGAACTCAGGGGAACGTGAGAGCCTGGTAGCCAGGGGGAACTCAGGGGAGCCGGAACGCCGTATGCCCGGTCCGAGGCGGCGCGCAGAGGAGCGTGAAGGGCGCGTAGCGGGAGGGGAGAGAGGCGGACGTGGAGGCGAGGACGGGCGAGCCGTAACACCAACCACTTTGACAGTCTGGAGGAGCAGCAACATGCTGAAATGCAATTCTGTACCAAATACCCGGATTTGGTACATTTGTTTGACAGTGTCTTCAATGGACAGCCAGGGCCTTTCCAGGAAGCTGTGACAGAAATCATAGCTGTTTCGTGGGGCAGTAACATGTAACACGACAAGGTCCCCCCCCCCCAGGTTTTGGAGTGCATGTCCCCTGTTAATACAATTATTTGTACACGTCTTGACTTTTCCATGTATGATCTTCAACATTCCCTGACTGTACTAGGTGATTTGTATGAATGCATGAATCACTTTTGTAAGAGTACATTGTTTACCCTCCTGAAAATGTTCCCACTTTAGATGTTATTTATATCTTCCTGGTGTCAATAAAAATATGTTGTCACGGTCTCGGCCGTGTCTCCGGGCTCACGGTGTTGGTGGCAGTGGCTCCGGGCTCCGGTGCCACCCCAGCGTCATTAGCGGCACCTGCAGCAGCCTCCCGTTCCTGCGGCTAGGTCGCAGCCATCCCGGGTCCCGGTCCCGGCTGGACCGCAGCAGCCCCTGCCGGTTCCTGCTGCTAGGTCGCAGCCATCCCGGGTCCCGGTCCCGGCTGGACCGCAGCAGCCCCTGCCGGTTCCTGCTGCTAGGTCGCAGCCATCCCGGGTCCCGGTCCCGGCTGGACCGCAGCAGCCCCTGCCGGTTCCTGCTGCTAGGTCGCAGCCCCCTGGTCCCGGTCCCGGGGATGGCTGCAACCCAGCAGCGGGAACCGGGAACGGGACCGGGGATGGCTGCGACCCAGCAGCGGGAACCGGGAACGGGACCGGGAATGGCTGCGACCCAGCCGCGAGGAACGGGAGGCTGCTGCGGTCCAACCGGGACCCGGGATGGCTGCGACCCAGCAGCAGGAAACAGGGACTGCTGCGGTCCAACTGGGACCCGGGATGGCTGCGACCCAGCAGGGGCTGCTGCGGTCCAGCCGGGGGACCATTGATCAGCAGAACCGGCAGGGGCTTCTGCAGGTCCAAACGGGACCGGGACCGGGGGGCTGCGACCTAGAGCAGGAACCGCAGGCTGCTGCGGGCCCAGCCGGGGACCGAGGACCAGGGACGGGCTGCGACCTTAGCAGCAGGAACCGGCAGGGGCTGCTGCGGTCCAGCCGGGACCGGGACCCGGGACGGCTGCGACCTAGCAGCAGGAACCGGCAGGGGCTGCTGCGGTCCAGCCGGGACCGGGACCCGGGATGGCTGCGACCTAGCAGCAGGAACCGGCAGGGGCTGCTGCGGTCCAGCCGGGACCGGGACCCGGGATGGCTGCGACCTAGCCGCAGGAACGGGAGGCTGCTGCAGGTGCCGCTAATGACGCTGGGGTGGCACCGGAGCCCGGAGCCACTGCCACCAACACCGTGAGCCCGGAGACACGGCCGAGACCGTGACAACATATTTTTATTGACACCAGGAAGATATAAATAACATCTAAAGTGGGAACATTTTCAGGAGGGTAAACAATGTACTCTTACAAAAGTGATTCATGCATTCATACAAATCACCTAGTACAGTCAGGGAATGTTGAAGATCATACATGGAAAAGTCAAGACGTGTACAAATAATTGTATTAACAGGGGACATGCACTCCAAAACCTGGGGGGGGGGGACCTTGTCGTGTTACATGTTACTGCCCCACGAAACAGCTATGATTTCTGTCACAGCTTCCTGGAAAGGCCCTGGCTGTCCATTGAAGACACTGTCAAACAAATGTACCAAATCCGGGTATTTGGTACAGAATTGCATTTCAGCATGTTGCTGCTCCTCCAGACTGTCAAAGTGGTTGGTGTTACGGCTCGCCCGTCCTCGCCTCCACGTCCGCCTCTCTCCCCTCCCGCTACGCGCCCTTCACGCTCCTCTGCGCGCCGCCTCGGACCGGGCATACGGCGTTCCGGCTCCCCTGAGTTCCCCCTGGCCACCAGGCTCTCACGTTCCCCTGAGTTCCCCCTGGCTACCAGGCTCTCACGTTCCCCTGAGTTCCCACGTTCCCCTGAGTTCCCCCTGACTACCAGGCTGTCACGTTCCCCTGAGTTCCCCCTGGCTACCAGGCTCTCATGTTCCCCTGAGTTCCCCCTGGCCACCAGGCTCTCACATCCCCGAGTTCCCCCTGGCTACCAGGCTCTCACATCCCCCTGAGTTCCCCCTGGCTACCAGGCTCTCAGTTCCCCTGAGTTCCCCCTGGCTACCAGGCTCTCACGTCCCTCTGAGTTCCCCCTGGCTACCAGGCTCTCACATCCCCCTGAGTTCCCCCTGGCTACCAGGCTCTCACGTCCCCCTGAGTTCCCCCTGGCTCTGTCCTCTCGGCAGGCTCCTCCCACTCCTCTCACCTCTCTGACTCTGAGTCGGATCTCAACGTTCCCAGCACGTCGGCGCATGCACAATGGCAGGAGCGGTGATGATGCTTCCACATCACGGCTCTGCTCACCTGTTCCTCATTCCTAATCACCGCACCTGTCTCTTGTCTGCAATCACCTTCAACCCCTACAAGAACCTGGCCTGCACTCCACTCAGCGCCAGATCTTACCATAACCTACCAGTGGTAACGTATAGCCCTGAGCCTACTTTCTGCGCTAGCGATTGTAGTGCCTTATTCTCTCACCAACTAAACTTACGCAGTTGTTGTGCCAACCCTGTTTTTTGCCTTACCTTACCTGTGATCATTATCACTCACCCTCCTTCTCCCCCTTGTCTCACCAGCATCCCGGACCCCCTCTGCTGAGTCATGCTAACCTGCAGAGCCCTCACCCTGCTATCTACAACCCTCTACAGCTCTCACGAGCACATTGCCTTTATTATTTTGTGGCATCCCTTTTGGTGGCAACCCCTTTGTGTTACTTTATTAAACCGCCCCTCTGGGCTTGAACCTGAACTTACGCCTCCTCCATTGCTGTGCGCCTGGGTCTTACCCCCACACCCTAAAAGTTGGTGCCAAATGCTGACACCCATGTCTTGTGACTTGACCACCTCTCTTGCTGATATAGGTCAGCAGCCTCTGTTGGTTCTGGCAGAAGTTACGAGGACACTTTCATCCGACATCCACCCTCAGCCAGGACATTTGGAATCCATTTGCCTTAAGCAAGATAAAGAGAATGTTAAATTCATTTTTTATATAAAGTTTAACAGTTGGTTGTTAAAGAAAACCCACACATGCACCTATGCACACAAAATATTTGCCAAATTAGATGAAGGAGTAGGCCACACTTGCTAAAGATATAAAATATGATTATGGGCCAAGTGATTATGACACCCCCTAGTCCTAGCCCCCCTAAGGGCAAGAAACGACTCCCTTAATTAACACATCCAGGACCTGGAGTATAGGTCCTGCAGGGTGGGGAGTGTAGTGCCAGTCGTGCTCTCACCCAAATGCACCACCCTCTGCAGAGCCCTCCTGTCCTGAGAGGAGCTGTTGCCGAACCAGGCAGTGATGCTTCTTACAGGATGCTCTCCACCGCACCAGCGTAGAAGGTCTGAAGGATCCTCCGGTAGACTCAGAACTTCCTCAGCTGCCTGAGGTAGTAGAGGCGCTGCTTCACCTTCCTCACCAGAGTGTCAATGTAGTCGAGACCACCTAAAACGAGACCGAGTCAAGACCAAGACCAGAGCATATCAAGTCCGAGTCAAAACCAAGACTTTGAAGGCGTGAGACCGAGTCAAGACCAGACCAATGCGAGACCGCTTTCAAGACCATGACTGTAATCATAGTGTTGGCTCGATATTTACACCATTCCTCTGTTAAAATTCCCAACGAAAGAAAACATTATATAACAATTTTAGTAAAATACAAATGGATGTACAGAATATACTCAGTGACAGAAAGCAATCGTTTGATCTGAAACACTGCAATTCCATTTCACTGATCCTCGAAAATGCTCAAGACAGTGAGCAGAATGAAACAAAAGTGTAAAAACACCTTACTGCTGCTAAATTAAGACTCCCCCAAATTGTCACATCAGCCACTGATAGCTAAGAAGTAAGTAATAAGTTAATAATTAGTAAGTAATAACCTGAAAGATGATACAGTGATATACATATGATCTCTATGCAGGAGTGTGTTATGATCTCTAAATATTTTTTCAATATAACCACTATAGACATTAGTCTATAGTGGTTATATTGAAAAAATGGTCTGCAGTAGAAAATTATTTCAGTGTTGTGTCTCTGATGTTGTGTCCACAATCAGCTCCTTAGTTTTGGAGACATTGGCATGAGGCTGTTGTCTTGGCACCAGAGTGACAGGTTAGCAACTTCCTCTTGGTAGGCCTTCTCATCGTTACCGGAAGTCAGGCCCACCACCACTGTGTCATCCGCAAACTTGATGATGGTGTTGAAGCTGGACCTGGCCACACAGTCATGTGTGTACAGGGAGTACAGTATGGGGATGAAGATGCAACCCTGGGGGGATCCTGTGTTCAGGGTGAGGGGTCTGGAGGTGTGTTTGCCCACCCTGACGACCTGGGGCCTGGCGGTTAGAAAGTTCAGACACAATCAGCTTGCTAGCCAGTCTGCTGGGTGCTATGATGTTGAAAGCAGAGCTAAAGTCAATAAACAACATTGTTACAAACCCCCTCCCCCCTTCCGACTGTCAAGATGACAGAGGGAGCTGTGTATTACCTGACAGCATCGTCTGTGGATCTGTTTGGCCGGTTGATATACCACTTAATAGTATGCTGTATGCTGTATGCTGTATGCTTTATTTTCTCCAGTGTTGATGAGACTACCGAAAATATTGCTAAACTGTGGAGAAAACTCAACTGTGGTGAATTTAATATTGGTGATGTTTATTATGTTATTAGACCTGATGAAGTGTGCTATGCCATGGAATATTGGCATGTGGCCTTGACCAAATAACAGCAGAAAATCGGAAGTATGCTAACCATAGAATTTCAGTGTTACTTGCCATGTGTTTTTCTGGATTGATAATGCATGGCATACTACCTGATTCTATCTTGTCTGTTTTACTGGTGCCAGTAGTCAAAGATAAAACCATGTCCAGCATGGAAAATTACAGACCAATTACCCTGGCTAGCATGCTTTCCAAAGTATTAGAACGCATTCTCTTGGATGGGCTTCAAGAATACATGTAACCACCAAACAATTTGGTTTTAAAAATAAACAAGGCACAGATTTGTGTATATCTGCACTAAAGGAAATGGCTAGTAAGTATAGAAAACACTATAATATGTATGTGTTTTCTGGATGCATCCAAAAAATTTTATCAAATTAACCACAGTAAATTGTTTGTTAAACTACATGAGCCAGGCATTTGATAAGGATCTTGCACTTTTGGTATTCACATCAAACCATGCAAGCTAGATGAGGTAAGAGTATATCTGCATTCAGGATCTTCAAATTCCCAAGATGGACAATTTTATGTACAAATGTATGTCAATTTCTTTTATCATAATGGCCTTAACTGAGCCCACACAAAGTGACATGAGGTACTCCTCTTGTTTCTGGAAACATTGGAACAAAAGTATGTTTTTTGTAATCACTGGAATTGCAATGAACGGCAATGATTGTATCTCTGTGTTGTCCTCACATTGTATTTCTCTGTTTTTTACATTGATATGGACCGATGAAATAAAGTTACATCAATCAAAAGGGGCCCATTTTCTTCGGGGGGGTATAAAAAAGTACACTTTAGTACCCTGACCTGACATGACCTAATTATAATGGCAATGTTGTCTATCCAACTTTACAATATAGCCTATATTTCACAATACGTATGTTTTTATGCACAGAGTACACCTCATCTGCAGGATTCCTTATTATTGGTTCTTTCATATAATTAGACTATATAGGCCTCTCTAGTGCCATTGTTGGCATTATGTATTACACCACACGCCTAAGCAATTCAGGCCAATCCTTTTTTTTAACACCTCAAACAAAAACACGACAGCAGGCTGTAAACTAGGGAGGACAGACAGTGATTTGTAGGTAAAGTTTTAATGTCTTCCAATTGCAATCCTAATGTCCCTTAAGTTTGGTGCACTTCACGCCGTGTAATTGGCGAAATCTAGTATTTTCAGTTTCAACACACCAACAGCTTTTCAACAGCACATTGAACACATCATCTTTTTCATCACACATAATGCTTTTTGAACATCTTTGCAAATGGAACAGACGTCCGGAGAGAAGACCAGAAGACAGTTCATATTTGTGGTTGTGACAAGGAATGTGGACTTCACTTTGCAAACACAAAAGACATGTTTATGCCTATTAGAGTATGTTTGTTAATAGGGTAGCTAAGCCAACAATTCAGCCTACATTTGCTGTTGTCCTACTTCTACTAGGACTACTACAGAGAATTGTGAAGCATATTATAGTAGCAGTTGGAAGGCCTACTCATCAAAGTACACTCTGGTTGAGTGTATATCACGTTCACCCCAATTTCCAATAACTTATTACAATGAAACCAGCTTTACTAGCAATAATCTATTTATTTTGTGAATATTCATAGAAAAAAGTAATCGATGTCCAATAAACAAAGTGATTTTAATAATCAACTTTACATTCAATACAGCTAAATTCCACTTGGCCAATACCCCCATGCAGCCTGGACCACAAAGCAGCCACGGAGGCAGAGCCAGCAATCCTATTGGTGCATACTGCATTACAGAACTTCATAAATCTATTTTCATTATTACAAATATATAAATGCTCTACACAGTGATGACAACAGTGATAAGGTGTCAGATCTACTTCAGGTAATACTTCAACATATTCAGAGACAGAGAGACACACACACACATACTCGCCTTTCCACAGGACAAACCCAGAAAACGTCTTGCACACAGTCACACATGCATACAAACTCCCAAAATATAATAATCAAACATTTAACTAAAAACCACTGCTTTCCACCCGGGCTAAACGTATGCGTTTAGCAGAGAGAGGGGAGAGGGGGCATGATATGAATGAAGGAAATTAAGAGGAATATTGCAAGATAAGACAAACCACTGACAGTCTGCTGGAGGCAGACAAATTAAAGAGCAATGCGCTCGGTCGTCCTGTTATAAATAGATTCCAAGTGCTGTATCGTGTGTTGTGGACAGAGTTGGACACCGGTGGGTCAGGCAGTCAGTCCAGAAGAAAAGACTTGTGTATGAGAATCAGATCAGGCACTGATGTGTGTTCAGGCTTATGTGAGTGACTTCATATGTTCTGTGTAGCAACACATTCCAGACTTTGAAGAAGTCTGCCAAGCACACTTAAAATGTGGTGTTTTGTGTGTGTGTGTGTGTGTGTGTGTGTGTGTGTGTGTGTGTGTGTGTGTGTGTGTGTGTGTGTGTGTGTGTGTGTGTGTGTGTGTGTGATTCACAGATTTAGCAGCAGCTCCTTTTCATGCCACAAAACAACCAGGCAACAAGGTACTGTGACCCAATGGTCAGTTCAGATTCACATGTCCTGCTCACTACAGGGCTCACTACAGGACAAAACAAGGCAACCAACTTTGAATAAACGCAGGGTGCAGTTGTAATGACGACAACATTTTTTAAAAATCATTGGATTTTTTTACACAAGATGTATGAATGTAAAATAGAAAGGTGAAGTGAATTAACACTAAATGGCATTGACTGATTTTTATCAAATCAATATTTGTGATTACGTGAAAATAGTTAGAGACGCACGGTTAAGAATAAGGCTCTTCAGTGGAGATGACTCCTTTGAAGAAGGGCTCCTAGTATGTCCCAGATCCAGGGTGAACTCCACATTGTGGCCTAGTTTCCTGTTAAACATTTCCATTCAGCATCAAAAACAGTTTGAAGTAACACTGCATCAAATCACATTTCCTTTCATCGGTCACAATTAGAAACACAATTTTCCATTCTCAGTGTAACCGTGTCAAAGGATAATTAAAGGGGCACAGTCACGCTTGGCAATGTTCAACCATAAGAGTCTGGGCTTGGTGCTCCGTTGAGCTGACGTAGCTACTCACTACGGCCGAGTGCATCTTCATATAAAAACAACTCAAGGCAAGGAGGTGAGGTTTGGTCTAGCGATTTAAAGGGGCTCCTATTTTACCACCAGGTGTGTGAGTGTGATTAGCCGTTACAAGCTGTTTCAAAACTGTCCCAGGATTAAAATTGTCATTGTGACAGAGACATGTGAGTGACCTAGATGTGTGATGGATAGATAAGCCTACCAAGTTGGTACAGTCTCACTCAGTAGGCTGATCTAGTTAGCATACATCTGGGTGGAGACCCTGTGATGTCACCATGTCACGATCACAATTTTAGACACATTTTAGTATAATAGGGCCCCTTTAAATGGGATTGTGTGTGTGTGTGTGTGTGTGCGTGCGTTGGTTGGGCGGAGGTCAGGAGAAGGCCAGGATCAACGAAGCCAGGAGCAGGGCACCCACTGTGGCTCCGTGTCCAGCTTGTTTATGAGCCGCAGCAGCTCGCCATAGGCCTTCTCCTGGTCCGTGTTGACGATGACGGCGTCAAACAGGTGGCCGCAGCTCTGCTCCATCTCCCGTGCCTTCTCGATGACCATGCGCAGCTCCTCGGGCTGCAGAACGCACGGCGGGTTAACGGGGATCAGATTGGACGGCTCATAGCCACAGCCATCACATCACCATGAACAGACTTAATTTCAACTAGGGCTGGGAAATATATTATTGATACTATATCGACATAAATAGTAAATGGATTGCATTTATTTATCTTTACAATATTGCCTCACATTCAGACACACATTCATCCACCGACGGTGGTGTCAACCATGCAAGGCAACAGCCAGCTGGTCAGGAGCAGTTAGGGTTAGGTGGTGTATTGCTTAGGGACACCTCCACACTTAGCTAGGAGGAGCAGGTAGGGTTAGGTGGTGTCTTGCTCAGGGACACCTCCACACTTAGCTAGGAGGAGCAGGTAGGGTTAGGTGGTGTCTTGCTCAGGGACACCTCCACACTTAGCTAGGGGGAACAGGTAGGGTTAGGTGGTGTCTTGCTCAGGGACACCTCCACACTTAGCTAGGGGGAACAGGTAGGGTTAGGTGGTGTCTTGCTCAGGGACACCTCCACACTTAGCTAGGGGGAGCAGGTAGGGTTAGGTGGTGTCTTGCTCAGGGACACCTCCACACTTAGCGAGAGGGAAAATATCGTCTTCGATTTTGGATATCGTAATATTGTGATATAGCATAAGTCTTGGTTTTAATGGCTGCAGTACATTAAAGCGAAAGAGAATTTTCAGTCACCAGACTGTTATAGCCACATTAATGATTATTGTTGATCAAAAATGTTATATTATTGATCAAAAATTTATCAAAAATGTAATTGCGTAAATATTTTGTGAAACCACCAATTAATATTTTCATATTGATTTTTCTCAATAGATTCACTTGAAACTTATGTTCATTTTGCACAAAGGTTCTTAATAAGTCCTTTAATTAGTCAAGTATTCAATTCACACCGGGTATGCAAAAATAGGCTTTACCTTGTGGTTACTATATAATATATAATATTAATAGAATGACCACAAAACATGCTATATTGTGATTACATTAAATAACCTATATCAGGATAGAAGATTTTGGCCACATCGCCCAGCTAGTTCAAATTGATGAAACCAGTGTCTGCTGGTAGAGGACAGCACCCATCCCACTTGTTGAGGAAGAGGAGAATCAGAATGAGTAGGAGGGCAGGGACAGACTGCTACCTTGGGGTTCTTGTTCTCCTTGGCCAGTAGGGCCCGGAGCCTCTCTTGTGACGGCGGGGCGATGAAGATAATGTAGGGCTTCAGGTCCGAGCTCCTCAATATCTTCAGAGACTGTGAGAAGGTGAAGGCAACGCACGGTGTATAAACACACAGTAGTCATCCCACAGTAGTCATAGATATGCATGGCATATCTATATCTATATCTCTCTCTCTATAGCTCTAAATCTATCAATATATATATATTGATCGTTCGGTCAGTCCATATATCTATCTATATAGACTGTATAAACACACACACCAACCTGTGTATGTAGACAGAGGAGGCAGATCTTTCCAGTGTTGATGACTTGTCTCACAGAGTCCGAACTGGTCCCATACCAGTTCTTCTCAAACTCGCCAGATTCAATCAGTTTACCTGGAAAACAGCAGGCAATTGCAATTAACATAAAAATAAGAAGCTTAACAATTTTAGATAAGGATTGCTTCCAATGAGTTTGATCAGAGTTAATCCATTAAAATGCAAAAAGCATATTGCCCTTACCGGCGGTTAATTCAGCTTCAAATGCCTGGCGAGACACAAAATGGTAGTCTCGTGCACTCAGCTCTCCATCACGACGACTCCTCGTAGTGTCTGCAACACACAGCAACACAAGTCTCTCTGACTCAAGTCCTGACAGTGAAAGCTTGTGAACTATCTGACTGTTTTACTCACGAGGGACAGCCCCAGCAAAGCGCTCCGGTTGGCTGTTGAGCAGTCTCTGCTTCAGCTCCGCCTGGCCACAGCTGGCTGGACCAATCAGAGCGATGGGTCTCTTCCTATTGGCTGGCTGATGGTACAGGGCCATTTCCTCATAGGTGAGGATTTCTTCATTGTCATAATCTGAAGGTAAAAAAGTAAATCTCCGTATTATAGACCAAACCAAATGGAGAGTTAAAAGGAGGTAGAATAAGAAGTGCCCAGTGAGTGCTCTCCCTATGGGCTGCGATGTTCCTTCTAACTATTCCAGTCATTTAGCCTCGCACAGCTACCGTAGCCTAAATCTCAGTTTACATCCAGTTTTGCTTCAAGATTAAGCTGGAACCAGCATGACACGGGCAGCTCTAAACAACATCAGCAAGTGATGGAGGTGATGATGACGACACCAGGCAATGCCGAATCTATAGCTTGGCACCTGACGGCATGCTGACCAATGAACCTGTTTTTAAAGATGCATTGTTTCTTGAGCTTTTGTTTGCCATTAGTTGTGATTTGAGCATATTGGTAAACGCTTGACCCGTGTGGGATTGTTTTACTCTGTTGTTTTGTGATTTGTGGAGATTTTCCCCAGCCTCAATTCAGTGTTAGGGGTATGTGGGAATGTGGTTGGTGGCTGGCTGGCCTAATTAGCCTCACCTGGCCCTGTTAGGATCTGGGGAGGGGGGGGGGGGGGGGGCTACAAGCCTGCATTGGGCAATCAGTGCACCACAGGTTGTCAGCCACCAGCACACACGCTGGGGAGCACTAGCATGCTAGCTAGCACATGTAACATCTGCTCCATATCATTTTACTTTACCTGCAACTTGACAATAAACCAGATTACAACACCACAATTGGAGGAACTAAAGCCACACATGGCATTGTGGCATAGCCATTGCTACAGTCTCTTTCAGTAAATTTGGAACAAAATGTGTGACTAATTGTGATTAATTATGGACAATAATGAGATTAATCACGATTAAATATTTGAATCGATTGCCAGCCCCAGCCAGCACACATATTCTGTCTGCCATTTTACCAAAAACCTTGCAATAAACCAGACTTTGTGTGGCTTAGTTGTGTTAGTTAGTTTGGGGCTCCTTGGAGGAGACCCAAACTAAGCCACACGATGTGGCATTGTAGCACGAGCCTTTCTACAGACATAATACATCATGTGTCCACTTGTGGACTCCCCCATGCATGTTTATGAAGAACTTAGGCTAACCAAGTGGAGAACGTGGCTAACCCTATATGTTGGACCAACCTTCATTCTTGTGGGCATTGTACAGCAGCTTCTTCCTCTTCCGCTTATTCTTTTTTGCACACCAGAGCTTTCCTATAGGGAGCCCAACATGGACGACTTAGTAACTTAACAATGTTAGTTATTTTTTGCCGATTCTAAACAGCCAATGAGTGAAGTGGTGGCTTCCAAACTAACCCGACTTTTCCGGCTCCTTGTCCTCTTCAATCGTCTGCTTCATCGCCTCTCTCTGCTGCTGGAAACTTTTGCCTGCATCAACAGAAAAGGCAAAAACCCTCCAGTCAACATTTTGTGCTGGTGAGTGCAGGCAACAGAGACAAGCGGTGCTTACAGAAACACATACATATGAGGTACATACTCCACCACTTGTGTGCCATTGATCAGCTCTCTAAAATAAGTCATTTGTTTGCAACAGAACAAGGTCTCATTATGCTTGCCAAGTCAGGATAGGCTCAGCCTCCCCGGGAAAGTTTATTCCAGGGTGCTGGAAAGGAGGCTCCGGCCGATTGTCGAACCTCAGCTCCAGGAGGAACAATGCGGTTTCCGTCCTGGCCGTGGAACAGTGGACCAGCTCTTTACCCTCGCAGGGTTGTTGGGGGGCGCATGGGAGTTTGCCCATCCAGTCTACATGTGCTTTGTGGACTTGGAGAAGGCCTATGACCGCGTCCCCCGGGGAATCATGTGGGGGGTACTACGGGAGTATGGGGTACCGGGGCCGTTGATACGTGCCATTCGGTCCCTGTACGAACAAAGTGCGAGCTGCGTCCGTATTCTCGGCACAAAGTCAAGCATGTTCTCAGTGGGTGTTGGACTCCGCCAAGGTTGCCCCTTGTCACCGGTTCTGTTCGTGATCTTCATGGACAGAATCTCAAGGCGCAGCCGAGGTGAGGAGAGTGTCCGGTTTGGGGACCTCAGAATTGCATCTCTGCTCTTTGCAGATGATGTGGTTCTGTTGGCTACATCAGACCGTGACCTCCAGCATGCACTGGGGCGGTTTGCAGCCGAGTGTGAAGCGGTCGGGATGAGAGTCAGCACCTCCAAGTCTGAGGCCATGGTTCTCTGCCGGAAAACGGTGGAGTGTTCCCTCCGGGTTGGGAGTGAGTTGCTGCCTCAAGCGAAGGAGTTCAAGTATCTCGGGGTCTTGTTCACGAGTGAGGGCAAAATGGAGCGGGAGATGGACAGACGGATTGGTGCAGCGTCTGCAGTGATGCGGGCGCTGTACCGGTCCGTTGTGGTGAAGAGGGAGCTGAGCCGGAAGGCGAAGCTTTCAATTTACTGGTCCATCTATGTTCCAACCCTCACCTATGGTCACGAGCTTTGGGTAGTGACCGAAAGAATGAGATCGCGGATACAAGCGGCCGAAATGAGTTTCCTCCGCAGGGTGGCTGGGCTCAGCCTTAGAGATAGGGTGAGGAGCTCAGACATCCGGAGGGAGCTCGGAGTAGAGCCGGTGGTCCTCCGCATCGAAAGGAGTCAGCTGAGGTGGTTCGGGCATCTGATTAGGATGCCCCCCGGGCGCCTCCCTTTGGAGGTTTTCCGGGCACGTCCAACTGGGAGGAGACCCCGGGGCAGACCCAGAACCCGCTGGAGAGATTATATATCTCGTCTGGCCTGGGAACACCTCGGGATCCCCCAGGAGGAACTAGAGAGTGTGGCTGGGGAGAAGGAAGCCTGGGGGGCCCTGCTTAGCCGGCTGCCACCGCGACCCGACCCCGGATAAGCGGACGCTAATGGATGGATGGAAGTCAGGATAGGCGTCATGCAAGTAAGCAATTACTGTTCTTCTTCAGCACAATATTGCAGTCTTCCCTTCAAACAATGGCCACATAGGTTGTTCCTCTGTACAATGACCTGCTCTGATAGCACTATTTAATGTCAGATAATAAACTCTGGCCCCCTCGCTGCTTTGTGTAGCTTGTTCTTCCTCAAATTCATCGGTAGCTTAATTCAGCTGCACCATCACCCGCTTGGCTATGTAGCCTGGAGGGAAAATAGACTCTACCCCTTAAATGGGCTTGACTGACATGTTAGATTTCAATGGAATTGATGATGATTTAAAGGTCCTGTATGGAAGAATAATTAATCCATTCAGGGACTACATGTAGGATTTTACATGCACAAATCAGCAGGTTATGAGCAGGTTGTGGCTTTTGGGCTGATTTCTCATATATTTGAGTCGGGTCAGATTTCGTGGGAAAAATGAACAAAGTGACATAAAAAAAGTGACAATTTGACAATTATCCACAGCGTGGATAATTTAATTTAGATATACTGTATTTCATAGCTTTTTTAAATGTGTTCAAGGTTTAATTATGATTAGAACTAACATTAGTTTCTGATTGTTATTGTCTCAAGCCACAGAGCTCAGAATGCACTGATTCTTACATTATAGTACCTTTAATGATCATTTCTGATGCTTAAGACACACCGTGTTAACCCTTAATAACATAATTAGAAGACAATGAGGAATTCTGTTGTCAATCATTTTAAACAAAGTCACTGCTAATCGACTAGGAATACTTGACAGACAATAATCAATCATCATCTTCCTCCTGTGGGCCGTACCCGGTACCAGTCCAGCCAGGGGCTGGTTCTCCTCGTCTCCGTCCCGGTACGCCTGCCACCAGTTGGGGTCTGTCTGGCTGATGATGTGCAGGATGTCTCCCTTCTGGAAAGAAAGGCCCAGCTCTCTGCAGGGCACGTAGGGATCGTCTGATGGGTCATAGTCAAAATGGGCCTTCACGTGGATCTGGGGCGAGCAGAAGACGAATGGTTATGGACAGCAAGGCACAGATTGAACAGGGGGACTTTTCAGAGACAGATCTCCACTCACCACTGTCTCCTTGATGGGAGGAAGCTTGCCTTCGGTGCTGGGAATCAGAACGAAGGTCAGGACGCCATGCATGTCCGCCTGTGGGAGAGAGAGGCACACATGCACACACAGTATGCAAATGTGGCTCAGGCTAGCTCTTCAAACCCAACCTGACTGCACACCTGAAGTCAGCCACTCAATGCAAAACAATACCGTCTCGCTGGCTCGAAATGGAAACGCATGGATTTTGTTCCGGTTACAGCCAGCCTCTATGGGAGTCATGCATAAAGATACGTAACACTATGTGCAGAAGACCACGGCTAAGCTTCAGCAGCAGTGATGAGATATGTTTAAATGAATGGGTTAAATGAGCCATTATGTGTTTGTTATTAGTGGTTAGTGTATGCTGCAGTTGCATATTTATAATATGAAAAGCCATGTCAGCGTCAATTTAATTATAACATAAAATCCAACTTGACTGACATCTTAAGAGATATTTTTGAATGGGTTGCTTTCCTAATGTCCCTCAAACAACCCTTTAATGCAAATGAACTGGCCCTACATGTTTAAATGACCTTAATTATGACCTTATTATACCACCAGCTGTGAGTGTAAGTGTCCACTTATGCTGACGTGAGCAGTTTACCAGTTGGTACAGTCCACTGGGTAGGCTGGTACTCTGATCTAATCAGCATACATCTAGATGGACACTCCCACTTGTGATGTCACTTTGTCACAATGACTATTTGAGTCACATTACATCTTTGAACCAACTTGTAATGGCTAATCACGCTCACACCTGGTGGTATAATGTAAAGTACACCGCTATGTCAGCTCCTTCACTGTATGACATTCACATCATTTCCAGGACTAGTGAATCCCACCCCCCATTGTCCACCAACAGGCCCGTCAACTGTGCACCCAGTGTGTCTTCTCACCAGTATATCGAACACCTGGTTGACGTCCTTCCCCCGGATCTCCACCCCGTTGATGTCCAGGATCTCGTCGCCCACCGACAGCAGACCGCTGCGCTCGGCCGCCCCGCCACGCACCACCCGGCTGATCACCACGCTATCCATGTCGTTACGCACTGTGGCGCCCTACACACACACACACACACACACACACACACACACACACACACACACACACACACACACACACACACACACACACACACACACACACACACACACACACACACACACACACACACACACACACACACGTTACTATGACAGATCACAGGGTGGCAGTGACACCTACTGTATCTTGGCTTTACTGAAATATGTTAGATTTTCCTGGGGACCAAAACATATAACAAAGAAGAAACCATTACAAAACATATAACAAAGAAACTTTTCATAGAGACTATGAATAAGAACGTCACATTCATAAAGTTACCCAGGAAGCCAACAATGAGAGTGTGAGAAAGTGACTACTTAAGTCATGAAAATGCATCAGAGCTAATATCCCAGCAGCCTTCAGCTGTGCGTGTTGCCACTGCGTCATGAGGTCGCATGGTGAATGTTTCACAGCCGTCGCCGCCCCTCAAAGAGCGCAGGAGGCGTGTCTTACCAGCGGTATGTCCCGGGCCTTCTCGATGCGTACAATCTTCACTGTCTCCCCGCCCCACTGGGCCAGAGACTCCCCTGGGGGGACCAGAGCCTCCCCTGGGGGGGATGCAGGCTCCAGCTGCATCTCCCTCTCAGCTGCACCGTCGTGGGCCAGCAGCAGAGCCTGCATATACATATCACATACATACTATCATTGGACATTACAGCCATACATCACATCACATACATACATATCACATACATTACGTATGACATACAGCCACATGCAACATACATTACATATCACATCATACTATCACATACAGCCACATCAACATACATACAATATCACATACATACAATACATACAGCCACATCACATACATACATATACATACATACATAATCACATACAGCCACACAACATACATAACATATCACATACAAGCGCACACATATCACATACAGCCACATCACATACATACATATCACATACATACATATCACATACAGCCACATCACATACATACATATCACATACATACATATCACATACAGCCACATCACATACATACATATCACATACATACATATCACATACAGCCACATCACATACATACATATCACATACAGCCACATCACATACATACATATCACATACAGCCACATCACATACATACATATCACATACATACATATCACATACAGCCACATCACATACAGCCACATCACATACATACATATCACATACAGCCACATCACATACAGCCACATCACATACATACATATCACATACATACATATCACATACAGCCACATCACATACATACATATCACATACATACATATCACATACAGCCACATCACATACAGCCACATCACATACATACATATCACATACAGCCACATCACATACATACATATCACATACATACATATCACATACAGCCACATCACATACATACATATCACATACATACATATCACATACAGCCACATCACATACATACATATCACATACAGCCACATCACATACATACATATCACATACACATACATACATACAAACATACAGCCACATCACATACATACATATCACATACAGCCACACATACATACATATCACATACAGCCACATCACATACATACATATACAGCCACATCACATACATACATATGACATACAGCCACATCACATACAGCCACATCACATACATACATATGACATACAGCCACATCACATACAGCCACATCACATACATACATATCACATACATACATATCACATACAGCCACATCACATACATACATATCACATACATACATATCACATACAGCCACATCACATACAGCCACATCACATACATACATATCACATACAGCCACATCACATACATACATATCACATACAGCCACATCACATACATACATATCACATACAGCCACATCACATACATACATA
This sequence comes from Coryphaenoides rupestris, assembly GCA_002895965.2. Taxonomy (NCBI): domain Eukaryota; kingdom Metazoa; phylum Chordata; class Actinopteri; order Gadiformes; family Macrouridae; genus Coryphaenoides; species Coryphaenoides rupestris. The sequence goes on along the minus strand of PIJE02000040.1, from coordinate 519,067 downwards.
TCACATACATACATATCACATACATACATATCACATACATACATATCACATACAGCCACATACATATCACATACATACATATCACATACAGCCACATCACATACATACATATCACATACAGCCACATCACATACAGCCACATCACATACATACATATCACATACAGCCACATCACATACAGCCACATCACATACATACATATCACATACAGCCACATCACATACAGCCACATCACATACATACATATCACATACAGCCACATCACATACATACATATCACATACATACATATCACATACAGCCACATCACATACAGCCACATCACATACATACATATCACATACAGCCACATCACATACATACATATCACATACATACATATCACATACATACATATCACATACATACATATCACATACATACATATCACATACATACATATCACATACAGCCACATCACATACATACATATCACATACATACATATCACATACAGCCACATCACATACAGCCACATCACATACATACATATCACATACATACATATCACATACAGCCACATCACATACAGCCACATCACATACATACATATCACATACAGCCACATCACATACATACATATCACATACATACATATCACATACAGCCACATCACATACATACATATCACATACATACATATCACATACAGCCACATCACATACATACATATCACATACAGCCACATCACATACAGCCACATCACATACATACATATCACATACAGCCACATCACATACATACATATCACATACATACATATCACATACAGCCACATCACATACATACATATCACATACAGCCACATCACATACATACATATCACATACAGCCACATCACATACAGCCACATCACATACATACATATCACATACAGCCACATCACATACATACATATCACATACATCACATACACATCACATACATACATATCACATACAGCCACATCACATACATACATATCACATACATACATATCACATACAGCCACATCACATACATACATATCACATACAGCCACATCACATACATACATATCACATACATACATATCACATACAGCCACATCACATACATACATATCACATACATACATATCACATACATACATATCACATACAGCCACATCACATACATACATATCACATACATACATATCACATACAGCCACATCACATACAGCCACATCACATACATACATATCACATACAGCCACATCACATACAGCCACATCACATACAGCCACACCATATATAGCCATATCACATACAGCCATATCACACGCATTTCATCATAAGAATAAAACATCATATAAAAATGTGGAGGGTCCTAACTAAAAGTGAAAGCAAACATAAGATAAAGCAAGGGGAGAAGCACCACACAGGGACGAGGGGATAGGGACAGTACAAGAACATGAACAGAGGGATCAGAGAGGTCAGGACGAGGTCATAGGCGGGTGGCAGCAGTGTCAGTGTCAGGACTGTATAAGAGGGAGTAAAATCTCTGAAAACCCATGTGTTCAAATGAGGGCTCATTTGAACACATGGGTTTTCAGAGATGACTTGAAGAGTCAGACTGGTGGATGTGGGAGAGTTCCAGAGGTTGGGTGATATTTACAGACAGAGCAGTAATATTTCACATTGGTGCCATCATGACTTTTTCCTTCAAGTGATTCTGTCTGGTGAAGCTGGGTTTGGATGGCGGTTCTTCAGACCTCGGCTCATAGTACGGCTGTGCCATATTGTATTGTTTATCGTTTATCGCGATAAGTCCTCCGCACAATTACAATTTTGTCATACCGCGGTAAGGACGATAGTTGCCTCACCTGCCATGTCACAAGAATTTCACTGTTCAGAATGGCCCTGTGTGATGATTAGCACATGACCAGCCCTACTAAGTACAGACGGTGGCCCCAAATAAAAAAGTTAATGTAATACTGTTAAAATGTAGCCTGGAAATCCTGACCCACATCTAGAAAGCTGTAGGTCTGGTAATGAGTAATGAAAATGGCCCAACTCGAGGGGCGGCACCAAGCATGCGTTTGAAAATATCACTGCACGCAATTGGATAACACTACGACCAATCAGAAGAATACACGGGGTGACGTATCCAGAGCGACGGAAACGAGTTTGTTTTGGAGAATAGTTTGACAGAGAGACTAAATGTAGCCTAATGGAAATACCACGGAGATACCACTTTGGCAACGCAACGTTAACCTTGTAATATTCTTAGCCAAGGAATATTGAAATAAAGAGATGCAACCGAGTTGTCGTTTATGGATGTTTAATAGAAACTGTGCATGGTACCGAGCATGGGCGTAGAATTTAGTGGGGACGCTGGGGACATGTCCCCACCAATTAACGGAGCACTCCCCCCATCAGAACCGCAAATTAACGGAGCACCCCCCCATCAGAACCGCGAATTAACGGAGCACCCCCCCCCCAGACAAAAAATAACATGTTTTCAAAGTCATTAGAACTGTAATGGTTTTATTAAGTACTCGTATCGGTATTCGGTATCGGCAAGTACCCAAATGTAAGTACTTGTACTTGTACTTGTACTCGGTCTGAAAAAAAGTGGTATCGGTGCATCCCATGTTTGTACAGATACTCAGTCAACATTTTTGACAGCCATCTTGCAATGTTTACTGACTGATTCCGGACTGATTCCGTCGCAGCGCTGACGTCATCTGTTTAGCCCGCCTCTGGCCCGCCTATATCAGATACACCGATGTGATTGGTTTATGTTCGGAACAACAGGAATAGCTAATGAGCATGTTACTCATTACCAGAGTACTCGCTGAGCAAATTCAAATTGTGCTCTCGCGAGAACTCTGGATTTCAAGGGTAGTTAAAATGTATATTTGATTTGATTTGCCTTGAGGGAACGACAATGGCATTGCCAAAGACTATTAGTGAGTATTCGATAACAAAAAATGTGCCAAATATAATCTGACTTCTGGTGTAAACCACACCCACTTCCGGTCTAATCATTTATCGTAATTTATGTAATTATCGCAATAAATACCATGAAATATGGGGTTACATCCCCTTCATCCCAGGGATGTTTCTATCTTGCACGAAGGGGCGCTCGCGTCTGCTTGTCATGCAAGTGGCTTTTTGCACTGTTGGGGTGGCTGCGTTAGTATGGAGTGAGTGAGTGAGTGAGTGAGTGAGAGTATTTACCTGCACATGTGTGTCCGACAGTAGACTCTGTAGCTCCAAACCATCTTTATTCTGACTGGACTGGGCCAAACCTTCCACCTGTTACCAATAGAAACGACCCATGGACAACAACGTTGCAGACATTACAGACTCCACAGAAAGACACGCTTGTTGGTGTCGGAATCCTGGGATTTAATTCATATTACCGTATTTTTCGGACTATAAGGCGCACTTAAAATCCTGTAATTTTCTCAAAAATCGACAGTGCGCCTTATAATCCGGTGCGCCTTATGTATTAACCTCGAACCGATTTTATGTGGTACACGGCGCTCAAAAATCTGTCAAGCAGCGCCGCTTAATGGATTGTCGGCGCATTACGGCTACCGCGGAGTAATACTTGATGGATTGTCGGCGCATTACGGCTACCGCGGAGTAATACTTGATGGATTGTCGGCGCATTACGGCTACCACGGCGTAATACTAGCCTTGCGGAGTAATACGTACTGTGCTTCAACATACCGGTAATATTATGGTGTGTGTGTATAAGGACTGAAGATGAAGAATTTGATGGATTTGTGGATGAGGAATGAACTGAAAAAGTGAGTGTATTGTTTTGTATTTTATGTGTTACAACTGAACAATGTTGAGAGTTATTGTGAATGAGTTGAATAAAGTTCGATTTATCTGACTGTTTTGTGTTGCTTAATGCGCCTTATAATGCGGTGCGCCTTATAATCCGGTGCGCCTTATGTATGAAAATAGACCCGTTCATTGACAGTGCGCCTTATAATCCGGTGCGCCTTATAGTCCGGAAAATACGGATTAATCTTATTATCTTGACTTGAAGCAGTATTCAAACCAACTAAAAACTGGTTTGTAAAGTGTATTTAATTGTCTTCTAATGAGTAATCATTCTAATGAAATGAATGTTAAATGAAAGTTGCTTAGAATGTTTTGGGGAGATAAACTCTGCTCTCGGTGGTTCTCCACATGTCTGAAGGACGGAGGTCAGGCAAGGTCAGTCAGAATGATCACAGAACAGACACTTCAATGCTACAGTACGTCTTATATGATGGCAAGGGAAGCCGTTCTTTTCAACTATGTTATGAATACAGAATACAGTCCAAACACATAAAGCTCCTTCAAAAGAATCTTTATGAAGACTATTGGGTTCATTTCTATGAACCCACATAAACTGTCACATATAACTAAACTGTGAGTAGCAATAGATTGCCCCAAAAAATCCACACCACAGGTGTGTGTGTGTGTTGTGTGTATTACCTCCATGGCCAGCTGCAGCGCTTGGTGTGTGTGTGGGTATGGTGGGGAGGGCCGGTGCATGCTGCTGGCCACAGCATTGTGGATCCGGAGTGCAGACTGGAAGTCAGCCTGGACACATGGAGAACACATTCAGTTAAGCCCACCTCCAAGGTACAATGTAACAGACAAAGGCCTCATAGTGGGAAGCAGCAGCGCAACACACAGCGGTCAACATCATAGTGCCTTTCTAGGTACTTTCTAAAATTTCAGGAACTTTGAAGGTGAAGGCGGGGCTTTGAACATTTATTGTGCAAGCCCATCTTAATTTCAAGGTCTGCAATAGATTGTTAAAATCTGTTTGCTTACTTTAAAGGTCCTTTTACATCAGGGATGTAATGAATAAATAGAACAGAACATCACTTTTTAGTGTAAAATAGGGTCGTGAATGGCAGTTCATGGATGAGGGGACTATAATACGTGGGTGTGTCTCTGAGTGCATGTGGAACCTTCTTTAATACATCCATGTTTTGGAGACGTTAGTTGCATGGGTCTTTAGAGCGCGCTGGAACACAGACAACACAGGGCTGAAGGAACTTTTTGGTTCCTGAAAAGTAGTTCCTGGGACTAAAAGTTTGGGTGTAGACTCCCAGGGGACTGGGAGACCGGGAGACAAAAGTGGGCTGTGGATCATGAGGAGGATAACGTCACAGTCTTGCCCCTGGTTTGTTTTTAGTCCAAATGCGTAGGAGAGCCAGTGTGCCGAGCTCATCTAGACAACAATGTGGTAATAAAGCTAGCGGCCCCTCCTCCTGCAGGACTCCTCCTGTTATTACCTTGTGGAGCAGGGACAGCACCAGCTCCACGTCGCTCTGACTCTGGGCGTCTGACAGGCAGCCCTGCACCTGCTTCAGAGACAGCAGCAGCTCCTCCAGCTCTGGAGACACACCAGAGAGACAAGACGAAGCAGAGACAGACCATGAGGGCTAGAGAAACAGACCTAAGTAAGACATAGGGGTTGTAAAGATGAACCAGATACATAGCGCAAAATTGGTAATACGGCTGCTCAAAAACGGAATGGCATTTTGGAGCATTTCAAGTCTTCAAATAGTCTCGGTTCCTGTGCCCTGGTGTTTGTGTGTGAGTAAGAGTGATTGTCAAATTGGCATTGTGAGGAAGTGATGTCATAAGTGGGAGTGTCTAGACTTTTACTGACTAGACCAGTTTACCAGTTGGCACAGTCCACTGGGTAGGTCGAGTCAGCATACATCTAGGTGGACAATCCCACCTGTAATGTCACTTCATCACAATGACAATTTTGAAACGCTGACAATGACTCGGAAGCCTAATTGGGCCCCTTTAAGGAAATTTAATAATTATTAAATTATTATTCAATAAAATTAATAAAAAAAGATCATTTTTTCCTGGTGGGAATTGTGGCTACTGCATATGCACGCTGTGTCTTACTGAACACACGGGCAATCTCACTGTTCTTGGTTTTAATGAGGACCAACAGGGTGGCAGCAGCAGCAGCCTGGCGCTCTACCAGGGTCTCCTCCAGGCGCTGACATGGACATGTTTCATGAGGCTCTCCCACAGGTTTCATTTACTTGCCCTCAAGTACCCTCCTCCTCCTCCACCTCCTCCCTGAGGAATGTGACTGAGGAAGGCCCTTTCCTGAATACCTCGCTCGCTCTTCATTGCACTCTCCCCCCTTCTATCCCATCACACACCCCACCCACCCCACCATCTCCAACTTCCACGATGCAACCATGTCTGCAGAGCTACTGGAAGACAATGTGTGTGTGTGTGCGTGTATGTGTATATATTGGGCAGTAACACACAAATCCCAGTCCCTAGTACGAATGATGAAATGTATAATGTATATGAGGTAAATGAGGGTAGGTGTAACCGCCCCCCTCTGGCTTTGGGCTTTCTTGGAAGAGAAATTATCCAACGGTTGCACAACGGCAGCAGTGCCATATTAGTGAAACACCCGTTGAGACACCCACCCACATGTTTGGACTTCAGGTCGGGTCATGAGAAGTGATGTGAAAAGCCTAAATGTTTAGTGCTGTTGAACCTGGGCTACTTGGCTGTCGACATAACTGCAAGGCGGCACATTAGTAAAATGAGATTGAGAACCACCGCTTTTACCGCTACCAACGCGTTTATCCAAAGCAAACATGCGTTGAGATGCATGTAATTGATGAGCAGGTAGGGGTGAGGAACGTGGCGGTGGCTACAGAGAGACTCTGGGCAGGGGGGTTCAAACCCAGATCCTTCTGACTTGGAGTGTGAGACAGTGTATGTACAGTGGGCTACACCCCGGGTGAGCCAGCTCCTTACCCAATACGGCCTGTGTGTGCTGGCTCCCCAGCGGTGGCTGCAGGGCTGTGTGAGAATCCTGTAGGAACGTGGGGTTGTCGATCCCGACATGCGGGTTCTGAGCCAGCTTCCGGAGCCTGAGGGACGTGTTCAGATCCAACTGCCGCCCCTCCTCTTCGCGGCGCCGCCTGAGATCTTCCTAAATACATGTACATGTGCAAACATGCACCCATTATACCAGTGACAATTGGGTGCTGCTCGTCACACGGCAATGTTTTGTAAGCGTGCAAAACACCCTGAGATTTTCTACGTCGAAAGTCACAAGACAGTTTGGCCAAACAAGGCAGAGAAGTCAGGCCACATTTGTCACTAGTAGATTGAACATTGAACCAAACTGCTGTATACATACAGTACATTCAACATGTGGGGTCAAGCTAAAAAATATGTTCCATTCACTCAACCCAAAAGGCACTCCAGTGTTCTTGTGTATTCGATTGTTAGCTTTGAAGGTTGGCAAGCTCAGAGTCTGCCCCAGAATCCAGACCTTACCTGATGTTGCCTGATCCTTTCCAGCTGAGCGGACCGTCGAACCGGCAGTGTCCGGCTGCCCAGCTCCCCGGGACAATCCACCGCCATCTCTCTGTGTTGAGACCCTCCCCTCATCTCCTCCTCTCCTGCTCCTCCTCCTCCACTGCCACCACCTTCCCCGTCGGCAACATGGCCATTGAGGTGAGAGGTCGTCATCTCATGCATACACGCAAACTCACACTCTCCCTCGCGTTACACTCACACACACCAGGAGCAGCAGACGGGGAGTGCAGGTCTGACAGGGTGTGTTTCAGAGAGATGTGTGTGTGTGTGTGTGGGGTTATTGGCTGATGTAACAGGGAGCGTCTAGGAGGGCAGCTCCTTAAACAGAGTGGCCATGGTACCGTCAGCTGCACACCTGAGAACACACCAGGAATAGAATACATTAGTCACAAAGCATTTATCAGCCTTGTACCATTCTGCAGCCACCAACAACATCCAAACAGACAAATCCATTTTGCATGAATGCCTACACAAAGCAACAGTAGACACCAGTAGTAGTAGTAATAGAAGGAAGTAGGAAGTGGTATGAAAGTACCATTTACCATTTCAGTAGCATTTAGAAGTGAAAGTCAAGAAATGCACAAGAGGAAGTATCAATCTTGATTTACAGGTTTCAGTCTAGAGTTTAATAGAACTCTACGTTATTTAGCAGCGGCTCTGTGCTTTTGGATGTACTTTGGCAGATACCCTGTTGGTCAACAGCCGTCTGTCATGACTCATCAGCATGTAGGCCTATCACAACCGCAACATCACCAAATGACAGACCAGCCCACCCATGGCCTGCTGATAACCATGGAAATGGCTTTGTTAACAGCCGGTATGTGGGGTGGTGGTGGTGGGTGGGGTGGGGTGGGGTGGGGGAGGGCTCCTATCTCCCACCCAGACATACTTAAGGGTGATGGGGATGTTAAGTGATTGCTTTGGGGTAAGAGACTATGGGGGATGCATGGTTAGGTGAGCAGTGAGAGGAATGATAGCAGCATATCTCTCTGTAGGCAGGACCTGTGATACCCTCCCTCCAGACTATTCTACACAAAGCAAGGTGTCATGATGATATATATCAGGACCGCCATGCAGCCTGGGAGCAGCATTCCATAGACGGGGGAGGGATCAATATGTCATGGAGATGTTTGGGAGAGTGAGGGTTTTCTATCATCACAATAAACAATAGGGGTGCAACAAATAACCGGTTTGAATCGGAAAATCGGTTTTGATTTAAAAGATGCGAGTGCATCGGTACACGGACCCCTGGATCGGTCTAAACGTAGCATGAACCGGCCGATGGCCCGATCACAAAGTTATGAATCGGTTTTATGTTGTTGCTGTGCTGCTGAATCCTCCGTCTGCTCAGTGTCTGCAGCGCGCGCTCTCACACACACACACACACACACACACACACACACACACACACACACACACACACACACACACACACACACACACACACACACACACACACACACACACACACACACACACACACACTAAACTCTCGTGAGACTTGTCATAGTAACGTTAGATAACGCTCTGTTTGCGAGGGAAAGACAAAAAATGTCCGATACGATTCACAACGCGAACGCATGTTACATTGCAAAACAACACTTTAAAAGACTGATATTCTATAAGAGTGCTTACAGTTTGCCACTTTGTTGTGTTCTGTTTGCAAACAAATTTGCAATTGTTATAATTTTCTACCTCAGTAGTTCATTGTTCCCTGATCTGAGCCTACACAGACCTCTCCAGAACTTTGGCTCTAATTTGTGCCAACAGTGAAATTGAATAGTTTGTTTTATTGTCAGAGGGGATTTGTAAAGTTCTTAAAATGCAATATGTTACACTAATAAACATGACATGTTTCTGAATTCACATACTTGTTCCCTGGTCTTTGATAAATCTATTTGAAGGTAAGCGATGCCACATTTATAGTACTGACTTATGTTAATTCATAATGTAAAATGATTGTCTACTTTAAACAAGGAACTCTATCAGATTGTATCATATCCCATCAAATCATATTGAATCGTATCAAATCCTACTGAATCGCATCGAACCGAATCGTTCCATTTTTAAAAATGCATCGTCCCTGAATCGTATCGTACCGCATGTATCTAGATACGTATCGGATCGTCTTTTTTGGAGAGATGCACACCCCTAATAAACAAGTTTTGAACTCTTTGAGCTCATTGGTCAACCCATTACCAAAATGGGAGGATTAAATCTGGTTTTAACTTTAACTGCTTAAAAGGAGAAGAATACTTATCCACCCAAGTGTAATTGATAAAATGTGCCTCCGTTTACTAATAATAATTTTTTGTATGCTAAAATAGCCATTCTTTTCGCATTTGAAAGCAATACATTTTCTGTAGATCAATCAATAAACAAAATTTCAGCACTAATAGACTTATCATCCAAGACACACTGGGATTGTGGAGACCATTCTAGACTAATCAGGATCTAAACAGGAGTTCTGGAGTGCTCTTTTGGTCTGTCAGCAATGACAGAGACCAGCAGGCTGCAGCATAAGAGTAATGCCTAATTAATGCCACACGCAATAAACTACAACTACTAGGCCTACTACTAACATCTTTTGGAAATGTGAATAGCCATGTGAGCTAAACCCACGTATGGCAGAGTAACCAGGTCCTGTTCATTGTCCCAGAGCATAGATTATAGCTGACCTGAAGGTACCGGCAGTGTAGTAACCAACTATTTGAGTATTTGCTGCGAAGCACTGTTGGTTACGTTCCCCCAAATTGGTGGAAGTTAGTACAGGTAGTACAGCGGAAACAATGTTGTCTCCTCACCAGTTCTGAACCGAAACACACTAGGAACCAACAAATTCAGCAGTGACTAGAGGGCAGCTCAACCAGTTAGGCCAGACTTTTATTGGAAGATCGTGGGAAAGTTGCAACTCTGGAGGTAGACTTGTGCTGGCATGCATTGTGCAACAGTTTGCAACAGCAATTACAAAGCTTGGCTTTTAAGCAACTTTTCGAGGAGTATGCAATGCGATGGCTATGATTATTGCCCAGGATGGCTTGTCTGTAAGAGAGTGAAGTCATTAATATCCACCCCATGCCAGTCTTATAAACACTTGTAAATGCATGTCCATATGCGCCTTGTTCACCTTCAAAGGAACCCTTTGCATAGATTTTATGCACCAGTACAGTATCAAGTGTGACTGCTGTCAGTGAATCCTCATTCATTCAAGATTCGAGAAGTTTAATTGTCACATACACATACAGGATGTGCAGTGAGATTAAAAAGTGGCAATGCCCAGCATAATGTGCAACAGAACAAAACAAATATCACAAATTGGACGGATCAGAATCAGAATATCCACACTATTTACAGTGCTGTGAATGGGAGAGGCAGTGGGGGGGGGGGGGCTGGTGAGGTCAGAATTCACAGTCATGACGGCCTGCAGAAAGAAACTGTTTTAGTCTCTCTGTTCTAGCTGACTGTGGAGGCGCTTGCCTGACTGCAGTAGTTGGAACAGTTTGGTAGTGAGGATCCTTCGACACCTCCTGGAGTACAGGTCCTGCAGGGTGGGGAGTGTAGTGCCAATAGTGTGTTCAGCCGAACGCACATGCCCTCCTGTCCTGATAGGAACTGTTGCCAAACCAGGCAGTGATGCTTCCTGTCAGAATGCTCACCGTCGCACCAGTGTAGAAGGTCTGAAGGATCCTCCTGCCTGAGGTGGTAGAGGCTCTGCTTCGCCTTCCGCAGTGTCAATGTGTGTAGTCCAAGTCAGATTCTCTGCGATGTGGACTCCCAAGTACCTGAAGCTGCTCACCCTCTCCACAGCAGTCCCATTAATCCCCAGTGGTGTGCAAGTCCTCTGATGTGTCCACAATCAGCTGCTTAGTTTTGGAGACATTCAGTATGAGGCTGTTGTCTTGGCACCAGAGTGACAGGTTAGCAACATCCTCTAGGCAGGCCTTCTCATCGTTACCGGAGATCAGGCTCACCACCACTATGTCATCTGCAAACGTAACGATGGTGTTGGAGCTAGACTTGGCCACACAGTCATGTATGAACAAGGAGTACAGTATGGGGTTGAGGACGCAACCCTGGGGGGATCCTGTATTCAGGTTGAGGGGTCTGGAGGTGTGTTTGCCCACCCTGACAACATGGGGCCTGGCGGTTAGGAAGTCCATGATCCGAGCGCACAGGGGGGTGTTCAGACCCAGCTCAATCAGCTTGCCAACCAGTCTGTTATGGTGTTGAAAGCAGAGCTAAAGTCAATAAACAACATTCTCACATAGCCCCCCTTCCGAATGTCAAGATGAGAGAGGGAGCTGTGTATTACCTCAGAGACAGCATCGTCTGTGCATCTGTTTGACCAGTAGGCAAACTCCAGTGGGTCCATGGAGGGAGGTAAGAAGGACCAGATGTAGTCCTTGATGAGCCTCTCAAAACATTTCATGACCACCGAGGTGAGGGCCTCCGGTTGGTAGTCATTTAGGCATGCTGGAGAGGCAGCCTTCAGCAAAGGGACAATAGTGGACAACTTGAAGCAGGCTGGGACCACGGACTCAGGGAGAGGTTGAATATTGTGGTGAACACTGGAGCTAGCTGGTTAGCACACTAAGCAGCTTCAGTACTCATCCAGATATGCTGTCAGGACCTGCAGCTTTTCTGGTGTTCACCCTCATCAGAGCCCTCCTCATGTCATACTCGGTCAGAGAGAGTGTGCTCGTCCCTAACAATGGAACTCACCCCAGCTACGGTCCCGCTAACTGTGTTGTTGCTAGCCTCGAACCGCACATAGAATGAGTTAGATTGTCTGCTAGGGATGTGTTTGCACTCACAGATGAGGGGGTTCTGCCCTGGTAATCTGTGATAGTCCGTAGCCCTTACCATAGGCATCTGGTGTCGCGTTGCTCCATCTGCATCTCCTCTCCACTCTGTCTCTGTTCCTCCTCTTTGCGTCCTTAACCACTCACAGGAGTCCATAGGATGCCGATTTGTATTTGTCCATGTGGCCGGAGTTTTAAGCAGCAGTACTTATGTTCAGGGCGTCATGGATGGCTCCATCGACCCACGGTTTTTGTTTGGAAAGGAACTCACTTTAACTGTGGGGACGATTATGTCCACTAGCGTTGCTATGAAGCTCGTCACCACGTCCATAAACTCGCTGATGTCACTGGAACTGGATCGGAACATGTCCTAGTCGACATTGCTCATGGCGTCCAGAAGATTGGCATCAATTTGGTCGGACCACAGCTTTACTTCCCTCGCAACTAGCGCCTCCCGTTAACTATCCTTTGTTATATACTCCAATCAGCAGGAAAAATTGGCAGCTATGTCCAACTTGCAGAACGGTGGGAAGAGAGGCAGCCTTCTGTAGCGTCTCTTTGAATGGGGTAATAAATGTACTCTTTGTAAGTCGCTTTGGATATAAAAGCCTGGTCTGCCAAATGCGCCTAATGTAAAGGTATAATGTTATAGCAGTAGGTCAGAATTTCTTTCTCCCTTGTGGATAAGCAATGTAATCTGCTGATGGAAGTTCGGCATGACTTTCTTTAGATTGCCCCGAGTAAAAAGTCCCCCGCCACCACCACAACCTCATCAGGATGTTGGGTCTGATGCTGACATAGCACATCATGTAGGTCTGATCGTGGCACATCGGTGTCTGCTTGTGGTTGGATGTAAACGGCTGTAATGATGACCATGCTGAACTCCCGGGGAAGATAGAATGGACGGCAAGAGATTGTCAGATGTTCCAGGTTCGGCAAGCAGGATCGAGAAAGAGTCTTAATATCCTTAAGGTTGCATCACTTGGTTGGCTGGTCGGTTGGTCATGAAGCAATCCACCCTTGGATTTACCTGACTCTTCCGTCCTGTCCACTTGGAAAACAGAGGAGGACTCTGTTGGGCAAATAACTCGATCCGGCATCAGTGGGATCAGCCATGTTTCTGTCAGACAAAAAATATTACAGTCCCTTATGTCCCGTTGGAATCGAATCCTCGCCCTAATTTCATCTTACTTATTTTCACAATAGCTAGTGAACAATAGCTAGAAGGATGCTGGGCAGAGGTGGATGGTGTGCCTGGACTCTGTCTGTGCCGAACGCCCTGGTGTTTCCTTCTTAATTTCTCTGGAGACACATTGACACGTTGTTGTTTTTGCCCCCCCATCTTCCCTCTCCTAACTCTAACACTAACTTGCGTGTTTGCACGTCATTATTAATAGCTGCTTAATTGCTCTTTTCCCAGCTATTACGCAGGCAACCTAGCACACTCAGGCACAGCGCCCACCATCAGTGCTTGCCGTCTATGGTCCGGCATGTGTCGGTGATTAAGGACCAAACCTTCTTGTATCCAGGTGCCTGCGTGAAGGGCATTACATCGAAGACATTCCCTTTGTGGACAATTTAACTGAATTTTTAAACAGACCACCATTTTTTTAAAACAGACTCCATCCCCAGGAGGTCTGTCCTGGGAACGCCTCTGGATCCCCCAGGAGGAACTAGAGAGCGTGGCTGGGGAGAAGGAAGCCTGGGGGGCCCTGCTTAACCGGCTGCCACCGCGACCTGGCCCCGGATAAGCGGACACAAATGGATGGACTCCATCCCTCCCACGGAGGCTCAAGCCTTTTACCAACCAATATTCAACTGACACTGCTCTCCGGTAAGGCTTCTCCTACCTGTTGAAGAAAATGCAAGCGCCTCCTCCAATAAGCCTTTATACAGTGACATCCCACGCTCCTATTCAAATATTCCTGTCACACCTGTTAGGATTTTATTACTTTTAATAATTTAGACATTTTTTTTTGGTTATGTATGGTTATGTAGTCCTCTTATTGAAGCAACCCCAATGATTTTCACACCACATCATTAACTTTAGCTGTCAGGCTGGGGAGAGATTTTAAACGCACTCCCACACACAGTAATTTGACATTATTTTAAGTTTTATGGTACATTCTCAAGATCCAGTGATAATTTTAGTAATCTACAGACCGCCCAGGCCAAACAATGTTTTTATGCAAGAGTTTGTTGAGATCTTATTCCATTTCATATCAAAGAACGACAATATTGTTAATTTAGGTGACTTTAACATACATGCTTTTCTTGCTGCCACTTTAACTGCTTTTAACCCAGATTTTAACACAGTGGAGCTGGTCTCCCTTTTTAAATCACACTTGTCAGACTGTCCTGAACTCACAAAAAGTCAGATGGAACACCACAGCCCTGGTTAAATGAATCCACCCAGGAATTGAGGAGAGACTGTCGGAGAAAGGAACGAAAAATGGAAACAGGCTAACATGTGTTTTATGAGATTTGGAAAGAGGCAATGACAAATTATCAAAAAGGAAGCAAGAACAATCTTCTCCAATTTAATATTAGCAAAATCACTCTAACCCCAGAATTTTATTCAAGGTAATAGACTGTCATCACCCCCTCCGCCATTAATTGTACTTATCCCTCACAAGATTTATGTGAAATGTTTATAATATTTTTATAACTAAGGCCACTTCTATAAGGCAACAAATTACCACCCCACCCCCAGACATAATTTTACAGACCTGTAGGGATACCCATAGTTATTTAGCAATTGTGAACCGGTATCGTTATCGTTCAGGTACCGGTATCGGTACCTGAAATCATATCCCACATGAAACCAACCACATGCAGCCTTGATTTTATTCCCACTACATTTCTTAAAGAGGTTATTGACACAGTTGGGCCCAGTATTTTATTCATCATCAATAGCTCCTTATCAAATGGCACTTTCCAATCTAACAATCTATCATGCTGTGGTCCAACCTCTTTTAAAGAAATCCTTCTGTTCTTAACAATTTTAGGTCCATTTGTAAACTTCAATTTTTATCAAAAGTTTTAGAAAAAGTAGCCTCAACCAACTTAGCTTTTATGTGTCTTAATACATATGAGAAGTTTCAGTCAGGTTTTAGAGCTCTGCATAGCACAGAGACAGCCCTCCTCAAGGTAACCAACGACCTACCTTTAGCAGCTGACATGGGGGAGAGCGCAATTTCAATAATTTTATACCCAAGCTTTTGACACATTAGATCATGCCATTTTAACCGACCGTCTTAAAATCTGGGTTGGCATCAAGGACATTGCACTTAGCTGGGTTTATTGGTACATTTTTGAAAGAACCTACTCGGTCACCATATGTAATCATCATCTGCTTTGGAACGACCTGCCTGAGGAGATAAGGCTTGCAGAATCGGTGACTTCTTTTAAATCTCTTCTTAAAACCCATTTTACCAGACTTGGTTTTATGTGATGTCGTCTTTTTATTGCCTTTACTCTTTTATTGCTTTTATTCATTTTTTTTATTTGTAGGTTTTTATTGTCTTTTATTGTCTTCTTGTTCCAACTTTATTAACTTTACCATGATCTTGTCTTGCTTTTGTTTGGGCTTTCTGTTGTTATATTGTCTTCTGAGTAACTTGTTTTTGCTTTGTCAAAGCACTTTGTAAACTTTGTTTGTATTACTATTATTATTATTTTGGACACTCCTGATTATGTTTGATAAATAATTACCATTAATGGGGATAGGCTATACTAACTAAGTGGGCGAAGGCAAATAGAACTAGAACCGTCAGGTAAATTCAGGAAATCACTTCCCTTTACTGTAATGTAGTCTTTAATACCATTATTACAATACTCAAGATCTAAGACGATATCGAGTATCATGTCATGATATCTATACAATATCAATGCATTGCCCAGCCCTAGGTTGCACACGTAACACACAACTACCATCACACACTCCAGGCTCTCCATATTCACCATAGAAGGACCAGCTTCCACCCCCCACCCAGCCACTATGAGCAAGCCCCCCCTGCTGTGTGCACAAGGAACTAGTGAAGTTGGTGACAAAGGCGCTGCTCAGCCCGGCCTTCTTGTATCAGATATATCCAGATATAGGCCTAATCCATACCAGGTCTGGGACGGATGACAGTTGCACCTGCCATTAAAACTGTTTCTAATGACATTATGTGATCCAATTTTGCTAAACCACTCAACATGTCGGCTACCACAATGAGTAGAGCTTGGTATTGACACTGAAGGCTAAGGGGTTTCATTGCAAATCGCATTGAACAAAAGTGGAGACTTGGCTTCATATTTTCTCCTCCAAATGCCCTACATCTACTGATTCTATGCATCACATGTAGTTAGTCATATGAAAGCATGCTGGCTGATGCAGTGTGGTTGGGATGGAATCAAACAAGAATATAGAATGACAGGTGTTAACCACTTATGATAATGGTTTCAATTGTTGTAAAAAAAAAAAAAAAAAAATACATTTAAAGATCCGTTTCTGGTGTGGTTTAAATCCTTCAAAATAATCTCAGGAGTATTTTCCTGGCTTTTATGTAACTCCACATATTCACCCTCATTTAGTATGCCATGATCTATGGATATATGCTAATTTAACACACCCTGTAGAAGCGGACAATAACCAGTTCATACTATCTTTGTTACATCATGCAGTCCCTAACCATGAGGGACTGCATGATGTAAATCTCATCACCTGCCCATAACCGCAAAGGCTTCCATGCAGCGCAACATTTGTGACCTGCATGGCGACCATGCACATCATAGCCGGCACAGCATCTGTGCATGCTCCAGATAACAACATGGACCATACCTGCCAACCTCTTTGAGAAATGGCTAGACCAACGGAGCCTTCAAGATTTGTTGATCCTGGGAAACGAAGAATAGCCTGCTATATGCTAATCATAACCCAGTGCTTTCATTTATTATTTGTTTTATCTAGTAATGCTGGGGCCACATGCTCACACTGGCTATAATGCACTAATGCACAAAAAAATTGTTCAATTGTTTGACTGAAATCATTCAAGTCAAGTATCTAGATTGGAGTTTCAGGGTACGCCACTATGGCTGTCATCATAATATTACTATTTCATTCACTATTTGCACTTTGTCGTATATTATTTGTCATGTTTTGTTACCCCTGTTTTTAAAATGCCCGTATGACACCCATTGCACTCTGAACCATCCCTGGAAGGAGGGATCCCCCACTCTGAGTTCCTCCTCAAGATGTCTTCCTTGTTAATTAAGGGAGTCGTGTCTTGCCCTTAGGGGGGCTAGGGCTAGGGGGGTGTCATAAATCACTTTTGGCCCATAATAATCTGGCCTGTAAAGCCCTTTGAGACTCTCTTGTGATTAAGGGCTATACAAATAAAATAGAAATGAATTGAATTGAATTGGCTGTCGACTGTTTTGATTTGAGTATCAGGGTACAGCCCGGAATACAGTCCACTGTTTGCTAACCTACAACCATCTTCAAATGCTTCAATAGAGCTGCCACATTGGGCTCAAGTGGAGTCTCAGCTGAGCCCAATCTTGAGCTTATTAAGCCCTGAGAAGAGAGAAATATCAAAAGTGCAGCTTCAGGAACTACAAATGTCAACAAACTAGCTCATGTGACCTACTTAACACCAACAGCAGGCTGTGTGTGTGTGTGTGTGTGTGTGGAATGTAGAGTAGATAAGAGCAGGTTTAGTCTCTCACACACACACACACACACACACACACACACACACACACACACACACACACACACACACACACACACACACACACACACACACACACACACACACACACACACACACACACACACACACACACACACACACACACACACACACCATCATATCAAGGAAGAGATAGTATGAGAGAGATAGAACCTAAATACTTGGTTTCTTACAAAAGTACGAACTTTTTGTTTTGTCTGATGGTTAGAGATTAGCTGATGGCAAAACTCGACCCATCATCTCCATTTCAAAATCATGTTTTGTCTGTATTTAGGAGACATGGTGCGATGATACGTAGAGAATTGAATTACAAGTTCTAGAAATTATAATACAATATGGAGGCATTAACATAATACATTAACATAAGAAAAACATGAGCTGTGGTTATTCAAGGGCATAAAGAGTATAATCTCTGCCTACTGCAAGCACAGCTACATGACAAAGTTCAACTTATGTTACACAGGTCGAATTGAGATGAATGTCAAATTCACCATGTTAAAATGTCATAACTAATAATGTAATAACTCAACATAGATGGCTCTAGCTCAGGATTAAAGCTGTGGTGGAGGAATGTATATTACATTTGGATGTTCAACACTTTTTTGGCAGACTAGACTAGTTGACTAGAGTTGAAAGAGGTAAAAGTCACTCTTCATTTCATTGTGATCAATAAAAGCTTTCAGACATTCAGCAACTTTGGTCCTCTAGCCCCTTGCTGATATGAGAGAATAGGCCCTGTGTTGAAGTCCATTATTGTGCAGCATTTTGCTTCACCGTCACTCATAGTAATTACCTATCCCTTAAATGGCGGAGCTGTGTGTTGTGCGTCCATAGCGGTGTACTGTACTCCATCGATTTTCTGGCCTGCGTGAAACCAGGTAAGCGCTCTTGCTAGACCTACCTACTACAAATGATGTCCAAGGTGGAAAGGAATAACCGATGAATTGAGGGAGATAGGCTAAATTCCAGAGAACAGAGGACTACTGTGTTGTGCTGGCCTATGGCCCAATGGGCCCGTCCTAACCTCTCTGCCTCACTGCTTCCCTGTGTGTGCTGCCCCATTTCTGACCATGTAATGTCATCATTAATGTCTGCCGTGACCCCATCGCATAACAAGGAGATTATTTGGGGCACAAACAGATCAAAGGGGTGTACCATTTTGAATCAATGGTGAGTTGAGGTCATCAACGACTTCGCAAATACGAATTTCTGAATGTTTTCCAGAGGGTTGTCATCCTATTTTATAGTGTGAGTCTCAATTGTCATTTAATCCACCCAAAATAAACACATCTTTGCCATAACTGACTGAGATCCAAGGACATCATGATATTCAGAGTAAGGTTCAGGGTAGTGTTTTTTGTTTGTTTGTTGTGAGGTGATGGATACACACCTAGCAGGTTTTTTTTCAATGACAGCTTTTGCCATTTCATCATCTCACCTCAACAAGACAACAGAAGAGATACTGCATTACTTGTAGTTTGTTTTGACTTAACTAGGTTGCATTTGTTTATTTTGTCTTGAATCAGTTTGTGATGTGAATAAATAAAGTGCTTACTATAGGCCTACTATGCATGGTATAGCCCATTTGTGTATTGAATAACCACTTTTC
Organism: Coryphaenoides rupestris; assembly: GCA_002895965.2. NCBI lineage: Eukaryota > Metazoa > Chordata > Actinopteri > Gadiformes > Macrouridae > Coryphaenoides > Coryphaenoides rupestris. The sequence goes on along the minus strand of PIJE02000040.1, from coordinate 499,539 downwards.
TGTGACTATTCTATTCTGTGAAGTAAAATTACTTATAATCACCATGAACACCCAGAAGTGTGACACAGAAAACACCTGTTGTTCTTAAGATGCAGGCTATAGCAAATGCAATGGTTGCAACTGAGACTCTAATGCTCACCGTTTTCATTCTTGCAGTGAATCATTAAGACATTAGGTATTTTTCATTATATAAATGTAATATTTAACCACCGCCGTTTTCCCAACTGTTGGATCCACTTGGGAGAAGTGTTTGATGCAGTGAGCGTACAGTACAGCAGGTGTCAATGTGTAGACCTATAGATCTCGATGTATACGAGCAACACAGTGGACCATAAGCTGAGGATTATTATTAGTATTAGTATTATTATTATTAGGATCATTACTATCATTATACACAGCTTGCAGTTGCTACTTTTCTCTGGCTGGGAACTACTGTGGAACTGAACAGTAGTGTCTTAAATGTAGAGCAGTTTGGTGAAGCAGAAACAAGACTTCATGTTTCACCTGAGGACAAAAAAGAGCAAACATTGGAGCGCAGTGACAGCTAGCTAGCTCTCCATCTGGAGTGTTACAGTAGCAGCAGCAGCAGCAGCAGCGGTACTACACTGGACTACAACACAAACACGTGTTCACAGAGACACAAACAGCCACGAGCAGGTGGAATTAAACAAGAACACTTGTCTGAAGGTAAGTGAGTTGGTGAGCAGTCGTTGTTGTAGTGAAGCGCCATGCTATGCTTAGCAGCTAACGGAGCTAGCCACGGAATACGTGTTGAATAAATAAACTGCTACTCCCAAAAAAACTGGTGTGTGGACGTCCCGTTACAACTCTCTACATTTTACACCCGATTACCTTGACCACTCACACCCGTTACACCCTTGGTTTACACCGGCCTTGGCGTTAGATTTACACCGTATTTACACCGGCCTCGCGTTAGACTCGCACCGTACTCCGTCTGTCACTCATCCCGACCGAAACTGCGGAGGGGGAGGGGTCAATCGGCTTCGTCATGAAACAATGCAAGTGATTGGCCGAGAGAGCATTCCTTCCGAGGTTTCACCCAATCACATCAGCTCTTATGCCAGAAGAATGTGTCATGCAGACGTAGTTATACTTCTTTACCACAAGGAAGCGGTATTTAATAACATTCCTGTTCCAAAATGATCATTTTAAGTGTGGAAAAACAACACTATGAAGTCTTACACGTTTGACTTTTACTTGACATACTTAATGATTAACTGATAATAAAGCTATGGAGAGTCAGATTAATAGATACATTTCTATATTTGGATTAGAGTGGGATAAAGAGACACGGCAAAATGAAGGTAGAGAATAATCTGGAGCATCTTTAATAATTCATCTTCAGTTTCAATAATATTAACGAAAAACATCCTCTTCGTTATATCTATACAGTAGTACTAGTAGTAGAATGTTGTGTCATTGCTTCGTTACAAGTGCTGGTCATAATGTTGTAAGTCTGTGCAGTGACACTGAGTTCAGTGTTTATAATAAGTCAATACAAAGGCAGTTCATCAAATCATCTGCTTCTTTTTACTCAAATGAAATGAAAATGGTTTGAAATACCAGCCGCCGCACCAGACTCCATCAAGTTTACCCACTTTGGGAAACAGTCCATTCTTCGGCACATGAATTGATTATGGGTGAATGATGAGCTGTCACATCAAAAACAATGTTAAACACAAACCCAATTCTAATTTGTATCACGGCTCTGCCCGAACGTTCCTCCCTTCTGCAGGAATGGGTGCACGGAAACAGTTACGAGCAGAGGTGTTGGTTTATGTGTGTGTGTGTCCCGTTTAATATTTGATCACACCCTATAAGTTGAAGGTCAAGGGTCTAGAGTCACAGGTCTCCAACTTCAGATTCAGATTCAGTCCCACCCCACCCGCCCCCGGGTTGGCACCGAGCATGTAAACTTCAAGAATCGAGAGGAACATGACAATGCCACACTAGTGCAGGTTCTCACATGCAGAACCGGTCCTTTAACCATCCGTAAACCAACCACCAAAAAAATAAGACAAGGCCTGATCTTCTTCTTCAAGCATTGATATATATACTTCTCCTTACCAGAAGGGGCATTTCAATTCCTGTACATTAAAAACATTATATTTTTTTAGCAACATAGTCTACTACACTGTGACCTCTCGACCTTTGACCCCATCAACCACCTGAAAGCTGACCCGTGTCAGTTGACAGGCTGTAAGCTAGCTTACAAGGAGCACCTGAATGTGATTGTAATGTCAGGGTTAACAGTGTCGCAGGGTACAAAACCCTTTTTTTCAACCGACTATCACAATGTTATCACAACATTGTGCACAAAAACCAACACATGACTATGATGCAGTGTTACGCCACAATGTAGCAGACATGGCGTGTGGAGAGAACCAAGTGGTGGTGGTGTGGGAGCAGACGCCGGGGGGAGGGGGCAGGAGGACTAATCAGCAGGATAAATAGTATAAATAGCAGGAGTAAGAATAATATGGGGGAGACCTGGAGGGCAGACACTAGTGATGAAGGCATTGGAAGAATATGGGGGTCATAAGAGGTGGGGAGGGGGCCTCCACATCTATATCTACAAGGACAAACAACCAAATGATACGGGGAAGGAGATGAGAACAGAGATGATTCTTTTAACCATAGTAATAATTATAATAGAATAATAATTTTGAATATTAATAACCATTATCTGCAGGATAATTATAATAATAATATTACAGAATAAATCTCATTTCATATAGTTTCTTCTTTTTTTCTTCTTTTTAAATAGTTTTTTCTCTTCATTGAAATACAGTGATCTCCTTGAAGCAGAACCAAGGGTTCTGCACCCTTCACTGGCTCCTATCGGCTGTTGCATATGACATCACAGCTAATGCTGACCAGGTAGACATGCATCACTTCCTGCTTATGCTGCCGATACCCTGTCCAGACAGAAAGTCCTGGCGCTGCCATGGTGAATCAGTAGCAAGTGACATCGTAACCTGGGAACACAAACAAATCAGAAACTATTGTTACAAAATAAGTAGGCAGTCACATGGTGTTCACACAACGCAAGCTCAGTCTATAGTATCCGGTTTGTGAAATGTGTGGACAGTCCACACATGGCCATTTATAGTCACAGGTGTTTTGGCATCACGTTGCTGTGGATGGCAGATTGCTCACTCTGCTTCCGGAGCGTCAACATTTCAGAGGCATGCGTGACGCACCACAAATCAGCATAGGAGCCACCATTTTTTGTTCGCAGTTTGTTCGCATGCACAGCAACAAAAAATTTGGTTGAATCAATAAGACAAGAGAAGGATAGTACTTGCATCATAGCCGTCCTATCACCATGACGTCCACTACCTCCCCCTTGTGGAGCTCTACGTATTGCTCCGTCTTGGGTGGCAGCATCAAGAGACCGTTGGCGCTACGCATGGACATCAGCCGGCTAGACACCTGGTTACCTGGGGGAGGAGAGATTGAGAGAAACCATGCTCAGTAAAGTGTGTGTGTGTGTGTGTGTGTGTGTGTGTGTGTGTGTGTGTGTGTGTGTGTGTGTGTGTGTGTGTGTGTGTGTGTGTGTGTGTGTGTGTGTAGGCTGGGCTTGTACATGAATAGCCTTCATCGTAATTGTATTTAGATTGATTGGTGGTTAAAGTACACAAGAGGTTTCACATTAGGAGTCCTACACACAAGGTTATTTTTACATGAGATCTGTAATATGTGGTGTCTACTTGTGTGTAGGGGCTCAATTCCGAAGTTGGAAATAGAATTAAGGCAAAAATAGACAGGTAATGCACTAGTTCATTAGTTTGTCATGTGTGGTTTGTGATTCATTAGGTCTCTTGCCAAAGCGGTGCCTAACCTCAATGAGACTTCCTGAATGAATAAGAGGATGTACAGTATAGCTGGCTGGAGTGTGTTACCTGTGCTCTGTGCCCAGGGCAATGGCTCCTGGTGGTGCCAGGTGAGGATGCAGCGATGGTACTCTGGTCTGGGATCTAGCTTTACATCACAAGACAACTGACACACACACACACACACACACACACACTTTTTTCAAGATTCTGTCACAATTGTGTACAAGGAAAAAAAGGACCATACCAGTCTTCACTGGATCCACAAAAGCCTCCGTTATCCAATAGCATTTGTCCAAACTTTTTTTGTGCCCAGATTATGCCGAATAGCATTTAGCGTGAGCATTCTTGCCATAACCATAAACAACAGCACTTTGGTCTTTTGGAATCGATGCCCATGTCAGTACGGAGTTTGTGAAAGCTAAAATTTGTATTAAATTATTGTTTATGGCGAGGCACACACACCTCATTTTAGTGACATCAGGAGAGATGATTGCTTAATAAGCCAGACTGGTATGGGCCTTTAAAAAATGTCATGGAACTTTGTTCAAAACAATTCATGTCAAATAATAAGTAATAATGCAATGTGTGTGTGTGTGTGTGTGTGTACTTTGCTTACTCTGGCTTTAATTATAGTAGGCCTTGGGTCCAAAATACCCTGCATCTTCCGCAGAGCAGGGATCACAAACAGATTACAAGTCACCACTGCAGACACCGGGTTACCTAGGAAACAGCACATGACAACACTGGGTTCTGTATGGGGTGAGTAGCAATGGAGGAGGGGCCCTGGCATAGAGTACCCAGAATACCCCGGTATTCTACATATGGCTCACAATCGACAGTCCTCAGAAACTACATATTGACACACACTAAGGCTACGTCCAAACTGCAAAGCCTTAGCGCTCCATCCATCCGGATTTATTCCACTAATCAGTTTTTTTTGTTGGGCTATTCACATTATTCTTTACATTTGGCCAATAACCGATTCCAGTCTGACTGGTCACGGTCCTGAAGTGACCCGAATGCACAGAGGAACCATAGCAAGATGTCACACGGACACATTGTATGGAGGAGCATGGAGAAACATGGAGACCTCTGAAGTCAGCGTTAAGTTGAAGTACAGTAGAAACCAGCAAATGTGTGAGCAGACAATAACAAAGATAAGGAGAAAGACATTTTTTAATTATGGCTTTTTCTGTTGCAATGGCTGCTATTTCTGTACGGAGGTGTGTGTGGATGCTACTTATGTACGGAGGTGTGTGTGTGTGTGTGTCTGCTACCTCTGTAGGGGGGTGTGTGGAGGGATGTAACGTTACCGGTTTAATGATAAACCGCGGTAAAATTCCAGACCGTTAGTAGAAGCGTGTCAAATTTTACTTGGCATACAAATGGTCACAGTTTAACCATGGTTAATTACCGCGCTAAAACTGACGTAAATACTCAATCAACCAAAGTAAGCGACAGTCTCCCAGACGCAGGTGCGCAGGGCCCGCAAGCAACGTGGGTTTGTTTACAATGTCAGACAACATGGCGGAAGGCGGTGACAGCAATCCGGATATTTTAAATTCATCTAAGAGGACTAAATCTGAAGTGTGGATGCATTTGGGGAATTTCAAGGGTGCTGACGGAAAGTTGATTGAAGATCATTACCCTGTCTGCAGGACATGCAGAAAGTTAACTTTTAGCTCAATGCATGACGTGGGGAAAGATATGTGGGGAAGAAGTTCTGTATGCATGCATGTTACGGTGCACTGCACTGCACTGAGTGCACTCACACACTTGATAGTCAACCATGACGTTGACTATCAACGTCATGGTGTGTACCATCCAACAACAATATGCGTGCAACAGAGTTTCTTAACTTAATCGAATGACTGCAAATTCAAGACATCAGTAGTTGTGCAGGGATGTCAAATTAATGAATTAGCCTCTACTGCAGCTTCAGAGAAAACATAAGTTACACGTAACGGAGAGAAGCCAAGCCCGGCGCCACGGGAGGGTAGGATGCCCCCCCAGTTTAAATTTTGTTTTATTGGCGGATTGTTATTTAGTCAAAATGCCATTATATTGCCAGTGAAAAAAATGCAGAAATAGGCATTTTCAGCACATTTTAACAATACCGCGATAATACTGATAACCATGATAATCGTGATATGAAAATGTTATATGGCTACATCCCTAGGTGTGTCTGCTGCTTCTGTACAGAGGTGTGTGTGGATGCAGAGTCTGAGCCAGGAGTGGTGGGATCATGACGTGAACATCTTCACTTCAACAGACTTCCATCAGCTGTCTTCCATGTTTGTATTCACAGAGTGACTCCTGTAAGCACAGAATTGAGACTAAAGTCGATCTAGAGTGACGAAAAAGCACATGCATTACAATACGGCCATTCACACTAAGGTCACACTGCAAAATGTGTTTTGAATGTGAATGTGGCTCAAATCAGAATTGAAAAAGATCAGATTCCATGTGATTTGGGCCAATTTTGCTTACAGTGTGAACATAGCCTTAGATCATACGCTAATCAAAATTTTTTTACATTTTTAGTAAAGCCTAGTAAAGAGCATATACCTTTAGAGGACCTATCATTTTACCTTGTGGAAAAGGTTTGTAAAAATGACAGAACATGCTTCATGAATCCCAGACAGGTTTTGAAAGATCACTCTGCTGCTGTCATTCATTTAGATGCATGGAAGAGAGGAACAGGAGTCGTACTTTGGAGCCATGTTGAAGTACATCCACAAGAAAAAAACACATACCACAAAGTCAACATATTGAAACAAACAGAATAAGTTAACCTCTTCAACTGATGATTATGTGATTATGAGTTTAAAATGGGGACAACTAACCATATTTGAATTAGTAATTAAAAATGTTTCTTATCCGACTTATCCGACTCCGATTTTAGCATTTGGTGAACTGCGCTGATCTTCTTGGACTGACTAAGATATCAAAAGTATGGAAAAATCCCTCTACCTATTCAACCACAATCATTCGCATTATATAAAAAAGCAGTGGTGGAAGAAGTACTAAGAGTATTTCTACAGTGTGGTATTACTAATTTTACACATCAGATCCGACCAGCTAAAAATATACAGGTTGGGGAAAAAGAATACAGGTAAAGAACAACAAATATATCTTTGGTGGTCAGGTAGCCATGGAAACCAGACTAACTTCAACAAGTGAACTCATGAGGCAGACTGGCCTCCATTTTTAAAATGAAAATTATTAATTCATCATCATTTGAATGGATGTTCAACGTCTTTCACATGGAATGGGAACCCTATGGAAAGCAATTGTGAAAGGTTGGTGCATTTCACACAGGGAGCAGGAGCTAGATCTGATCAGAACTCTCTCCTGAAGACATGTGTTAATGTCAGCCATGTCTGGGACACAAGACAACGCTCCAGGGTGGCGTGTCGGGGGAAGCTAGGCTTCAGGACAAGGGCAACGTCTGGGAGTGGATGAAAACTAATGCATAACATGGGGGGAACATATTAATCTTTTAATCAAAAATTCTGCTGCCACACATCTGTATCCTGCCCCAGTTGGTGTTTGACAAACCCATACAACTTTCTCCCCATGGCCATACCGAATGGTGGACAAAATGACAGGATTCATATTAATTTGTCTTATTATACTGCTGTGACCGGCAGAAAGGGATAATTCTTACCCCATGGTGACCGTCTGTGACCATTTCAACTGTTCTGTATGTTCTAATCAACTGATTTTGATTTGTACGAAGGGCCCAAGTGACATATTGTGCTCTGCCTGTAGTTTTTTTTTTAGGTAGACCGTGCCCATTTGCAAAAGAAAGTGTGAAAGTAGACAAAAAAAGACATCCTCGGTGGTCAAGATCTTTCTTTATTACTCTTTCTTTAAATGTCTAATATATGTCATTATATTGTCTTATTCATATTAATAAGTCTGTATGGATTTGTCAAGATTTCCAAAGATGTGGGACATGGATTTGGCATGATCACAGCTGCTTCCTGAAGCACCTGTTTTGTTGTTCAAGAAAACGCTTGTATTCCAAGGTCAGGTTGGGCAACAACTTCCTCAATCAGGTGTCGGCAGAGGGAGAAGGGAGTTACAGTTAGGGCCTAGGGAGTCATTTGGGAGCTATTTAAATGTTTATGACCAACAATGGCCGTCATGACGAAAGATAATTTTTTGCATAAAGGGATCCTATTATACCACCAGGTGTGAGTGTGATTAGCCATTACAAGCCATTTAAAAAAATTGTCATGTGACAAAATTGTCATTGTTACATAGTGACATCACAAGTGGGAATGTCCACCTAGATGTATGCTGACTAGATCAATTTACGAATTGGCACAGTCCACTGGGTAGGCTTTTGTTTTTTTGGGGGGGGGGGTGGATGGTGGGGGGGGGGGGGAGAGACATTTCAGGAGGTTTTATTCCAGGGGTGGGATGTTAAAACCTACTTCCTCTATGGGACAGTGGCTGCTTGGCCTCAGTCTCGCTCACAGCTGCAGCCTCCTGTAGGGGGGGGGCGGTGTCACGGAAGCTGAAGTTTCCTTTAAGAACAACAACAACAACAACAGGAGGACACATGGACCACAGGCACAGCAGCGGCAGCCCCATGATCACAGGCACCGCCTCCAACCCCAGTGAATGACCATCAACTGGCTGAGACTCTCTGCCCCCCCCCAAAGGAGTGGCTTATATATATTGTTATAATCACAAGCCCCTTGTGATTATTTTCTGTTCAGTCCATCTTTCAGAGGGGAGTCCACTTGGTCTACTTGTGATGGCTTTCAAGTCGTAGTCAGCATTCCGTCACCCATAGGTCTGTGGACTACTAGCCTCCAGTTTGGTATTTGGCACCATCTTGGTTTTGTGCAGCAGACAGAAGTGACGATATGTGGACTTGAGGGTGGAGTGTCTTTTAGTTTAACTGAATGCTGAACAAGACCATTTTAGGTGACAATTGTAACAATTGGGTTTCATGAACTGAAAACACACTGTGAAAGAGTCAAGTTCTAAGACGAAAACATGGACAACATCCAAAAACAAGTTCATGGCTATTTAAATATACACAATGACATTGATAAGTATTATATCTTGATTGACATGTCACAAACCACGCCCTAAAGCATACACTGCTTTATAGTCTATTTTATTGTAAATAGGACCAACATTTACAAAATGAACATCATGCTGTGACTTGCCACTAGCGATTGAGACCTACCACACAACCAGTGGCGTCGCCCCCTGCAGGCCATTAGAAAGTATGCAGGTTTAAGGCACTTCTGCATTGGCTTAAATTTTCCACACCCAAGGTTTGCTCCTCGCCTAAGTGAACCATGTCTATTAATCCTTTGAGATGAGTACAAACAGAAACCTTCCTACTTTTACACAGTAAACTTGCATTCACTTGAGACCCGGCGGCGCTTTCGTCGCGAACCACTCCATTGTTTTCCTACGGGGGGAAAGCTACACGGCCTTTTCCGAGGGGGGGAAAAGGTGATGTCGACATTGCGTCACCGCTGAGAAAAGTTTACATTAATTCTACTTTTACACCGCCTGACCACCATCACACCTGGTGGTGGAGCCCTTTCAGGGTTCCATGGAGTGTGTGTGGTTGATGGCGGGTTTCAGCAGCCATAGTTTAAACATCTGCCTGTGTCCTTGTGGTGGGCGGAGCCCAAAAAAGCCCTTCCCGTGGCTTGTACCACCAGAGTCTATTGCTACAGGTTCCCATCTACAACCTTGATTGACCTTGACATTATTGTCACATTGTTCTCAACATTTGACAGCAGAGATACTAACGACTATGAAAGGTAGGAGTACAAGAAAAACAATAAAAGAATACATTCTGCCAACCAAGGACAAGGGACATATCCCTCTTGCCATGTCACAAGAGTTTCACTGTTCAGAATGGCCTTGTGTTATGATGTACATGTGACAACACTTTGACTTCAGACCACATAAACACTGACTGGTCATTTCACCCCTGAGCTCCTCCCAGACATTCTGTGGGTGTCAACACATCTGACCACTCCTGGTATGGAGCCATTCCATACCAGTCAAACTGCAGAGTTTGTCTGGGTTGTCCTCCGCCTACTCTACTTTGTTCCCAAAGTTGACCTTTTAACATCGCCCCCCACCATGATGACTACCGGTTTTATGCTCATAGTCAGCTGGAAAATGCCACCCCCAACCGCAGGGGGTTTCAGGGTAAACAATAACATTTGTAATTGAAACGTAGGATAGGGATGCTACCTGGCAGGGCAAAGATGAGTTTCCGTGCTCCATCAATGTCTACGGTGGCAAATGTGGTAGGAAGACTGGAAGAAAAAAAACAAGAAAAGACAATTTTAAAATTGATTATCATTATATAAAGGAAGTTATCTGCATGACATTAGACAATGTCCATGTGTTGTTTTCAAACAATGCAATAAATCAATTGAATAATGATAATGAAGACATTGGATTTCGAGCTGAACCCCATAACAAATGCACTTTGTAACATCTAACATCTATTGGGTTTCAACATTATCATCATGATGGCATCATCTGTGTGCATTGAGACCTTTTCACATGTCACATTGTGATACAGATCATGCGGTCATGTCGTGGATTCAAACTCTACTGCACAGACCACAAGAAAGTCCCCCGAACTCACCCTGGTTTCATGAAGACGCGGCCAAAGTGGATCTGAGCATGAAGGTCAATGTCCAGGACTTGTTTCAAATAATCCTGATGCCCGCCATGATGACAAGACGAAGAGGACAAAAGAAGAGACCAGAGCGTAGTGAATTACACTGGAAAGGGAATACATGTGACACTTTGACATCATGAGGAGGCATCTTAGCAATCAGGACTCGAGTTCAACAGATTGGCACACATTAAAACATATCCATCCACATGTTGCACTCCTGGACTGACCAGCCTTGTGGCAGCGCTACTCATGAGATACCAGAGGTTGAGGGTTACCTTCTCGCCCATGGACACACCCCCTGAGGTAATGATCACATCGGCACGGCTGATTCCCTCATGGAGAGCAGACAGCAGGTCATCTGGACTGAAAGCACAATCACCATAGAGACTATTATAGCGTGGAAATGAGTTACCCCCATTCATGCACATACAGGGTCACATGCATAGTTGGACTTCTACCCGACTGTTGAGGTTTTGCTTAGAAAGTCTTACAAAAGCTTAGTACAAATATGTTTTCATTGATGTTTCACACCATGCCAGTTGAGCAATATCACACGAAGTGCATGCTTCACCCGATTACACCAGTTAGAAACAAAAGAACAAAAAATATATTCCAACAATTTGTATTGCCAAATTTTAGCCAGATTTGTATCTCAGGGAAAATGCTAAATAAAGGATTTTACCAATTCCTGGAAAACAATCCATTACATCCGTAGACTCTACACAACACAAACTGTAGTATACTACTCCAGCAGTAGAGGGAACCTTGGCAACAATGAGCTACTTTAAAGCCTCTGCTGTCATCAGCCAGCCAACTTTAGCTAATGCTTTCTACAGTTTGTGGTTTTCCCAAACGGAAATTAATACCACAAATATGAAACACAAATATGTTTCTCACTCTTTTTTCATCGATATTACAACTATGTTCATAAATTTCCCATGCATTTTCGAGCTAGTAGCACCCTCTTGGGTCGAACAATGGTGGAGCGACATAGTGTTAGGCAGAGACCCGCCCATCATCTTGTCGGACGATTTGCGTATATATTGAACGATTTTTTCCATGTCCGACTGCATGTCAAGATGTTTTGTGAAATCCATGTGTACCAGGGCCGGACTGGCCATCGGTACATCTGGCCATTTTTTTTAAATTAAATAACAAAACAAGTTTTGGATCCTGTGTCATTCAAGCAGCAGAATACTTCACAATTCACACAACTTGACACGCTCGTATTTCATGTGTGTGCGCAAGAGAAACCAAATTGGAAAAGGCTGATGAGGTGAAGGCGAATATCTCAAGCTTAGAATATAGCATTGCCAACAACTCATCCTCAAGAGCGAAATCCAATGTCCGGGAGGCGTTTGGTGTCATCCTAGACGAAGAAAATAACCAGGTCGCTGGGTTCGCTGCTTGCAAGAAGTGTAAAAAGTGTTGGCTTATGATAGCCGCAAAGTAGGCACTTCATCATTGAAAAAGCATAGGGAGTCGAAGTACGAACCCAATTAATTAATACACCAACAACCACAATCTTAAAGCACCCAAAAGGGAAGACAAGGAGACGGTATCCAAATTAGCAGTGATATCTGATCATTTAAAAGTGTGGCGATGGTTTCACTGGACCTGTAGACCAACACCGGTCCGATCTAATAATTGAATGCACGCGATTGTTGCATAACAATATAACATTATATATCTATATATGTTTATTATTTTATTGCTATGCAACCTCTGGCACAAGAATTTCCTTAGAGATTAATAAAGTTTTATCTTATCATATACTGTATATATAAATGTATTGTCAAGTATAAATCGCCTTATATATTTCAAGGTTTTTTGGGAGGTGTGGATGATTAATTAATATAATCTATATTATTAGTCTACATGAATATTATTCAATGGTATTGACGGCTTCATTTAGGCTAAATTGTATTTCCTGAATTAGGCATATATAAAATATATTATCTTAATTTCACATGTATGAAATGGCCCAAAAGTATCACTTTAAACGTATAGGCTACTTGATTAAGCCCAACAGCTCATGGTTATTATAGGATATGTAAGGTGATCATTATGAGACATTTTCACTGCTCATGGTTATTATAGGATATGTGATGGACCGACGCCCGAAACTACAGACCCGTGTCTCTCCTATCATTCCTCTCCAAAACCATAGAACGTACTGTCTCCATCCAACTATCATCCTATCTCTCCCAGAACAACCTGCTCGACCCTCATCAGTCAGGCTTCAAAGTGGCGCACTCCACGGAGACGGCCCTGCTCGCAGTATCAGAGTCCCTTTGCGACGCCAGAAGCTCTTCCCTCTCATCCGTGCTCATCCTCCTTGACCTGTCTGCCGCTTTCGACACAGTGAACCACCAGATTCTCCTCTCCACCCTTGGCATCGCTGGAACTGCGTTATCCTGGTTCACTTCCTACCTCACAGATCACACCTATCAGGTCACATGGAATGGCTCCCTGTCCAGACCCTGCACACTTGACACCGGAGTACCCCAAGGCTCAGTACTGGGACCCCTTCTGTTTTCTTTATACATTAGATCTCTAGGCTCTAAGCACATCCCACGGCTTCTCCTACCACTGCTATGCTGATGACACCCAACAGTTTCTTTCCTTCCCCCCCTCAGACACCCACATCGCAACACGCATCTCAAAATGCCTGGCTGACATCAGCAGATGGACGACCACCAACCACCTGAAGCTCAACCTCGACAAGACTGAGCTTCTCTTCATACCGGGGAAAGACTGCCCTCAGATTGACCTACTTGTCACCATCGAGGACATCGAAGTTTCCCTTGCACCCACTGCAAGGAACCTTGGTGTAGTACTGGATGACCAGGTGTCCTGCAACGCCAACATTACCTCTGTGGCCCGATCTTGTAGAATTGCGCTCTACAACATCCGCAAGATCCGGCCCTTCCTCACACGTGAAGGAACGCAGATCCTGGTCCAAGCGCTTGTTGTCACTCGTCTTGACAACTGCAACTCTCTCCTGGCTGGACTCCCCGCCTCAACAATCAAGCCCTTACAACGCATCCAGAATGCAGCAGCATGCCTCGTGTTCAACCTACCAAAATTCTCCCATGTAACCCCTCCACTGGCTCCCGGTAATCGCTTGCGTTCGATTCAAGACTCTGGTACTGACTTTCATGGCTGTCACCGGAACTGCCCCTACCTACCTCCAAACGTTTGTGAGACCCTACGCCCCAGCCCGAGCACTCCGCTCGGCAACTTCTGCAAAACAACTGGTACCACCTTCACTAAAAACAGCCAAACAGCTCTTCCAAGTCCCAACTCTTCACGGTTCTGGCTCCGCAGTGGTGGAATGAGCTCCCGGCTCATGTCAGGACGGCCGAGTCGCTCGCCAGCTTCCGCAAGAGACTCAAGACCCACCTGGACTCTACATAACCCCCCCCCCCTCCTCCGATAATCCTAGCACTAACCTGCGTGTTTGTACGTCCTGACATTTACTAATGGCACTTAGCATTGTTGTCCGTTCTCAGATGTTGTATCATGCTTAGAATTGCACGCCTGCCCAGCTACTTATGCAGGCAACTTAGCAATTATGAAACCCGTTCTATTCGTCTCGTAAATATGAATGCTGGAAAACAGCTCTATTCTTATCTTCAGGTACCACAGTGATATATTGCTGCCTCTCCTCCAAATGTACTCTTTGTAAGTCGCTTTGGATAAAAGCATCTGCCAAATGACCTAAATGTAAATGTGATCATTATGAGACATTTTCACTGCTCATGGTTATTATAGGATATGTAAAGTGATCATTATGAGACGTTTTCACTGCTCATGGTTATTATAGGATATGTAAGGTGATCATTATGAGACGTTTTCACTGCTCATGGTTATTATAGGATATGTAAGGTGATCATTATGAGACGTTTTCACTGCTCATGGTTATTATAGGATATGTAAGGTGATCATTATGAGACGTTTTCACTGCTCATGGTTATTATAGGATATGTAAGGTGATCATTATGAGACGTTTTCACTGCTCCACCAAAACTCACTAAATAAAAAAAAAAGAGGAACAGTGCGCCAGTGGCCCAGGCAATTTTTTCGCACAACATCTGATGTTGGCGTCTCCATGACCCAGTTGTCACTTCTGCCAACATTGGACATTTACAAATCAATACAGTTTCAGTAAGAGCATACAAGTATGTTGTCTAATATTGATGAGCATCAGCACCTGCTTGACATTACTGCCGTCGGTAGCCCTTTGAAGCAATGCAGACGGCACATTATACTTCATGAAAACAGAGCATCAGTGACTTGTGGATGCAGAGGGACTGGGTAAGTGGCTAAACAGTGTTACTTGTCTCCGACGATGCCCAGGTTGATGGTGGGGTAGCCGTGCTCCTGGATTGTGGCCAGCAGGGTGGAGCGGTTGGAGTCGCGGATCTTCCCTGGATGGAGGTCATCCTCTGGATTCAACAGCTGCGACACACACACACACACACACACACACACACACACACACACACACACACACACACACACACACACACACACACACACACACACACACACACACACACACACACACCACACACACACACACACACACACACACACACACACACACACACACGCACGCCTGTTGAGCGCTTCTTCGACATTCCTCTCACCATGATGCAATCAATAATACTTCTAACAAAATGAATCAGTTTGAATGTATAGATATTCACAGGGTCATATTCAGTTCATGATAATATTAGAAGGCTCCGGTTCATTTCGGGGCAATACATTTCTGGGTCTTTTTGGATTCTGACCCACATTTTTGGACCCGTGAAGACTTCTACTCTCTTGATTAAACGTATGATATTACATGCGTTGCCCTTTACTGCCAGTTTTGAGTTAGCAGATAACATCAAACAAACACTCTGGCCACATGCTCTTTAAATCTGATTGTAGTGAGTGGGAGTGGCTTGTGCAAGACACACTAAGTGCCAAATTGTTTTCGCCGTCAGAATATCTTATCTTGCCTACATATTTGTATATTTTAACTGTTAATTTGTAAATCCGTTAGTTTATTTTTATTATTCTGTTTTCCATATTGTTTTATTGTACTGTATTGCTATGTAACCTGGCACAATAATTTCCTTCGGGAGTAATACAGTTCTATTCTATTATAGTTCTATTCTATGTGAGGGGGGACAAGCTCATACAGGGTGTTTGGTTTTTCTTGCTGTGTGTGTGCGTACGAGTGTGTGTACCTCATTGCCGGTGGACATGACAGCGACCACAGGGAACTTGTGAACGCTGACCTCTGTGACACCAACTGTGGCCAGGAGGCCGATCTCAGAGGGGCCCATGTGGGTGCCCTTGGCCAACACACACTCCCCACGCCTGATGTCATGACCTATTGGCCTATATCGGCCCAGACATGTGACGGGGGTGGGGGGAGGGGGGTCATTAAAATTCAACTGCTATTCTTGGAACAATAGCCGTCTAATGTATTTGTGTAATGCAAAAACAAGAAAAAGAAAGGTACCACACAAGTAATGCTATTGCTATCTAACCAGGCTCATGCATGACCACTCCACATGTTAACTTCATTATTCAATTTTTCCTATCAGATGAAACAACCAAAATGGTTTTGTCAGTGCATTTTTACAATCTCATTGACTACCCTCATTTTATCTGCCTACCTATTTAAGTTATCCGAAATCAACATAATACTACCTAATACTTTTGTTTGTTTACTTGTTTTGACTGGTGTTGGCATGGATTGCGTGGTCTAGCAACAAACAACTAAGGAAGTCAATTGCACCAATGGTATGGCTTCCTTGCCTGTTGATGGTAAATGGTTTACATTTATACAGCACTTTTATCCAAAGCGCTTCACAGTATTGCCTCACATTCACCCATTCATAGACCAAAGGCAGTGTCAAGTCAACAACAAAATGTCAGGAGCAGTATGGTCCCAGTATGGGATTAGGTAATTCAAGATTCAAGAACTTTAATTGCCACATGCACATACAAGATATGCAGTGAAATTAAAAACTGGAGATGCCCAGCAGAATGTGCAACAGACCAATACAAATATCCAAATTTAAGGGAAAGAATCAGAATATCATCACTATGTACAGTTTTAAAAGCAAAAGGAATGAGAAATATGAGCAAATAGGCAAATAAACATCAAGGCATATACAAGTAGGCATATCAACAACAGGGCAATATAAAAAATGTAGTATCAAGTTATGTAGTAAGAATATGTGGGTGCATGTACTGTGTACTATCTGTGTGTGTGTGTGTGTGTGTGTGTGTGTGTGTATGGGAGGGGCAGGGGGGGGCCATAGTGAGGTCAGAGTTCACAGTTCTGATGGCCTGTGGAAAGAAACTCCTCTGTTCTAGCAGCGTGACTCCGGAGGCGCTTGCCTGACTGCAGAAGTTGGAACAGTTTGTTGTTGGGTGTGGTGAGGATCCTTCATGATCCTGCAGGCTCTGTTCGACACCTCCTGAAGTACAGGTCCTGCAGGGTGGGGAGTGTCAATAGTGCGCTCAGCCGAACACACCACCCTTTGCAGAGCCCTCCTGTCCTGAGAGGAGCTGTTGCCAAACCAGGCAGTGATGCTTCCTGTCAGGATGCTCTCTACCGCACCAGAGTAGAAGGTCTGAAGTATCCTCCGGGAGACTCAGAACTTCCTCAGCTACCTGAGGTGGTAGAGACGCTGCTTCGCCTTCTTCACCAGAGTGTCAACATGTGTAGTACAAGTCAAATTCTCGATGTGGACTCCTAGGTACCTGAAGATGCTCACCCTCTCCACAGCAGTCCCATTAATCCCCAGTGGTGTGTAAGTCCTCTGATGGTGTGTCCTCCTAAAGTCCACAATCAGCTCCTTAGTATTGGAGACATTCAGCATGAGGCATGAGGTCTTCCTCTAGGTAGGCCTTCTCATCATTACCGGAGATGAGGCCCACCATCATTGTGTCATCCGCAAACTTGACGATGGTGTTGGAGCCGGACCTGGCCACAGTCATGTGTGTACAGGGAATAGAGTATAGGGCTGAGGACGCAAACCTGGGGGGATCCTGTGTTCAGGGTGAGGGGTCTGGAGTAAGTCTCCGACATGCCGAACGGGCGAAGAGAGGCAGCCTTGTACTCTCTCGGGGAATGGACTGCAAGAGATAGTCAGATGCTCCAGGTTCGGCAAGCAGGAGCGAGAAAGAATCTTAATATTCTTAGGGTTGCACCACTTGTTGTTGGTCATGAAGCAAAGCCCTCCACCCTTGGATTTCCCTGACTCTTCCATCCTGTCTGCTCGGAAAACAGAGAAGGACTCTGTCGGACATATGACTTGATCCGGCACCAGCAGGGTCAGCCATGTTTCCATCAGACAAAAAATATTACAGTCCCTTATGTCCCGTTGGAATCGAATCCTCACCCCAATATCTACTGGGCATTAGCTAGAAGGATGCTGGGCAGAGGTGGACGGTGTGCCTGGACTCTCAGTCTGTGCCAAACCCTGCTTTGTTTCCCACAGTGTTTCCTTCTTTGTTTCCCTGGAGGCATATTGCCACTGTTGTTGTGGCTCGCTCGTACAATCTCTGCCGGCCACTCAGGATCGACGTAAAAAGTATCCAAGAACCTTTGTTGTAGACCAAAGTTAATGTCCAGGAGTGTATCTCACTTGTATGTTGTTAGTGCTGATATATTTGTGCAAAAGAAGATGTTGAAAAAAAATACAAATACAAAAGAAAAAACGCACAATTTCCACGGAGCTACCACGACAGCGACTAGACATGGCCAAGACACCTCGATACTTAGCTCGGGGGAGCCCGGCGATCGAACCAGCAACCTTCTGGTTGCCAGACAAATGCTCTTACCTCCTGAGCTACTCCTGCCCCTGTTGATGCCCCCAAAGAATTGGGTTCATATGATAACACCTAGCCTTAATATGGTCAGTTCACAACACCCGCCACCTTCCGTTTTGTATCACATTGCTACGGAGGACGTAGCAATGTGATACAAAACTGAGGTGTCACATTATAGCTGACTATTCAACTAGTCACTAGTCGACACACATGGGGCAGTAACAAAGCAGTGGCAAATGTATCTAAATCACCGAAGGTCAACATAACTTTGGTTGTTGAATATAGATTTGTTTGAATCATTTTCTACATTATGCCATGTTAAATAAACTGAATTTAAAGGTATTTAGAGAAGGAAAGACTCCTGTGTTGCCTGCAAGAATGCAGTGGCAATGTTACTGATGTCAAATAGGTCCAACTCACCCAGCTAGGGTGTAGTCCATTCGGCAGTATCCTATTGTGACAATGGCAATCGCTCTGTAAATTGATCAGCTTATATATACGGTACATTTGCATTTATTGTTTGCAAATTCTAAACCAACTCATGTGGATTTTATATAACTGTCAATGTTAGCTAGATGCATGGCTGGCCGTGTCTACGCTCACACAGATCAAAAGAAAAAGAGACGTTCCGGTCCGGCATGGACATTTTTAAAAGGGAACATGCTGGCTGCAGCATTGTTGTTGGAGAAGCCAGTATTTCGACTTGCCATGTTTCCTTCATCTCTGATGACATATCATGGTCATTTTTGAAATAAGTACAGTCACATATAGCACCTATAATAAACTACAATGTCAATGCATGTTGCTAATAGGGTTGACTCTCACCTGATGTCCTGCCCAGGTCGCGCCTGCACCATGATCCTCACCTCCAATTCCTCTGTACCCTGGAACAACACAACATGTCATGAGGGTAAGGGTTTTCGCACGTGCATGTGTGTGAAGATTATCTCAAAAAGCAATGTACAGATTTACAACAACTATGGCCGACAGGTTGGTCATTGGCCAACTTAACGAGCACTCCGTGGCCTTACATCTTCAGACTCGCGCAGCAGTTCAGTGTCTTCCACCTGCACCACCGCATCCGCTCCACATGGGATAGGAGCCCCGGTGGTCACACGCATCACCTGGCCTGGCATCACAGTGTGGCTGGGCTGCACGCACCGAAGACACACACACAGATAGAAAAGAAAGACCAACAAAAAAGCATATTTGGTTTAGCTAGTGGCTATGGAGACGACTGATCACCATTACCATGTTGGCGATGACAAACTCTCCCAGCCCAGAGAAAAATCTGGGTTTAAGGAGTTAGCACCAGAGTAAAAGCTGGGTTTAAGCAGTTAGCCCCAGAGTAAAAGCTAGGTTTAAGGAGTTAGCCCCAGAGTGAAAGGGTTAAAGGCCCTGTATTTCACCACCAGGTGTGGTTAGCCAGTAGTTTATCATGTACATTAATGTCATGGGACATGGTGACATCACAAGTGAGAATATCCACCCAGATGTATGATCGCTAGATAAACCTACCAGTTGGTAGATTACACTGTGTAGGCTAGTCCTCACCTGATCTAGTCAGCATACATCTAGGTGGACACTCCCACTTGTGATGTCACTGTCACAATGAGAATTTTAGTCACACGACAATTCTCAAACGGCTTGAAATTGCTAATCACGCTCACACCAAGTGATTAATAGGAGCCCATTAGACCCAGAGTGGGTTTCAAGGGGTAAATGACGTTTACATTTACATTTAGGGCATTTGGCAGACGCTTTTATCCAAAGCGACTTACAAAGTACATTTGTTGAAGGAGACAGCATTAAATCGCTGTGGTACATAAAGATAAGAATAGAGCAGGTTTCAAGCATTCATAGTTGCAAGGCTAATTGACCGAGTTTGATCATTGCTAGGTTGCATAAGGGCAGAAGTACCATTCAGAGCGCATTACCAACATCTAAGAACATACAATATGCTAAACAATGCTAAGCACTATTAATAATGCCAAGACGTACAAACACACAAGTCCAGGTGAACTCTGAACAGGTGGGTCAGGTGGGTGAGCGACAACCATCCTGACATCAGCCGTGAGCTCATTCCACTACTCCTTTATTGAGCGGAGCGCTCGGGCTGGGGCGTGGGGTCTGACTAGGGCTGGGTATCGAAATTCAGTACTTTTTTGGTACCGACCGAATCACTGCGGTACTATACCGAGCACCGGCAGAGGTCAGAACATTCGGTGCCAAACTTTGGTACTTTTTTTTTTTTTCCTCGTCTCTCATCCAATCACTATATTTGTTCTAAAATCTAACGTGACTGCTGGTTTAGGTGGCGGTATCAAGGACGTGTTGTTGTTGAGGACATTGGTGGACATCACAGATATTGCGCCAAGGATGCGCAATTACGCTCCCGTGAGGCGCGCGTCGGGGTCCGAGTCAGCGTCTCTGGGGGGCGGGGCTCCGTTAATCGCGTCCTTGCGTTACTACGTCACTACGCATGTAAACACCGAGCCATGTGGATGTCCGCATTTGCGGAGGTGGAAAAATGTCCAAACCACGGTCCAAGGTCTGGTTACATTTTGTAAAAAGTAGGGACGTGCAAAATGCAATATTTGTGATCAGACCATAGCTGCCGCGGGTGGCAACACTTCTAATTTAATGAAGCATTTAATCTCGCACGTCATTAACCTGAGACAAGAGAGCTGCACTGTGTTTGACTGCAAACACCGACTACTAACGTTACTACTAGCGGTAACGTTAACGATAACAGGGAACAGACTGCTTCCTCAACATGGATAGAGTAAATTAAACATGTGGACATTTTAAACTTAAAATGCATTAATCTGGTGCAATTTGAGAGCTTCTTTCTCTGTGTGTGAAAATGTTAGACATTTTCAAGTTAAAACTATAAAAGACATAATCTGGTGAATTTAGAGGTGGGATCATTAAAGCTCAGTTTTCATTCTGTTGTGGGCCGCCACAAATAAATCAATGTTTGGGAAACACGGCCTAGTTTACAAATTGTCTAAGTAAAAAAGGAGCAATAAATATTTCATACTTGAAATGAATGACACTTGGACTCTTTCTATTTGGAAAAACTAATGTAAATAGACTTAAAACATGTTCCGGCGATTGCATTATGAAATGTGCTTTTATTTACACATAGGTATCGAAAAAAGTATCGTTTTGGCACCGGTATCGAAACTCAGGAAAAAATTTAAACGATACCCAGCCCTAGGTCTGACTAATGTTTGGTAGGTAGGGGCATTTCCGCTGACAGCCTTGGAGGCCAGTACCAGTGTCTTGAACCTAATGCGAGTGATTACCGGGAGCCAGTGGAGGTCGTGGAAGAGAGGGGTTACATGGGAGAATTTTGGTAAGTTGAACACCAGGCACGCTGCTGCGTTCTGGATGCGTCCAGCCAGGAGAGAGTTGCAGTAGTCGAGGCGAGTGATAACGAGCACTTGGACCAGGATCTGTGTTGCTTCACATGTGAGGAAGGGCCTGATCGTGTGGATGTGGTAGAGAGCAATTCTACAAGATCGGGCCACAGAGGTGATGTCACAGAGGTAGCGTTGCACCACAGCTGGTCGTCCAGTACCACACCATTGGTTCCTTGCAGACGGTGAAAGGGAGACTTCAATGTCCTCAATAGTGACAAGTAGGTCCATCTGCTCAATGGTGACAAGTAGGTCCATCTGAGGGCAGTGAAGAGCCGGCATGAAGAGAAGCTCAGTCTTGTCTAGGTTACGCTTCAGGTGGTAGGCGGTCGTCCATTTTCGGAAAAATTTGAAAATTAGAACAGTAGAATATTGCAGCTAGTGTTAGCTTTGTAAGGGGGGTTGTTAATGAAGATATGTCCAGGTAGCTCTACCCCACCCATGGCTCTCCACAACTTCCGCTGCCTCAGTGACCAACTTGATGGCCCTTCACCGACTGGCCCCCGTGATGCCCAGCGTGTTGTATGCCCTGCAGAGGGACTGGCCTGCAAACCCTCTGCATCCCACCTCAATGGGCTCACACTTTGCTTGCCACCCATTGCTCCGGCATTCCTCCACCATCTCAGCGTACGTTGCCCTCTTCCTCTCGTTGGCCTCCTCGATGCGGTCCTCCCGGGGAACCGTGAGTGTTAGGAGGACGATCTGCTTGGAGGCCTCTGAGATAAGCACCATGTCTGGGCTTAGTGTTGTTGCAGTAGCTTTTTCTGGGAACTTGAGTTGCTTCCCCAGGTAAACTTTCAGCTCCCAGTCTTGTGCTGTTGCTAGTAGGCCAGAGGAGGTGGCCCTGGCAGCTGGTGTTGGTTTCTCCACAGCCCTGACAAAAGTGATGGTCTTCTTCACTGGATGGAGAGTGGCTGACCCCACAGCAGATGGTGTCTTCTATGGCCTTCAGGACTTGGTCAGGGCGCCAGCGGTAGCGCCAGGTTGTGTGAATTGTGAATTATTCTGCTGCTTGAATGACACAGAGAGGAACCAAAACTTGTTATATATTATTTTCACTATTCATAAAACATCGATTGGCCTGGGCTCTCGAACGCCCAGGCCAAACGATGCCGATGGTCCACCAAGAAAATGTTTGTTACTAAGACGTAATTTCCTGCATTCTGGTGATTCTTTTCCCGCCCCCTGCTCAAGTGCTGGTGTTATGATAACCGTGTCATCGAAATATTGCGCTGCCGCAACTAAGCACTAGCCTGGCCCGCCTCTAGTTCAGTGGCCTGGCCCGCCTCTAGCTCAGTGGCCTGGCCCGCCTCTAGCTCAGTGGCCTGGCCCGCCTCTAGCTCAGTGGCCTGGCCCGCCTCTAGTTCAGTGGCCTGGCCCGCCTCTAGCTCAGTGCCTGGCCCGCCTCTAGCTCAGTGGGCCTGGCCGCCTCTAGCTCAGTGGCCTGGCCCGCCTCTAGCTCAGTGGCCTGGCCCGCCTCTAGCTCAGTGGCCTGGCCCGCCTCTAGCTCAGTGGCCTGGCCCGCCTCTAGCTCAGTGGCCTGGCCCGCCTCTAGCTCAGTGGCCTGGCCCGCCTCTAGTTCAGTGGCCTGGCCCGCCTCTAGTTCAGTGACCTGGCCCACTTCTAGTTCAGTGGCCCAACTCTAGTTCAGTGACCTGGCCCACTTCTAGTTCAGTGGCCTGGCCCGCCTCTAGTTCAGTGACCTGGCCCACTTCTAGTTCAGTGGCCCACCTCTAGTTCAGTGGCCTGGCCCACTTCTAGTTCAGTGGCCCACCTCTAGTTCAGTGGCCCACTTCTAGTTCAGTGGCCTGACTATGGACATTTCTTTTCATCTGCAACTTGCGGGCCATTTCGACGGCCAGGCCAGGGGGAAAACTCCCGGTGTTCCCGATGGCCAGCCTGATTTGTATGATAAGCAAATTATAATCTTTGCAAGCTCTCGTGGGCCACATAAAATGAGGTGCTGGGCCAGATGCGGCCCGTGGGCCTTGAGTTTGACACGGCTGGTTTAAATGTAGTGTTACTAATACCAAGTGCTAGATAGTTTAGATGTGTTAGTGCTCCTGACCTGTTGGCCAGCCTGTGATTCCCCCATGATGAAGCGATCACCTGGCCCATCAGCAGCTGCAGGTTAATGACAACATGTTAATGGTGTAATCAGTAGACAATTCCATGCAGGTATTGTAAGTATTGTAAGTGTATGGGTATACATCTCCTGCTTTTTTTGCGAGCCGTCAGATTACCTGCACTATTTTTTAAAATAATTCAGATGCCAATTCTCACAAAAACAATACTTAATAAGTATTAAATGACAATTAAATGGGCAAGTGATCCATATAATACGATCATTTAGACTAGCCCCCATCATTCAACTGATATCTTTGCAGCTGTATTCTATACCCTGTTGGGTAGAGAAACGGATCGTAGGCCAGTCATTGGACAATATATACTGACACTGTGTCTGAAAACTAATCATATACATTTATAACAAATAAAATATGCATTGCAAAATAGGCACAAAAACTGAAAAGTATTGTGGTGTAATTAGTATATAATAACACGGTCAACATGTGAGCAGAGCAGCAGTCACCTCGTACGGCGTAACCATCCTTCACTGATGCAGGGAACGGAGGAAGGTTGTCTTTGGCGTAGATGTCCTGAGCAAGCACACGACCCATACCGTCTGGAGGGATCACACACAGACATGGCAAACAATCACATCACAAGCTCAGTACCACACCTCAACGATGACAGAGCAGTTTCTAATGGTCTAACAGTGTTTCTCATATAGGATTACAATGCAGCCGTTTCATGACTGACGGCTGAAACGCTCTCCCTCAATACTGGCCCAATGTCATGAATTTGTGTCCACATTAGTCCCCGAGTGATCAGATGAGGTCTAGGTTGAAAAAAATGTCAACCTAGTTTTCAAACACACTGTGGAATTTCACTTTAAAACACTTCTGGGTTCAATTTCACATCTACCTCGGCTTCTGAGTGCACTCCAGACCGTTTAGGTTGCTTGCTTCAATGCTTCATAGAAACTAACAAACAGGACACACACAGGCAGGCATGAGGCCCTGAACAACACACACACACACACACACACACACACACACACACACACACACACACACACACACACACACACACACACACACACACACACACACACACACACACACACACACACACACACACACACACACACACACACACAGAGAGAGAGTTTGGAGCACTGACCTCTGTAGTTGATGACCTCAGTTCCCAGTATGGGGGTCATCTCCAGTACAGTGATGAAGGCTTTGTCCATCGACGTCAACGGGAAAGGTGACATGCGGTGGCGACGGGCCACTTTGCTGATGTCCACCGCACTGTGGCCTGACACACACACACATGCACGGTTTCATACTATTGTTGACTCAATCCCATATACATTTGCATTGGGATGCAGTGCACTGAACTTGCACTGTACGTTTAAAAATATAACTCACTGGCTCTAAGAATGTTCTCATTGCTGCCGCACCGCGACTGCACCTGGAGCGGGAGGGAGGAAGCGTACATAAAGAGATGGAAGATGTGCACACCAGCGTATGTGGGGCAGGCCGGCCAGGTATGGCTTCAACAGATGCACATCCTTGCAGTGGTGGAAAACCAACTAAACATTTGAGGTACTTGTAATTCATTTTCAAGTATATCTGACCGCTTTAGTTACTAGTTACTTTGCAGATTTAAAATCAACAATACAAATTAATAAATCAATAAATTTTAAATGCATTACATTTGCTTTATACGTATATACCAGCTGCAACATACTGCATAATGAGTACTTTGGTACTTTATTTGGCTGCTGATACTTTTTATTTAAGTAACATTTTCAATGCAGGACTTTTTCTCCATTACTAAAGCTCCAAGTACTTCTTCCACCTCTGCATGCCTGTGGTAGTGAGGCAGTTGTCCCAAGCCAACAACACTGTGCTTATCCTAGACCAGCTGCACTGTGGGCCTGGGCAACAACGGCAGATTGGTCATTTTATAAGATGAGGCCATCGCCAGACAGTAGTCATTTTAGTTTGAACTGTATTATTATCTTCATGAATTATTTATTAGAAATTAACCATTAATTCAGCGTGGTTATTTAAAATGTGAATCTAAA
The DNA here is from genome assembly GCA_002895965.2 of Coryphaenoides rupestris. NCBI lineage: Eukaryota > Metazoa > Chordata > Actinopteri > Gadiformes > Macrouridae > Coryphaenoides > Coryphaenoides rupestris. Next base: position 473,568 of record PIJE02000040.1, on the reverse strand, counting down.
TGTGTACTTACATTTTCACTATTACTCCGTTTCACCTCTTTCTAGTGTATGTACTGTATGTAGGCGACATTGGCTGGGTGTCGGAAGCTAGCATGTGTGTGCGTGCATGTCTCTGTTTCGAACCTTGGGCGTAGGGCAGGAGGCAGTGGAGAGACGGGACGTGGCCTGCGTTGCCCGTGGCGACTCAGATGGAGTAGAGCTTAGAGAGGCGGAATCGCGAGGAAGCACCTGAACGCCCCGAGAGATGATGGAGTCTGGAATCTACACGGAAACACACACATTGTACCGTTACTTCAAGTTGAACACACACACACACACATTATGTAGTTGAACACTGGGTTTCTACAGATGCCTATGGGAGGGCCATGTTGAAACTGGGTTTCCACGTGACCAGCAAGGGAATAGAACTGGTCATACCAATCCTGGAGGTGAGCTCATCCATCTCAGAGCAGCCGCTCCACCAGACCATAATCATATGGCCTGTGAAGCCCTTAACACTGTAGCTGTGATTAAGGCCTATACAAATAAAATTGACTTGACTTGTTCCTGGGTTCCAAGTTACTGGAGTGGAAATGTGGCTTCAGATAACAAGTTCTTTACATAATATTGTTGAAATGACTGAGAGCCCCATCATACTACACATATGGTTGGCTTAAATATTGAGATTTTAATGTAATCCATACCAGCAAGAGCAAAGAAAGACAACTCCAGTACAAGCTTCTTTGTAGTCAACTTAACTTTACCATAGCCAGCATCTCATCTGGGGTCCCCCTGAATTCTATCCTGGGCCCAATACTGTTCTACCTTCATTTATTTAAATGGAGATTAATTTAAAATGTTGCTTTCACTGCTATGCCAACAATACCTAAATATATTCTCCACTCATACGCAATAGTAATCAACTAGTAATGAAATAGCTTGAAAGGACATTAAATGTTGAATGGGACATACATTTGACATCACTCAATCAAAGGAACAGAAATGTTACTCTTCGGACCCAAATATCTCTCTGACTTTGTCATGCCTCAAGCTTGAGAAACATTAACCCACTTGTAATGTCCAGATACTTGCAAATGTCATTCTTGCAAATGTTATCTATATTGATCTTCAACACTCGCTTTTTTTTGTAATTTGTTTTCCAGAAATTGAATAGTCATCTGTCAGCTATTGGTGAGTGAAATATCTGTTTGGAGTTGACTGCCTCTGCATGAGACCATTTAGATTTTAGATTGCTCCCAGCAAATTTTTGACCAATCAGGGCATCACTCTGATTGGTCAGAAATACATCTTGCCTGTCAATCATAAGTGCCTGAAATGCAACACTTTGCCAAGGCGGGGAAACATAGGGAGGGAGTGGAGAGGGAGGGGACATGATCTCCTACGGTCCATTCTGCTCTCAGTGGGGGGGGGAGACCAGAATAAAATAATTTATAGAGAAAGATTCCCTGGATGGATTGATTCATTTTCGATAAACGGCTGCAGTAGAAACATGACATGGCACATGGTTAATGCGGACAGAATGTATACATTCAGTAAATCTCTGTCTTTAGGTGCCTTATAAGTAATACAGTGTAATACAACTATGATATAATGCAGACAATAAGGTATTAACAACAGTGAGCGGAGACTCAGCATTTTATAGCCATCCAAGTAATTCGACATGGTAGAAGAAATTGAAGTAATACAAACAAACTAAGCAGCCAAATCACCCAGCCTTAGACCTTCTGAAAGAAACTCCAACTGAAACTTCAAACTGCCAATTGGAGAGACTCCATGAACCATGAACAGCCAGTATGTTCCACCAGCACTCTGAACACACCACAGGACAAAGGAACACCAAATACTAGCAGCACGTGACATAAAAGTTTCACCAAACACGACCAGCAAATGAATGAAGCCATGTGGTGTTTGGTTATTCTTTGAATGGTCAGCTTGCACCTCCTAGAGCAGAACATCCTGGGGAATGTGATGACCGCCTCCAGAGTCTCCATCCACCTCCAACTTGCGCTTGCTTTCACGTTCAGGCACTTGAGCGCAGTTGCACAAGATGACCACTGAACTTCATCATGAACCAAAATAGCTCTGCCCCCAATCCTACCTCAATCACACCCGACCCTATCGATATTAACAAAATATCCAAATATTTAACAAGTAAGAGCATTTAGGATTGTCCAGCCATCCTGACATAATCAAGGACTAAGCTAGATTCTTCCTGCACAGAACAAAAGTGGTGCGTGATCAGATGCAGCGGAATGAGGATGATGGGGTACTCATGACGTAATGAGGAAGGAGCGGGTGGGTGGAGCGGCCGGGAGGTTCTCACCTGGTCATCATGGTTACAGGAGCAGGTGAAATGAGTAGAGGGGGCAGGTGTGGTGCCAGGCAGGTAGGGTGCCCCCTTAGCCATGACCACAGCATGACTGGTCTGATGAACACACACACACACACACACACACACACACACACACACACACACACACACACACACACACACACACACACACACACACACACACACACACACACACACACACACACACACACACACACACACACACACACACACACACACACAGATGAAATGGAGTGAGTGTGTGTGTGTGCGCGCCTTAGTTCAACATTGTAGCTTCTATTTTTTGTTTTTAAAGACACATGTTGATGCTCTGCCTCACGGACTCGGACACAAACAAGAGGTCAAAGTTCAAGGAGGATGACACACAATGGAATTGGCAGCCTAGCAGTATAAGGTGACAAGCACACACATGTCAGACAATGGCAAAGCTTCTCGATGAATATGTACGACATTTAATAATAGAAGTGGGGTCTCCATGATATAGTCCTCTCCATTAGGCCTCGTAGCTCCCTTCAGAGGGAAAGCTCTTAGGGGACTGGACAGCGCCTGGATAGAACACCAACTTGGTGTTCCCTCCTTACCCCCCACCACCTCTCTCCCCTAACCCACACCCACTCATCCAACCAGGATTCCGATCCCATTCCCTCTTGGAACCCTAGCACTTACTTGTATGTTTGTACATCTCGGCACTTAAAAAGGTACTCGGCAAGATAGCTAGGATAATATGCTACACAATTCCATTACCAGCAAGGGGTCAACCTGGCAATTATGAGTGCTTGAAACTTACTCCCGTCGGCTATATATTGTTGTTTCACAAATGCACTTATTGCAAGTCACTTTGGACAACAGTGTCTGCTAAATGCCCTAAATGTGAACGTGAATGCGTTTCTAAATGTGGTCTGTAACCCCGCCTCATGCAGCGGGGGAGAGGTCTGTAACCCCGCCTCATGCAGCAGGGGAGTGGTCTGTAACCCCGTCTCATGCAGCAGGGGAGTGGTCTGTAACCCCGCCTCATGCAGCAGGGGAGTGGTCTGTAACCCCGCCTCATGCAGCAGGGGAGTGGTCTGTAACCCCGTCTCATGCAGCAGGGGAGTGGTCTGTAACCCCACCTCATGCAGCAGGGGAGTGGTCTGTAACCCAGCCTCATGCAGCAGAGGAGGAGTGGTCTGTAACCCCGCCTCATGCAGCGATCGCTCACCTTAGCAGCGATGGCTGCGGCAGTGATGTGGGATGATCCATGCTGGTGGTGCTGCTGCTGCTGGTGATGGTGGTGGTGGTGGTGGTGGTGGTTGTGAGCGGCATGTCGGCCACCTCCTCCCCCACCTCCTCCTCCTCCTCCTCGCCTGCGCTCCTCCTCTTCGTCCTCGTCGTCCTCCTCGCACTGGGTGCCCTGCTCCACGGTGTGCGTGGCGTGGTTGTTCTCGCTGTGGGAGTTGGTGAGCTGGGAGAGGCAGGGCGGCGGAGGCGAGGGCAGCTGTTCCAGGGCCGAGTGTGTAGCCTTGATGCGCACAGAGGCGTCGCGCAGCAGGTCCACGGCATGGGGCAGTGCGGGCAGGATGAACTGGAAACACTCCTGGGGGAGCGCAAGGCGTGCAGCTTAAATACACACACACAACAGGAAGGGTAGAAGAAATGTAGAAATACTTCTGGCAGCAAAAAGCCCGTTGCCAGGAAGTGGCTAAAATCAGTGGGACCCACCATTGATGAATGGACAGAAGTAAGATACCAAATGTTTACTACGGAATGGTTGTCATTTTCCCCCAAAGTCCAAAAAGTACGCTTACTCAGGATTTGGAGCAAGAGGATATTAAAGGTCGGAATTAATAGAAATAATGAGTGATAATATCATGCGATTCATACTATTTCCCCCCCTTCAACCCGTTATAGTAACCAAGGTGAAAGCTTTCCATGTTCATTGATAAATAAATAAAAGTATACTTAGAAAAGAATACCTCTGGAAGAGCCACGCTACAAAATGTTTCATTTGAAATTAACCATTAATTCAGCGTGGTTATTTAAAATGTGTAACTAAATTTGTACTTACATTTTCACCATTATTCCGTTTCACCCCTTATAGTATTTCTAGTGTATGTAGGTGACATTGGCTGGGTGTCAGATGCTGGAGTTTTTATGTTATAAGTGTGCACGATAATATATGAATCAAATTGCAGTAATATTGATATGATGTAAATCAATGAATATGAAATGAACGGTTTTCCAAAAAATATACATATAGACACACACAACAGGGTTCAACAATAAGAGGTTTGAGATTATGGCCTCATGTCAGGACAGTTCAACAGTGCTGAAAACCATGAAAAATAAAAAATATATATAGTAGATAGATATATATAGATAGATAGATATCTGAGAAAACATTTGCATTATAAAAATGGAAGTCCTAAAGAACCTGTGCCAATGTGGCCTTGTGCCAGTTATTGGCAGCTAGTGCCAGATCATGTTGTGCAGAGGCTGTGTGTGTCATGGCTGTGTGTCATGTGTTTGTTTGGATATTGATTACAATTTTCAAGGAACAAAAGTCTTTGGTTTAATGTTCCAACGCAGATGATTAGCACTTTGAGCGAGGGCCAGTAAAATTGTCTTTGGGCCAGTATTCAGACAGACTGGAATGACCAGGGCTGCTAAAAAAATGTGTCAAACAACATGCTGAAGCTCCCCATCAGCAGCCTGAGTCCTGCGACCCAAAAGTCTCTCAGGCTAGGATCGAGGTCAAGACGTGGAGTGGAGATCAGCAGAGGCCATAGATGCTGCTGAGTCACGGCTAAGGCACAGGACGCTGGTGGGCACAGTGACTCGTGGGAGGGCTGGCTTGGGTAGCAGCACTATACCTCACTACGACAAGGCGAGGAGGAAGGAGAGGAGGGTGCTGGTCCAGGACAGGGTGTGGGACATCACTCGAGGAACAGCGAGCCAGCAGGATGGTTGGATGCGGCAGCAGGGAGCCTGGACAAGATGGGAGGAAGTGGGGGAGCGCAAAGACTCATGGGCCGAGCTGTGCAAATCTGAACCCCATCAAATTTAAATCTTAATCCAGGCTGTCTACGATGTTCTACCAAGCCCATCCAACTTGTTCTGCTGGGGGAAAGTGGAGTCACCAGCTTGCCTGAAAAGTCCTGAAAGCCATAGCGGACACCATCTGCAGTGGGATCAGCCACTGCAAGCGTCTCTGCCCAGTGAAGAAAACTATCACTTTCGTCAGGGCAGGGGAGAAGCCAACATCAGATGCCAGGGCCACCTCCTCTGGCCTACGAGCAGCGGCACATGACATGAGCTGAGAGTTGACCTGGGGAAGCAACTGAAGTTAGAAAAAAACTCTGCTGCAACAACACTAAGGCCAGACATGGTGCTAATTTCAGAGGACGCTAAGCAGATCGTCCTTCTCGAACTCACAGTTCCCTGGGAGGACCACATCGAGGAGGCCACGAGAGGAAGAGGGAAAAGTAGGCTGAGCTGGTGGAAGAATGCTGGAGCAATGGGTGGCGAGCAAGGTGCGAGCCCATTGAGGTGGGATGAAGAGGTTTCGCTGGCAAGTCCCTCTGCAGGGCCTACAACACACTGGGCATCGCAGGGGCCACTAGGCGAAGGGCCATCAAGTTAGTCACTGAGGAAGCGGAAGTTTCCTCAAGATGGTTGTGGATCAGGAGGGGAGAGCCGTGGGTGGTGTAGAGCTACCTGGACAAAAGCCAGGGCTTGATCAACCCTGGCTGGGTCGCCTGGAGGAGGGTGTCTGATCGTTGAAAAACCCAAAACACACGAGGAACCCAGGTACCATCACTGACGATGTGTCCAGGTGCATCACAGGATAATGTAGGTTTAAAAAAAAAAAATGAAAATCCCCTGCACAAAGATATTCTGTATATACTTGCACACACTAGCACAGAACAATGATTTGAAATATTATCAAAATCGCAATGTGCAAGATCCAAATTGCATCCAAAGGGAAAAATATGTACATGTAAATGTATAAGACCATTATAAAGTTAGTACTGTAGCACTGCAGAGATGCAAGAAAAAACTGTGTGACATCACGAGAAGGCTTTGTATTGATATATGATGTAGTGGGATGAAGTGGGAGCATTTACAGGGGTTCCACACCTTGTTAGTTCACATGGACAAAAGGTTGCCTCAAGCAGTCTTACCTGTGACCCTTTCTTGCTGCCTGGCAGGTTGATGATCAGAGTTTTGCCACGGATACCACACACTGGCCTGGGGAGCATAGAGTACATCTGATTAGTGCCTAGTAGCATCCTTCCTGCACTCTGGTCAGAATGAAAAGATGCATCCAACTGAACTATATAAAGTCTGATGGCAGATGAGCTCAAAATTGGGGAGTTTCACTTTCTTTTACTTCATATTTGTTTTGAACAGTAGTGGCTTGTGACTAAACATCGTAACTCCATTGAATGCTCAAACTGTGGTCAAAACCTTCTAGCTGCACCCCTCCTCCATGGAGACTTTGGAGTCTGGTTGTTTGCAATGCAAGTGATGCAATGAGAGGCTAGATAAAGAACTGCTTGTTTGAATAAGTAAAGCGTTTTCTTTACTCATGAAACACATAACACGTTTTTAACATCCGGTTTTTAACACACTGGGACTCACTACCAAATGGCCACGGTTTTCCCACCACAAATAAATGAATACTAATATTCTACTGGTTTTATTCACGATGTGATGCAGTCAACTAAAGCCACGATCACCCATGAGTCCCAGTGTGTCTAGCAGTGTATACCTGCCCGGTTTCAAGCAACCCCCCAACAAACAGAATCTTGTGGTAATTCTATGAGAAACACTGCAAGTGGCAGCCACAAGGAGGTGGTCCATGCGCTACAATGAAGCATTCCGAGTTTGATAATGTGGTCAACCTCGTTTCGTTTCGCACTTAATCTTAAACAGATTTGGCCAAATGTATGACAAATGGAGCACTCACATAGCTAGAATAAACTTTGTACCCTGCAAGTTAAAGATAACGGAATGCAATGCACTTACTGCCTCAGATACGGCCGTTCAAATAAATGATGGACAAAACACGCATCTCGACATTCACTGTTCAAAGACCTCGTAACGCCATTTGAGCTTGATTTATGGAAAATGTTGGTATAATACAATAACGCATGCAAGTATCTGACGATATATGAAGACACAATACCAATACCATACTTTGATGTGGCAGTGTTCAATTTGTATCAAAACAAGGTTTTCGTTAATTTCCTACTTTTGGACATAGAAGGTTTCTGACCAACAAAACACTTTGATGTTTGACTTGACAACAGTGACGTTATGCTCACTGAATACAATTTGAACAACTGGTTTGAATTGTTTTTCAAGGAGGTGCAACACAGAAGCGTGGCACACCAACACCAAAGCAAAGCAGGTTACCTGGACAGCATGCCCAAGGGTGTGACGTTGAGAGAGCCCATCAGCATGGCCAGAGCCATCCCAGGAGCCTCCCTCTCGATCACCTCTCTGGTGGCCTGGGAACATGAGGACAACCTCACATCAAAACATCAAAACACATGCACAGCCCTCTATTACACTATTTATCCTACATTATTTCATTGGCTGACAAATTTCAGAGGTCAAATAAAAAAAAAGAATTCTATGATGAAATGGGTGCCATTTATTTTTGTAATGAATTGCCAAAATACATAAATAATTTTTAGCACATTTTTATTCATAATAATATATATAATAATCAAATTCCAATTTTGCCAAAAATGTCAACCAGTTATATTTTGATTCAATTGTATGATTTCAATTTAATTAATAGATGCCTACAGACAAGTTTCCAACAAATGCAGATATGATATGAAAATGTATCTGTTTACTGTTAATGTACTTTCATGTTAATGTTAGTTTAAGTAGAACCATTGTGAACTTAAACATTCAAATTTGAAACAGACTTGGACGGACCAAGACGGACCTCAGAGTGAGTTTTTAGATCAGCTGTTCCAGGCTTGTGCTTGCGTGTCCGTGTGTGTGTACCTCTGGTGTGACATCTCGTGGCGCAAATCCAGTCCCTCCAGTAGTGAGGATGAGGTTCAGCTCCTGCTCATCGCACCAGTCCAACAGGATGTCCTATACATATTTAAACACACAGACAACAAGCTGAACAATATCCCAACAGAACAAATCCTAGAAAGAATATTGAATTGAAAAAAAGAGTAACTATACTAAATATCAAAGCACAGCAAAAAAAACAGGAAATGCAACTGCTCCTTCCGATTGGCTCACAGGTGACGTTACATGCCAATGTTTTTCAATGTATTGATTGTAAACGCTCCACATTTTGAGCACACATTACAAAGTTGTCCTACAGTGCACCTTACGTTCCTAAAGGCAGTTATTGAATGATACTGGTTAATATTAGTTCCATCCGTTCCAACTCTACTCACTGGGTCTAGCAGATGTGCCAACATCACCACGGTATCTCATGCTAAAGCTGCTGATTCAACCGTTATATAGCTACACCCGTTTCAAGCCCATTTTAAAGTGTACATCATCTCTCATTATGAATGACATGTCTATAACTTGCATCTTAAATACGCATGTTTTCTTATAGGACTATAGGGCAGTTTCTTTAAAAGGTGCAGCTGCAATACTATGTAATTAACAGCAGGACGTTAGTCAAGACGGACCTCGGCAGAGTCCAAATCCAGATTGAGTCCTTGGTGAATAGAGTTCAATTAAAGACCGAGGGGGAGCGAATTACTTATGAATTTAATTAATCTATTAAAATTCAATTATAAAAAGTAGTCAAACAAATATGTAGGCTAGCTATGCAATTTCAAACACAACGTTGCTCTTCTCAGAATGAGTCTTGGAGACCAATTCAGACGAGACCGAGAGAAAAATTGGTCTTGGAACAAAGACCAGACTGGAGTACTACAGCCCTCATTAACAGCTGGTTAAAGTACATTTTGGACCCTGTCCACGTTACACCACCGTACCACTGTTTTGGTCAAGTACTCACCTTAATTTCATCCATCTCATCCGGAACAACCTTGTAGGCCGCGATAACTCCTCCTAACCTGTCACAGTAGACAGAAGGTAGTTTGATGCAGGTTATGTGCATTCCATGTTTCAGTTAAATTACAGCAGAAGATCTGGTCCAACCAGCAGAGATACCACTACTACCCTGGAGGGTAGAATTTCCCCTCATACAAGAGTCCTATGTTGCTGCAAAAGTTCAGCATGCAACATGCTAAATATGTCCTGGCATATTAAGGTTTTTCCCATCCGTCAGATCAAGTCAGGTTCACGCTGTTTTAGATCCACACATCATCTACTGCAGAAGCTTAAAGCTGGAGGCATATTTGAGGCTCGTCATGACATAATTGAATACATCAAACCATTTACAAACAGAAATATGCTTATATTTTTATTCACCATTTGTGAGAAAAATGTTTGCTTGTCACTCTATAGGTATAATTATTGAATTATTGATCAATAGTTTGAAATATACAATACAATTATGTAACACTGCTAACTGAAGCCTGGTTATGAAGAGCAATAAATTAAATTCTATAAATTGCACTTGTTTTCTGTTATTGACAGAGATTTTTTACATTCTTTTTTCATTTGAGTGTACTCAAGGTTAATTTAATGTGGGTAAAGTACTCAAATTAAGAAATTACTTCAACTGCCCATCCTGACTAGAAATCCTAATTCCCAAAAGGTAGGCAGTGTCTAAAATGTAAATAAAAAATGGAACGCAAGGATTGGGAAATCCTTTTTGACCTTGAAAACAGAACAAAGACAAAATATTTGAAAGTGGGGAACCTCGAACCGTCCTGGCCCATAAACCACCAAACTTTCTTGTGAATGCTCCTTTTATACCAATCATAAAGACAGCACCCATTACTCTTTCACCTGGTAGCCTGTCGAATGTTGCCCCTGTTCCAATGTGATGCAGGCATCAAATGCGGACTTGGCATACACTTACAAAAACAATGGAAAGGTCCAGTTGATTAGGGAACGTTTTCATGATCTTTTCTTTGTCCTATTTCCAATACCAAAACAAAACGACCATTTACACCCTTTCTACTGCCTGGTGTGTGACCCGCTTTAATGTTACACATTATCTTAGAATGCTGTTTGAGCCCAAGTATTGGATACTAATACAGAGGACATGTGATCCACTATGGAAGTAGTTCAAAACAGAAGCTGTTATTAATTGTTATTAATTGTTGTTATTAATTAATAAGTTGTTATTAATTAATAATCGTATTCGTCAATATATTGTGAATATAAATGGTCACAAAAAGATATTATTGGCCTTTTTTATTACAACGTTCAGCCATAACTGGGCAGCAGTAGCTCAGGAGGTAAGAGCAGTTGTCCAGCAACCGGAAGGTTGCTGGTTCGATCCCTGGGCTGTCGAGGTGTGCCTGAGCAAGACACCTAACCCTAACTGCTCCTGATGTGTTGTATGTTATCTTGCATGGTTGACAGCGGCATCGGTGTATGAATGGGTGAAAGCGCTATATAAATGCAATCCATTTACTATGTAAATAATACATGGCATCAAGTCAAGAGAGGAGTATGGGTTTGTTTAACAAAGATATATGCCTTCTCCCAGTACTTTTGAACGTGAGGTCTGATATATGAATCCTGTATGCGTGGTGTGGGTGCATGTGGACTCACAGTGATGGGTCATGGACCAGATCCTTCAGGTTGACGCCACTCCGGTCCTCAGCCAGATTCCTAAAGCAACTGTCGCTGACTACAATTCACAAATAACAAAAAGACAAGGAGGTTTTTGAGGCAATACAGTATACATTACATTGTACCGTTTATTGGGCCATTTGAACAGCGATTGGTTTGCATATTTTCACAGCAGTAGAAACCATAGGTGTAGGCCTAGCTCATAATATTAATGATGGGCCTGTTGGGTTTAGGTCTGGCAGTGCACCAGTAGAGACACAACAGTAAATATACTGTACATTGACCATGCTGCTGCTGCAACAGACATATATAAAACTGACCCAACAACAACCCAATGACCCTGTTATTGATAATCTGTGAAAAGGGTAGCGTGAATATGATCTGTGTTATGAAGGGTGCCGTGGTTTAGCGTCAGCAGGTGACAAGGGGGGCGGAGCGGTACAATTCCTGAGATTGATGCAGCTGTAGGGGATGAGCTTGATGAGACAGCTATATATTGACACGTTTGCTCTCCCCACAGTAAGAGGCTAGGTACGGATGGAAATCCAGGGTCCAACTACATCACCCAAAGACGGCGACGGAATAACCATTATTATTTATACTTTATTATGCCAATGGCCGATCTTTACTCAAATAAAAAGCCGTTTTTACATCATCATGACTCCCGAGTCTCTCTCGGTTCTTGTCCCGGACAAGAACCCTGAACTAAGCCACGGATTGTGGCATTGTGGCAGAGACTTTGCTACAGGGTACAATATGCATAAGGTGGGATACTCAATGACTTTAACGCTAAATGTAGGCCTAGTTAATAGATGAAATTGTGACATCTGATCTGATTGTTTGTTTTAGCCAACTGCTTTAAACACCATTTCTATATAGAAGTCGACTCTAGTTTTTGGACTTAAGATTCACCGTCCCAGTCTAACATTAATTAATTATTAATTAGAAGCACAAGTCAGAATGTGTGCTGCTCTTCCAGCAATAACAGATTTGGAAAGAGTTGCGCAAGTAGGAGAGAAATGTTTTGGTCAAGCAGTTGCTGTAACAGAATCATGGATTCATCATGGATCATTCATCATGGATAAAAACAAGTAGTCTAAAAAATTACATTGATCATAACTTGATACACAAATTGCGCTGATATTGTGATTGGGTATCATCATCCTTTGCATGCTGATGAAGTCCAAAACTAGAGCTTAAATTGCTTTAGGGTGGGGAAAAAAACCAACATAAATCTTGCTTAATTTCATGTGGCAATATCCATCCATCTATCCATCCATCCATTCTCGTCCGCTTATCCAGGGCCGGGTCGCGGTGGCAGCCGGCTAAGCAGGGCCCCCCAGGCTTCCTTCTCCCCAGCCACACTCTCTAGTTCCTCCTGGGGGATCCCGAGGCGTTCCCAGGCCAGATGAGATATATAATCCCTCCAGCGGGTTGTGGGTCTGCCCCGGGGTCTCCTCCCAGTTGGACGCGCCCGGAAAACCTCCAAAGGGAGGCGACCGGGGGGCATCCTAATCAGATGCCCGAACCACCTCAGCTGACTCCTTTCGATGCGGAGGAGCAGCGGCTCTACTCCGAGCTCCCTCCGGATGTCTGAGCTCCTCACCCTATCTCTAAGGCTGAGCCCAGCCACCCTGCGGAGGAAACTCATTTTGGCCGCTTGTATCCGCGATCTCATTCTTTCGGTCACTACCCAAAGCTCGTGACCATAGGTGAGGGTTGGAACATAGATGGACCGGTACAGCGCCCGCATTACTGCAGACGCTGCAACAATCCGTCTGTCCATCTCCCGCTCCATTTTGCCCTCACTCGTGAACAAGACCCCGAGATACTTGAACTCCTTCACTTGAGGCAGCAACTCATTCCCAACCCGGAGGGAACACTCCACCGCAATATCAATGACATCAAGTTAATTTTCTCAACCACAAATGCTCCCCACCATTTAATTTCCATTTAACTAGGAATGGTAAACATGCATCTCAAAACTCAAAACTTATCGAGGCAATAAAAGTATATAGTAGAGAATTTAACTTGTTAAATAGAGCAACAACCATAGACTGGACAACAACATGCAACATCTGTATGAAGGAATAGACCCTTAAAGCACAAAGAGGTGGGATGGGGTGGGCGGCTGTGATAGGTGGATTTGGATAGTTATCATTGGTTAAGGCAGCGATGGACGGCTGTGGTGTGTGGATAGTTTATCATTGGTTAAGGCAGCGGGATGGGATGGGCGCCTCATTGATTAAGGCAGCGGTGGACGGGGTGATAAGCGGATGCGGCTGTTGATCATAGTTTAATGCAGGGACTGAAGGGTTAACTTCAAATGTTTGCAGATGATACCGAAACCAATATCCAACAAGATAAAGCCATGACTCAACAAGCAGCTGGTTGTGAGACGCTTCCTCAGCCATCCTCACATGAGGCATCACTAGTCCTGGTGGTGGCTTGGACTGAATGCGCTCCTGTCATCCTCTACACACCACCCAATGTTAGTAGAGAAACCTGCACGACATCAAATGGATGCTACCATCATCTACCAGATGTTAGTAGAGAACCTGCATAGGGACAATTGATCAGGGTTTCCCCACTGCGCAGAGGGATGACAAATAAACGCAGTATTGTGTTCAGATTGGTGTTTTTCTAAGCAGGGTCTGCACCATCCCAGTGGTCCATATAGTGGCCTAACGCCGTGTCCACAGCACCAGGGTCCGTGTATAACATATAAAGCAGCTGTAGCGGAGGAGGACATGAATAATGCAGCTGGTGTCGGCTACAGCTAGCTAACGCTGACTGGGCTAGGGGGGGCGGGGGACAGCCAACTAAAGCCCTATTCGGTATTCGGTGCAAAATATGACATGGCAACGACGTCTGCGATAATTACACGGGTGGGTTTTTGCAAAAGTCCTGTCGGAGAGACACTTGTTCTCATTTAAAATCTCTGTACGACCGTTGCAATGACAAGCAGCCGTTCAACCCGGGCTAGCATGGTGGCTAGCGTGGTTAGCTCCGCAGCACAGAGACAGCATCGTGACGGTCGACACACAAACCTCCGGCTCTACGGTGAACAAAAACGTTTTCCCCTACCCGTCAAAATCCCCACTCGAATCTGGTGGTCGTGGTTGGTGAGTACCATTCCGTCCGCCGCCATGTTCACAACAACCTCTGTACCACTGTGACGAGCACTGGCTGCTGTCCACCACCAGCTACACTCAGCAGCTCCGCTACTGCCGCTGCCGCCGCCGCCGCTACTGCTGCACCTCTGGAATATCAATACATGGGGAGGGGGAGGGGGGGGGGGGGTGTGCACTGTGTGTGTGTGTGTGTGTGTGTGTGCACGTATGACTACTAAATAAGAAGAACTGGGATGGGGGGGATGTTCAGGTAATTATTATTATTTTACCTGAAATTATTTTACCTTACAATACAATGGCCAATGGCGTGTCTTTATAGGCCTGCACCTGAGGTTATAAAGAGAGAATGTGATAAGTGTGTCATTGTGTCGGACAGTCCCTAAAGGTTGTCCTGATGTCCTCTCTGATGGTGAGATTGGTTTTGCTGAAAATAATCAAAGCAAATTGTTTGCATGTTGCATGTGTCAATTTCCAGAAAGAAGCCATTGCTGGTTATATTAAATATGGTGCAACATGATTATTATTAACAGTCTACCACCATAACAGTCACGTCATATGCATGAACCTGAATCATATTTTATATGTACCAACACAAATTCCCATGTCGGAGATGAGTTTTTGGGGCAACTCCTTGTAGTTGTAGATGTGTGCTGGAGTCATGGGAACATGTCATCTGATTGTGACCTATATTTTACAGTCTATGCTTGTGACTGACATGGATGATCTGCATGTTGAAAATCTGTGGACATCTTTAGATACACGTATGTTATGTCAACTGAGGGCTGTGACAATGCAAAGGGACTTGGATCCCAAGGGTTGATCGCCTGTGTTGCAGCAGTGGACACAGTGGTGCATGGGTGCTCCAGCCATGGCAGATTAACAAGGCATGATGTTATGTGTTCTCCACCATTACTCCCCAGTGAATCACAAGTAAGAAACAAAATAAAATAATAATACAAATAATCCTTCTCCCCTGTGTCATGGCAGCCAATCCATTTGTGTGATTCACAGGCCTGGCGGGGCTAACAGTGACACAAACACACACATTTGTACACATACATATAATGCGAACACACACAATGCTATATATAACACAATAATACACATCCCTGCTCTCTAATCGGTGAAGTGAGTGTAACTGGATTATCTAGGTCACAAACATCTCTCATCTCGCTCACATGCACACACACATGCACACGCAGATACACATGCTTGTACATACATAGATACACACACTGGTACACACACTGATTTGCATACACTGATACACACTCTTGTACACAAACCGACACTGATATATACACACTGATACACCCACTAGTACACACAAAACACACACTGGTACACAAAGATATACACACACACACACACACATATGTAATTTAGAGTCTGCTGATACATTTTTAAATATAGCGCTGAAATGTGTGCTACTGTTCAACGCAATCCTAGCATCAGTAGTTTTTTAAGGAGGGAAGACTCACTTCACTACCCCCACGATCAAAGCCGGCTAACAACATTTAATATACATACTACAATGCAATAGGCATGAATCCTGCACTGCAATACACACACACACAGGCACACACACATTATTCAACATGTTCTAAATATTCATGAAATATAATGAAATGTATGCTGAGACAACCAATCATTGTTCAGCATTGCATGAATGATAGATAGATAACAGTGATAGGTCAGGTACAAATAACAACATATAAACTATTACAACCATGTGTATTACAACCATATGTAACATTAAATGTAAGATAGAGATTTAAATAATGGATAGTTAATGTAGTCAACAGGCATTAAAACATGTCACCTGGCTGAATTGACCATATAATTTTTTTAAATGGTGTTACCACATTTTAGTCAAGTCAAAGTCAACATTATTGACACATGTACATCAAGAAAAAAAGAGAGAGAGCCGTCACCTGTCAAAGTATTGCGCATGCGCAGCGTGGTGTCTCAGTGCCATAGCAACCATTCAGCAGTCATCAACATGGTGAGTAGTGACCGCTCCCCGTGCTAACCAGCGGATCTCTGATGTTCACGTTAAACTTGCATTTAATGTCCTGTTTCATTATCACTGTAAACGTGTGCAAGTGTCGACAAAAGATTTCAACTGAACGTCAAAGTGATGTGATGTGTTGTTGTTGTTGTTGTTGTTGTGTGTAGCGCTGTTAGCCCGAGCTGTGCTTATGCTAGCATCGCTTTAACGTTACACTGTCCACGTATAAAACCTCATCCTGTGTGTGTGTGTGTGTGTGTGTGTGTGTGTGTGTGTGTGTGTGTGTGTGTGTGTGTGTGTGTGTGTGTGTGTGTGTGTGTGTGTGTGTTGTGTGGTGTGTGTGTGTGTAGGTGTGTAGGTGTGTGTGTGTAGGTGTGTGTGTGTGTATAAAGACCATGAGTCTGTATCTACTTATTTAGTCTGGTGTCTAATATTTGCAGGCCAAAGCAACAAGCATCAAGGAGGCCCTGGTTAAATGGGTAAGCCATGCCAGAGACAATAAGCATTTGTATTAGCACATGCTTTAATAGAAAATGATTTCTGTGGCATGTGCTACATAGGCAGTGATTGGACATCATGATATAATGATGTTGGACTGTGTGTGTGTGTGTGTGTGTGTGTGTGTGTGTGTGTGTGTGTGTGTGTGTGTGTGCACATAATGTATGGCTTTTAGGAGGAGAAGGCTGGGGAGAAAGTAGGTGAGGCCAAAGCGGTAAAGTTATACGGTCAGATTCCTCCCTTGGAGAAGATGGACGCCTCCCTGTCGACACTCATCAGCTGCGAGTGAGTCCTCCTCTGCACATCACTGTCTCAGTGATGGAGACTTAGAGAAGACTCCCATCTACTAAGATGCTTCCCCTTCATCCACCTTCAGAGACTAAGGCCTTGATGTCATGAGACGCTGTCCAACGTTAATGGGATGCTTTGACCCCGAACCGTAACATACCATGTATAATAACATATATAACAGGGTGTTATATACATCTACAATATATATTCGACACATTGTCACATTGACTGAAGTACACATGATATTAATCATAACCATGTTATGACAAAGCTTATACTTTGTATACATTGTGATCAATGTTGCTGATTCTTATGTTTTTACATTTACATTTAGGGCATTTGGCAGACACTTACTGTACATCCAAAGCGACTTGAAATAAGTACATTAGTTGAGAGAGACAACAATATATCGCTGTGGTACATAAAGATAAGAATAGAACAGTTTTCAAGCATTCATAATTAATAGTAATTAACGTTTCATAATTGCTAGGTTGCCTGCATAATAGCCGGGATAAGAGCAGAAGTGCCATTCAAGATTCTAGAAGTTTAATTGTCACATACACATACAGGATATGCAGTGAAATGAAAAAGTGGCGATGCCCAGCAGAATGTGCAACAATACAAATATCACAAATATCACAATTGAAGGGAACAGGTGGGTCTTGAGTCTCTTGTGGAAGCTGGTGAGCGACTCTGCCATCCTGACATCAGCCAGGAGCTCATTCCACTACTGTGGTGCCAGAACAGAGAAGAGTTGAGACTTGGCAGAGCGATGTTTGCCTGTTCTTAGTGAAGGTGGTACCAGTTGTCTATCTGAAGTTGTTGAGCAGAGCGCTCGAGCTGGGGTCTGACTAATGTTTGGAGTTAGGTAGGGCAGTTCCACTGACAGCCTTGTAGGCCAGCACCAGTGTCTTGAATCTAATGTGAGTGATTTCTGGTAGCTCCACTGGCCCCCGGTATAATAGAAGAATAGAATAGAATAATAGAATAATAAATGGAACATGTAACAACACAAAATGTGATGTCTTTGCCTCTGAATACTGCTATGACAAACATGTGCTCGCTAGCAGCATTGGTTGGTCGTGGTTCGGATGACCCAAACTAGGTTCACCTTGGATCATTTCATCGGTTGATGTCTGTGGAGTGTGTGTGGTTGGTGGCTGGTTTAAGCAGCCTCACCTGGCCTCAGTCAGGCTGATCAGTCTGGGGTTGGGTGAGGCTGCACATCTGTGGTGCATTGGCTAGTCAAGGCACACAGGTTAAAGCAGCCATCAGCACAACATCACCATTCCTGTGTCCTGATTTTGAAGAAGCCCCTGTAAAGCCACTTCGGCGCCGTGTAGCATGTTCACATTCTTTCTATCCCCACAGGAGACTTTCTCTGTCCACAAACTGCATTGAGAAAATAGCGAACCTCAATGGTCTGAGTAAGTTATTTCTTCAAAGGAGCTGCACACACATCCATGCATGCACAGTTTAGAAGTAGTGACGAATCATCAACTGACATAATAACTGGACTCGTACGGTGCCCCCCCCCCGCACACACACACACACAAACAAATATGAATTGATATTCTATTCAAAGAGCTAATATCTGTTTCCTGGCAGAGAACTTGAGGATATTATCACTAGGAAGAAACAACATTAAGAATCTTAATGGACTGGTGAGTTCACAATAATCCCTAACTACATAGTGTTTCACTTAACTCTCCTAACATATATGCTGCAGAGACATAACAATGTGTACACAACTTTTCTTTTGGTGTGTGTGTGTGTGTGTGTGTGTGTGTGTGTGTGTGTGTGTGTGTGTGTGTGTGTGTGTGTGTGTGTGTGTGTGTACAGGAAGCAGTGGGGGACACATTAGAAGAATTGTGGATCTCCTACAACCTGATTGAGAAACTGAGAGGAATCCACGTCATGAGGAAACTCAAGGTCCTTTACATGTCCAACAACCTGGTGAAGGAATGGGGTGAGTTCCCATGCTGTTATACTGATTATTGTCATGTAAATATGCATGTTATGACTTAATATGCATATTGCACATAAGTGTGTGTGTATTGCAGTTTTGTTAAAAGTAATCTGACAATGCCATAGCCAAACCTCCGGAAATTCATTGAAAGTTACAATGTTTTTAGTTTACTGCTGATCATTGCGGATGGTCTCTGTTGTACAGGTGAGTTTGTGAAGCTAGCAGACCTAGCGTGCTTGGTGGACCTGGTGTTTGTTGGAAACCCCTTGGAGGAAAAATATTCAGCTGAGGGAACTTGGATGGACGAGGCCTCCAAGAGGCTCCCTAGACTGAAGAAACTTGACGGTAACCCATCAACATCTAATTTTAAGAAAGATTGTTATGCTGACCTGATAACACTAGTTTGCTCGCTGGGTAAAAAGCCCTTTAAAGTAAGGAGGGAACACCCCTCAGCCATTTACAGTTGAAGGGACAAAAACTGAATCTTCAATCCGTCCACTAGATGGCAGCAAACTCAAATGCTTAAATACGTGGTATTTAGTGGTTCATCTTTAAGCTGCAGCATAATACTGGTTTCTTGCATAGAAACAATTTCACAAACTACAAATTCTTCCTGTTGCTCTCTTCAAAAGGAACCCCAGTCATCAAAGCAGAAGACGACGAGGGAGAAGGAGAAAGTTGAGAATATGTAGATGGACAGTATGTGATTGAACCAACAGTTCCTTGCTGTATTCCTTTTTTGTACCTTTTTACAAATGTAGAACCGCCACTGGCGGTTCTATCTTATATGATGCCCTGGACTAACCCCCCGCCCCCAATGGACGAAAAAGCTATGTTTTTGTGTGTGGACCCCCCCCCCCCCACACACACACACACACACACACATACCATTCTGCAAAAAAGTTAGTTTTAGTAGGACATTTTGAATGAAACAAATACATTATTATTCGCTTTCAAACTGGAGAAATATAAAACCATACACATTTCATTTGGTAGCATTTCGTAGTGTGACTGATTTTAATAATTGCATTAGCACTGTGCAAAGTTAGAGGTGCACTATTTGACACCAATTATCATCTCCTACTTCTGTGAGTCAGTAGCGTAGCCTGCTCACATACTAAACATGATATCATGCAAATGCGCGATAGAAAACTGATCGCGCAAATGTCACCTGTTTTTTTTTGCGGCCACCCCTGGGCGTCTGCCCATGTCAGCCATATCTAAATCCGTCCCTGCATACAGCAAGAAGCTGTGATCCAGACACTGAAGCTTCTCCTCACTGAAAGATATGCTTTGTTATGATCTAATGAAGTGGCTGCTCTTGCTGTGATGCTTTTTTAACATAATCTACATCTGCAACATATGCAATGTTGTTCTGCCTGTTCTGAAGCACAGCAGTCATATGGTTTTATATGTTCTCTGTTGAATGTCGTGGTATGATACACACTCCAAGCGCTATCCCATGACAACACTGCAACACATCCGACTTCACTGTGAAGGTGCACTGTGTATCTGTAGGTTTGGAAAGCACCTTGTGGCTTCAGTTTGAACCAGATGTATCATTCCTGAGCCCATGTGATCATTCCTTTGAACATAACACACCTTAGCATACATACGTTTGTATATGACATATGTTCTTATATGACAAAGCACAAGTTGTACAACCAATGTGGCTTCCATTAATGAATGGCAAAAAACCAAATGAGAAAACTGTTTTGTAATGTTTAACAACATTTCTCTGTTGTTGATATCGAGAAAGGTTTAATATGACATGACTCGTGTCATAGCAATGTTTTTGATGTTAATATACCTTATCTTATTCTCCTTATGAGCATGATTATGGGCTCAATATTCATTTTAAGGGCTCATTTCATATAGTGTAGCAGCGTTTGGTGTAGTAGCTTATATAATTATTACATTGTAAAAACATTGTTATGTTGTTGGATAAGACCCCATGAAGATACTCCCGGAAAAATCACAAACCGGGCCCCCTTCTGGAGCCAGACCTGGGAGGGGAGCTCGTCGGCGAGCATCTGGTGGCCGGGCCTGGATCCATGGGGCCCGGCCGGGCCAAGCCCGAAAAGACTACGTGGAGTCACCTCCCTGTGGGCTCACCACATGCAGGGAGAGTCATTGGGGTCGGGTGCATTTACATATACCGGGCAGTAGGCAAAAGCGGGGTCCTGGGTGTGCGGATCCCCGGCATTGCCGACTGGTTCTAGGGATGTGGAACGTCACCTCACTGGCGGGGAAGGAGCCTGAGCTGGTGTGGGAGGTGGAGCGGTACCAACTAGATATGGTTGGGCTCACCTCCACGCACAGCACCGGTTCTGGAACCAAACTCCTGCAGAGGGGCTGGACCCTCTACTTTTCCGGAGTTGCCCAGGGTGTGAGGCGCCAGGCGGGTGTGGGGATACTCACAAGTCCCCGGCTGAGCGCCGCTGTGTTGGAGTTCTCTCCGGTGGACGAGAGGGTCGCCTCCATGCGACTGCAAGTCGCTGGGGGGAAGGCTCTGACTGTTGTGTGTGCCTACGCACCAAACAGCAGTTCAGAGTATCCGGCCTTCTTGGAGTCCTTGGGTGGCATCCTGGAAAGGGTTCCATCCGGGGACTCCATAGTTCTACTGGGGGACTTCAACGCACACGTGGGCAATGATGGAGAAACCTGGAGGGGAGTGATTGGAATGAACGGCCTGCCCGATCTGAACCAGAGTGGTGTTTTGTTATTGGACTTCTGTGCTAGTCATGGACTGGCCATAACAAACATAGGTCGCTGATCGACTTTGTAATCGTATCAGCAGATCTGCGGCCGCATGTTTTGGACACTCGAGTAAAGAGAGGAGCAGAGCTGTCAACTGATCACCACCTGGTGGTGAGTTGGATCAGATGGCGCGGGAGGCTGCCAGACAGACCTGGTAAACCCAAACGTGTAGTGAGGGTGAACTGGGAACATCTGGTGGAAGCCCCTGTCCATGAGGTCTTTACCTCCCACCTCCGGGAGAACTTCTCGTGCATCCCGGGGGAGGTTGTGGACATGGAACCTGAGTGGGCCATGTTCAGAGCCTCCATTGTAGAGGCTGTAGCTCGGAGCTGTGGTCAAAAGGCTGTGGACACCAGCGGTGAAGGAAACCGTCAGGCTGAAGAAGGAGGCCTTTCGGGCCTGGTTGGCCCAGGGGTCTCCTGAAACAGCAGACGGGTACCGGGAGGCCAAAAGGACCGCGGCTTCAGCGATCACTGAAGCAAAATCCCGGGTGTGGGAGGAGTTCGGGAACTGTCCGGCGACTCAGGAAGGGAAAGCAGGGCTTGGCTCAGGCTGTGCTCAGTCGGGGAGGATAAATGCTGACCCAGACTGAGGATATTGTCGGGCGGTGGAAAGAACACTTTGAGGAACTCCTGAACCCGACCAGTACGTCCTCTGTGGAAGAGGCAGAGTCTGAAGACTCGGGGGAAGCCTCACCCATATCCTTGGTAGAGGTCACTGAAGTAATCAAAAAGCTCTTCAGTGGCAAGGCGCCAGGTGTGGATGAGATTCGCCCTGAGATGCTGAAGGCTCTGGACATTGTCGGGCTGTCGTGCAGACACGCCTAGTCAATGTTGCGTGGAGGTCGGGACAGTACCTGTGGAATGGCAGACCGGGGTGGTGGTCCCCATTTTCAAAAAGGGGACCGGAGGGTGTGCTCCAACTATCGGGGTATCACACTGCTCAGCCTGTCCGGGAAAGTTTATTCCAGGGTGCTAGATAGGAGGCTCCGGCCGATTGTCGAACCTCAGCTTCAGGAGGAACAATGCGGATTCCGTCCCGGCCGTGGAACAGTGGACCAGCTCTTTACCCTTGCAGGGTTGTTGGGGGGCGCATGGGAGTTTGCCCATCCAGTCTACATGTGCTTTGTGGACTTGGAGAAGGCTTATGACCGTGTCCCCCGGGGAATCCTGTGGGGGGTACTACGGGAGTATGGGGTACCGTTGGTACGTGCCATTCGGTCCTTGTACGAACAAAGTGCAAGCTGCGTTCGTATTCTCGGCACAAAGTCAAGCACGTTCTCAGTGGGTGTTGACTCCGCCAAGGTTGTCCCTTGTCACCGATTCTGTTCGTGATCTTCATGGACAGAATCTCAAGGCGCAGCCGAGGTGAGGAGAGTGTCCGGTTTGAGAACCTCAGAATTGCATCTCTGCTCTTTTCAGATGATGTGGTTCTGTTGGCTACATCAGACCGTGACCTCCAGCATGCACTGGGGTGGTTTGCAGCCGAGTGTGAACCGGTCGGGATGAGAGTTAGCACCTCCAAGTCTGAGGCCATGGTTCTCTGCCGGAAAACAGTGGAGTGTTCACAAAAGATGGTTGGGAATGAGTTGCTGCCTCAAGCGAAGGACTTCAAGTATCTCGGGGTCTTGTTCACAAGTGAGGGCAAAATGGAGCAGGAGATGGACAGACGGATTGGTGCAACATCTGCAGTAATGCGGGCGCTGTACCGGTCCATTGTGGTGAAGAGGGAGCTGAGCCGGAAGGCGAAGCTTTCGATTTACAGGTCCATCTACGTTCCAACCCTCACCTATGGTCCCTAGCTTTGGGTAGTGACCGAAAGAATGAGATCGCGGATACAAGCGGCCAAAATGAGTTTCCACCGCAAGGTGGCTGGGCTCAGCCTTAGAGATAGGGTGAGGAGCTCAGACATCCGGAGGGAGATCGGAGTAGAGCCGCTGCTCCTCGAAAGGAGTCAGCTGAGGTGGTTCGGGCATCTGATTAGGATGCCCCCCGGGCGCCTCCCTTTGGAGGTTTTCCGGGCACGTCCAACTGGGAGGAGACCCTGGGGCAGACCCAGAACCCGCTGGAGGGATTATATATCTCGTCTGGCCTGGGAACGCCTCGGGATCCCCCAGGAGGAACTAGAGAGTGTGGCTGGGGAGAAGGAAGCCTGGGGGGCCCTGCTTAGCTGGCTCCCACCGCGACCCCGGCCCCGGATAAGCGGACGAGAATGGATGGATGGATGGATGGATGTTGTTGAATATTGTACATATATATTGTACTTTTAATATGATAACTATGGTATATGGCTTATGCCTCCTCCCTCTGTCACCATATCTTTACCTAAGAATTTTTATAATCCACTCATTTATTTGGGTCATGTTAAGTCTATGTACATTTGATATTCTTATGGCTCTAAACAACAGATTTATTTGAAATAAATTATTTTAAGCTAATGTGTGTGGTTCAATTATGTTATCAATTGTGATGGCTCAACAAACAATCAAACCCAGAAATATTCAGCATCAATTTACAGGCAAGAGTATTTCAGCCTTGTTCCGCACAGCCCAGTGGTCAGACCATGGGCCACAGACCTGGCGATCCGAAACACATCTGACACATCTGCTGAACATACCATTCATTTCCTTGACTTACCTTTGCCTATTGGTAGGGATTGCTGAAATAAGAATATTGATCCTCCTGGGTAAATGCATTAATTTCTACTAGAGTGTCACTTCTGCCCCTAAGTGAGGTTTCCATTGTTCTGAATCAATCTTGATGTTGACTTTTTGATTGTAGTCTTTAATAATTTAGTGTTTTAAGATTGAATGGGGTTATATCTTTTATGTCTTTTGAGAATCATCCCATGGTACTCTGGTACCCGACGTCCCACTTAAGAGTCAACTTGAAAGTGTGTGTGTTCGGTTTCCAGTGTAAGTTCAATAGATCCAATCCTTCAGCGATCTGAAGACATTTTCAGTATGTTTCTATGGCAAGTTGGCAATTTGCAAGTTGGGGGGAAACAAATCTAAGCCACTTTTTGTGAATGCATCAATCTGGTGCACCTTAACAACTCACACAAACCAGAAAAAAAATGTGTTAGCAGGGCTGTTGCCACAATGCCACCTAAAGTGGCTTAGTTTGGGGCTCCTCCAAGGACACAGGCCGTATAGTCCCAGTGTTGAAAGTCTGGTTTATTGCAAAGGGTGCAGGTAAAGGGAAATCTGGTTCCCATCCCACAGATGGGAACCAGATAGCGTGCCAGCACTCCCCGAGTGTGTGTGCTGGTGGCTGACTTAACCTGTGGTGCACTGATTAGCCAATGCAAAAAGCTCTTCAGTGGCAAGGCGCCAGGTGTGGATGAGATTCGCCCTGAGATGCTGAAGGCTCTGGACATTGTCGGGCTGTCGTGCAGACACGCCTAGTCAATGTTGCGTGGAGGTCGGGACAGTACCTGTGGAATGGCAGACCGGGGTGGTGGTCCCCATTTTCAAAAAGGGGACCGGAGGGTGTGCTCCAACTATCGGGGTATCACACTGCTCAGCCTGTCCGGGAAAGTTTATTCCAGGGTGCTAGATAGGAGGCTCCGGCCGATTGTCGAACCTCAGCTTCAGGAGGAACAATGCGGATTCCGTCCTGACCGTGGAACAGTAGACCAGCTCTTTACCCTCGCAGGGTTGTTGGGGGGCGCATGGGAGTTTGCCCATCCAGTCTACATGTGCTTTGTGGACTTGGAGAAGGCTTATGACCGTGTCCCCCGGGGAATCCTGTGGGGGGTACTACGGGAGTATGGGGTACCGTTGGTACGTGCCATTCGGTCCTTGTACGAACAAAGTGCAAGCTGCGTTCGTATTCTCGGCACAAAGTCAAGCACGTTCTCAGTGGGTGTTGACTCCGCCAAGGTTGTCCCTTGTCACCGATTCTGTTCGTGATCTTCATGGACAGAATCTCAAGGCGCAGCCGAGGTGAGGAGAGTGTCCGGTTTGAGAACCTCAGAATTGCATCTCTGCTCTTTTCAGATGATGTGGTTCTGTTGGCTACATCAGACCGTGACCTCCAGCATGCACTGGGGTGGTTTGCAGCCGAGTGTGAACCGGTCGGGATGAGAGTCAGCACCTCCAAGTCTGAGGCCATGGTTCTCTGCCGGAAAACAGTGGAGTGTTCACAAAAGATGGTTGGGAATGAGTTGCTGCCTCAAGCGAAGGACTTCAAGTATCTCGGGGTCTTGTTCACAAGTGAGGGCAAAATGGAGCGGGAGATGGACAGACGGATTGGTGCAGCGTCTGCAGTGATGCGGGCACTGTACCGGTCCATTGTGGTGAAGAGGGAGCTGAGCCGGAAGGCGAAGCTTTCGATTTACAGGTCCATCTACGTTCCAACCCTCACCTATGGTCCCCTAGCTTTGGGTAGTGACCGAAGAATGAGATCGCGGATACAAGCGGCCAAAATGAGTTTCCACCGCAAGGTGGCTGGGCTCAGCCTTAGAGATAGGGTGAGGAGCTCAGACATCCGGAGGGAGATCGGAGTAGAGCCGCTGCTCCTCGAAAGGAGTCAGCTGAGGTGGTTCGGGCATCTGATTAGGATGCCCCCCGGGCGCCTCCCTTTGGAGGTTTTCCGGGCACGTCCAACTGGGAGGAGACCCCGGGGCAGACCCAGAACCCGCTGGAGGGATTATATATCTCGTCTGGCCTGGGAACGCCTCGGGATCCCCCAGGAGGAACTAGAGAGTGTGGCTGGGAGAAGGAAGCCTGGGGGGCCCTGCTTAGCTGGCTCCCACCGCGACCCCGGCCCCGGATAAGCGGACGAGAATGGATGGATGGATGTTGTTGAATATTGTACATATATATTGTACTTTTAATATGATAACTATGGTATATGGCTTATGCCTCCTCCCTCTGTCACCATATCTTTACCTAAGAATTTTATAATCCACTCATTTATTTGGGTCATGTTAAGTCTATGTACATTTGATATTCTTATGGCTCTAAACAACAGATTTATTTGAAATAAATTATTTTAAGCTAATGTGTGTGGTTCAATTATGTTATCAATTGTGATGGCTCAACAACAATCAAACCCAGAATATTCAGCATCAATTTACAGGCAAGAGTATTTCAGCCTTGTTCCGCACAGCCCAGTGGTCAGACCATGGGCCACAGACCTGGCGATCCGAAACACATCTGACACATCTGCTGAACATACCATTCATTTCCTTGACTTACCTTTGCCTATTGGTAGGGATTGCTGAAATAAGAATATTGATCCTCCTGGGTAAATGCATTAATTTCTACTAGAGTGTCACTTCTGCCCCTAAGTGAGGTTTCCATTGTTCTGAATCAATCTTGATGTTGACTTTTTGATTGTAGTCTTTAATAATTTAGTGTTTTAAGATTGAATGGGGTTATATCTTTTATGTCTTTTGAGAATCATCCCATGGTACTCTGGTACCCGACGTCCCACTTAAGAGTCAACTTGAATGTGTGTGTTCGGTTCCAGTGTAAGTTCAATAGATCCAAATCCTTCAGCGATCTGAAGACATTTTCAGTATGTTTCTATGGCAAGTTGGCAATTTGCAAGTTGGGGGGAAAACAAATCTAAGCCACTTTTTGTGAATGCATCAATCTGGTGCACCTTAACAACTCACACAAACCAGAAAAAAAATGTGTAGCAGGGCTGCTGCCACAACGCCACCTAAAGTGGCTTAGTTTGGGGCTCCTCCAAGGACACAGGCCGTATAGTCCCAGTGTTGAAAGTCTGGTTTATTGCAAAGGGTGCAGGTAAAGGGAAATCTGGTTCCCATCCCACAGATGGGAACCAGATAGCGTGCCAGCACTCCCCGAGTGTGTGTGCTGGTGGCTGACTTAACCTGTGGTGCACTGATTAGCCAATGCACCACAGGTGTACAGCCCCACCCCCCAGACTCTAACTGGGCCACTTGAGGCCAATTAAGCCAGCCACCAAACACACACACTCCCACAAAATGTAACAGTATTAGGAATGTATTGTGGCTTATTTGGTAGCATTTTGTGTTGTGACTGACTTGACTAAATCCGCCACTGCGGTGACAAGCATTTAGTTTCTCGTTTGCCTGTAGGCTTATTTATTTTATTAGAAATTAGAATTTTGGCAATAAATGTATATTTTTTACTGGGTTGTCCACGTTTACATAGCCTGCATGAAACAACATGGTAAGAATGCGCTTACCGCTTTTGACCACATCCATAAAAGGTCCATAACATCCACAATAATGACGTGTGCAGTCAGATTCTCTTAGCATAGCGGTTCCTAAGTCCTTATGTATTGTCCCTCACATGTTATGTGAGGGACAGTAGGCATTTCTGGAGTTAGTTAATGCGGTTTTGTAGATATGCAGGCTGTCGTGCCATGCGAGATAGAAGACTTCAAGTTTAGTCGAGCGCCATTTGCGTTCAAGTTTTCTGCAGTCTCGTTTGAGGGTGCGCGTGTCTTCATTGAACCATGGTGCTGGTCTTTTTGCTTTCCCCTTTTTGACTACAAGAGGAGCAGCAGAGTCGATGGCTGCATATAAGCAGTGTTAAACACATCAGTGAGACTATCCACCGAACCCTTGAAGTCAGCAAGAGGAGCAAGTAACAGGGGTAACTTATCTGCCATGGCTGTGGTGGTATCAGGGGTGATACGACGGCAGCCTGGCGGTCGTCGCTCAGGCAAGATACCACCACCTGGAAAGTGAGCAGGTATAAGGACAGACACATAAATCTATAATTTCAACTCCACGGGTCAGGACAAGATCCAATGTGTTTCCACCGGTGTGGGTCGGCAGCTGAACATGCTGTTTGAATCCAAATGGACAGAAA
The DNA here is from genome assembly GCA_002895965.2 of Coryphaenoides rupestris. NCBI lineage: Eukaryota > Metazoa > Chordata > Actinopteri > Gadiformes > Macrouridae > Coryphaenoides > Coryphaenoides rupestris. The sequence continues at coordinate 445,050 of PIJE02000040.1, read as the reverse complement.
AGATTTTGCAAGAGTCACATGGGTTATTCACATGGATGTTAAAATCCCCCATAAGCAGAACATTGTCAGAGTAAGTTGCAAGATCAGCCGCAAACTCAGAGAACTCATCCACAAAGTTTGAATAAGGGCCCGGTGGGTGGTAGACTACAGCCAAGATCAGCCGCAAAAAGGAATCTGCAATGCCATGCTCTCTCTGCTTAATGCGTACTGAGGAGCTGAAAGCAAGCACCTCAAAAGATGAGCCACTCCACCACCTTTCCTAGATTCACGTGATAGTTGTGAGTTCACATAGTTTGGTGGAGTAGCTTCATTTAGGGGCAGATTAACTTCTGGTTTTAACCAGGTCTCACACAGGCCCAGGAAATCTAACCTATGCTCAGCAATTAGATCCTGGACCAAGAGTGCTTTAGTTGAACGCGATCTGATATTCATAACGACGACGCCATTGCCATGGCACTTCACACTGCCCTCTCTCACCTGGAGGGGAAGAACTGTTGTGTGAGAATGCTGTTTGTGGACTTCAACTCAGCGTTCAACACGATAGTTCCTGCCAAGCTCGACACCAAGCTCAGGAGTCTAGGCCTGCACCCGACCATGTGCAGCTGGATACTGGACTTCCTGTCGGGCCGCCGCCAGGTGGTGAGGATGGGCAGCACCACCTCAGAGCCGCTGACCCTCAACACTGGAGCCCCTCAGGGATGCGTGTTGAGCCCTCTCCTCTACTCCCTGTACACCCACGACTGCATGGCTATGCACAGCTCCAACGTCTTCATCAAGTTGCTGACGACACGACAGTGTTGGGTCTGATCGCCGACGACGACGAGACCAGCCTACAGGGAGGAGGTTGGATCACTTGCCCACAGTGGTGCCAAGAAAACAACCTCGCGCCTCCAACGTCAAAAAGACCAAGGAGCTGATCATGGACTACAGGGAAGCGGGAGAGGAGAGCACACCCCCATCTCCATCGACGGTGCTGCAGTAGACGAGGGTCAGGCAGCTTCAAGTTCCTCGGCGTGCCACATCTCCGAGGACCTCACATGGACCACGCACACCAACACACGTGGTGAAAAAGGCCCAACAACGCCTGTATTTCCTCAGGCGACTGAGGAAATTTCAACATGTGCCCTCGCATCCTCAGAACATTCTACTCCTGTACCATCAAGAGTGTTCTCACTGGATGCGATCACCGTCTGGTACGGGAACTGCACCGCACTGGAGCGTAAAACACTACAGAGGGTGGTGCGGACGGCCCAGTACATCGTTGGAGGTGAGCTTCCCTCCCGTCCTGATATATACACCAGGCGGTGGCGCTGGCACCAAAGGACCAAAACGGATTATTAAAGACAATAGACCACCCCAGCCACGAACCTGTAACCACACTCCTACCGTCAGGCAGGCCGATACCCGCAGTATCAAGTGCCACACGAGCAGACTCAGAGACAGCTATCCACCAGTCAGGCCATCAGGCTGCTGAACCAAGGTTCTGGATCAATGTCTAAATGGCTAGCGCTAAGTGTTGGTGCTAGTGCTGTGCTGGTGTTACTGCTAGTGCTGGTCCTGGGTGCTAGTGTTACTGCTAGTGCTGGTGCTGGTGTTAGTGCTAGTCCTGGTGCCAACTGCTGGTGCTAGTGTTGTGTCGACTGTCTGGGAAGGTATCCCGTGACCATTCTGTGAATGTCAGCCATACAGCCATATAACCAATGTATATTTTAGGTACATCGATTTATATGTGTATGGATATTTTACTGTATATTCCATTTCATTTTAGATTTCATTTACGTATTTTATATAGAATTCTATTTATAGTTCTATTTTGTAGTTTTTCTCTATTTTGGTATTTCTTTATAATTACTGTCGGCTTGTCCGGGCGTTTTGCCCACAAAAGTTTTAACCTTCACTGTTTAACTACGGTGTAAATTGTGAAGTTACAATAAATACTTGAACTTGAACTAAAACCTATTTAGATTTTGACCTCCTCTGGTTTATTGTTCAAATCAGAGGGAGTTTGGTTACTGCTCAGCTCTGAGGAGGAGGAAATTGGGGAGATAACAATGACATTCTCACTGAGTGGCGGTCACCTTCGCCTGCGGGCTTTACACCTCTGGACAGTGCGGGGCAGTGACACAACACTAATGGCAGTAGGTCAACTATAAACCTCCAGTTGACAGACGCTGCTGTGGCCTGAGCTAGGAGGCGCCTCAGTGTCTGCATTACAAGCTACATCGCCCACCCCAACTAGCTTAGTTAACCCACTCAGTGTTCTAGACTCTGCAACGCTGACTATTGTGTTGCTAGCAGGTTCGCTAATTACCTGAATCCCAGCGTGCTGTAGGTGGATCTGTCACGCCTGACTAAGGCAACTATCTATGTTTGCCGACATAATTGAGGCGCCTAACCCAGTGGGGTGAAGGCCGTCTCTCATCAGCACGCCAGGACGGTCCCACATGGAGGGACATTAATCTACTATATTGCTCATCATTACCCCTGGCCAGAGAGCATTAATCAATGCTGACACATCTTTCTTGTGAAGTCACACAGCCTAACTATGTTGCATTTTGTGACTTCGGATGATCTCATCCTAACATAATTTCTGCCAACATGAATTACAATGTTGTCAAAGCTAGTGTCGGTGATGGGTGCATCTAATCTACATTTACATTTAGGGCATTTGGCAGACGCTTTTATCCAAAGCGACTTACAAAGAGTACAATTGTTGAAGGAGACACCAATATATCGCTGTGGTGAATAATCTAACTCCGTATGTGTCCTTACCACATGCCAGCAACCTAAGATTAGCTTCTATGTCGGGAGCCCTGGCCCCTGGTAAGCAAATCACGTTAGCTGGTGTGTGTAATCTAACTTTATGCGTAATTGAGTCGCCTATGACTAGCGACTTCCCCCCTGAAAAACACTTGCGAGGAGGGCTGCCTGCCTTCGCAATCGATCTGTAGTGCTGCTGGCCAACGGCTTTGCTGGGCAGGTAGACACCGCTAGATGCACAGGACCCATACTCGTGGTGTTTGATGCATATGTAGTGGGAGTAATCTTGTCTGCGTTGTGTCCAAATAAAGATGTCTCAGTCCTCAATGTCTTCAGCAGCAGCCGTTTATTCTCTGGCGAACAGAATCTCGTCTGAACAGAGTGTGGACCTCAGAATGTGGTGATGGCTGCAATCTCTGGGTGAGCTGCGGTAGCAAGTAAGCATGAGGCCATACACCGTCTTGGGACCGACACTGACTGAGGACTGCGGACACTTCATGACAGTGTAGAGGGACTTTGGGATCCAAGCACAGCCGTGCAGTTGGTGGCCACAGTAGCTGTGGAAGGCCCAGCTCCAGGATGATAACAAGACCAATGGAACACATCTTGGACACAGCCAGTGTTCAAGGCGTCCGCTTCTTCCAAATGAGCACCATATGGCACCCGTGTGATGAACTGTGTGAGCTGATGGAACACACAAGGCTGTACAAAGGGTTCACGGCTGAGGGCATCCACCACCACGTTCTTCGGACCTGGGATGTATCAGATGTCGAAGTTGTCTGGAGCAAGCTTTGCCACCCATCTTTGCTTGCAAGCGTCCAGTTTCGGCTTGGTGAGGATATACATCAGTGGATTATTATCCATCCACACCATAAAGGACTGGGCCCTCAGCCAGTGACTAAACTTGTCACACACTGCCCACTTGAGCACCAGGAACTCCAGTCTGTGTGCAGGATATCTTGACTGACTGTAAACTGACTGCTACCAGTCTCGCAATGTCTTCACCATCAACCATCTGTGAGAGTACAGCTCAGAGGCCATTGCTAGAAGCGTCCAGAGACAGAAGGAAGGGTTTGGTGAAGGCTGGCCCGTAGCCCTTGCCATAGGCATTTGGTGTCGCGCTGCTCCATCTGCGCCTCCACTTTGTCTCTGTACCTTCTCTTTGCATCCTTCACCATTCGCCATAGTCCATAGGACGCCGCTTTGTATTTGTCCATGTTGCCGGATACAAGGCTGAAGTTGTAGGCAGTACGGGCATTCAGGGCGGCACAGATGGATCCATCGACCCACGGTTTTTGATTAGGAAAGGACTCTCACCTTAACAGTGGGGTCAATGGTGTCCTGTAGCATTGCTATGACGCTCGTCACCACATCCGTAAATCGTCACTGGAGCTGGATCAGAACATTTCCCAATCACTCGTGGCATCCCACATATCATCATCAGAGAGGCAGCCTTCTAGCCTCTCTTTCTCCCCTGGTAGCACACATAATGTGCTGACGGAAGTTCGGCATGACTTTCTTTAGATTGGCTCTATTAAAGTCCCCTGCCACTGCCACAGCTGTGTCAGGATGTTGGGTCTGGTGCCGACATAGCACATCATGTACAGTAGGTCTGATAGTGCCACATCGGTGTCCGCTAGTGGGGGGATGTAGATGGCTGTAATGAAAGATGACCGTACTGAACTCCCGGGGAAGATAGAATGGACGGCAAGAGATCGTCAGATGCTCCAGGTTCGGCGAGCAGGAGCGAGAAATTCTATTGTCTTAAATTAACATGGTCATTATTGCGCTACCTACTGCCATCCACTGACATTGAGTATTTAATTACTCTGCACAGATGCCGATACAGATGCCGATACATTTGTGCAAAAGAAGATGTGCAAAAAAACAAAACAAAAAAAACGCACAATTCCACGGAGCTACCACCATGCCGACTAGACTGACTTGATGACAAGACCATGACTAGACTGACCGAGGCAGCCGTCCAGCTGTCCAGATGAGGACAGTGACAGGGGAAAAGGTCTGGCTAGCCCACATGCAGGACCCACGTATCATCGGCCTGGACCTGCTGGCCACTCTGGCCTGGGGAGGAGAGCTCGGCGGAACTCCCACCAGATGGCTGCGGCGTCACCATACGCCACCAGGTTAAGTCAAGTCAAGTCAATTTTATTTGTATAGCCCTTAAATACAGTTACAGTCTCAAAGGGCTTTATAGGCCATATGATTATGGGCCAAGGGATTATGACACCTCCCTAGCCCTAGCCCCCCTCAGGGCAAGAAACGACTCCCATAATTAACAAGGAAGAAATCTTGAGAAGAAAGGTTGACCTCTGTGCCAGAGGCCAGCCATCAGGGGCTCCTCAATGCCAGCAGAAGAACATTCCTCCGGTGCACCGACCCTGCCTCGCTCACCTGGCTCCGCAGCTCCCGGAACCAGGAGGGCCAGGTGGCCTGGTGGCTGGCAGCCCTACAGGAATATGATTTTGAGGTGCAGCACCGGCTGGGATGTCAGCATGGCTATGCCGATGCTGACTCCCTGCATCGCTGTGCGGTAGTTTAGTGCCGGTACAGCCAGCGACAGAAGGAGCAGGACCGGGGGACGCTGCTGGTGTTAGCCATCCAGACCAGCAGCAACAAGGGGTGGCCTGGGGACAATGTGTGGGTGTGCTGCCCTACACATTCCTGCCCGCACAAAGAGGGTATCCCCACGCTGTGCAGCCACTGGCAGGGATCGGCCGAGGTCCTGGGGCGGAGTACGGAGGACACACACACAGACACAGACCCCAGAGGATGCCAAAGGCCGGCCTGGCAGCGCTGGCCACCAGGACACTTGGCAGACTATGTCATGGGTGATGGGGTCGTCGGGGGTGACTGACCACTCAGGTGGGGGCTATGTGGTGACCCCCGGGGGTGGACCACGGGGGGGCAAAGGTTTATGGAGGAACATGCTATGTGTGTTATTTTCCGGTTATTGAGTGTTATGCATCTGTAGTGTGTGTTGTGTTTCTTGTGTTGCTTGTATGGGGGTTGACTTAGACTATAGAAACTGAACTACGTGACAACAAGACCATGACCCAGACTGATCAAGCCAGACATGGGTATGGGGGGAAACCCAATGGGTGGGTGTGAGATGACCAATAAATGCTTATACCTGGTGTCGTGCAGTGTATGGGGCCCCAGATAACTTGACAATTGCATAGTCCGTGCCACAATGCCACATCATGTGGCTTTAGTTCGGGGCTCCTCCAAGGACACAGGCAGGTTGTGGTGTAGTAATCGGGTTTATTGTAAGGTTTGTATGTAAAGTAAAATGAGCAGATGGTACATGTCCTAGCTAGCATGCTAGCGCTCTCTCTCGTGTGTGTGCTGGTGGCTGACTTAACCTGTGGTGCACCGATTGCCCAATGCACCACAGGCTTGCAGCCCCAGCCCCCCCAGAATCTAACTGGGCCAGGTGAGGCCAATTAAGCCAGCCAGCCACCAACCACACACACCACACATTCCCACAGTCTCCTTTAAAGGTGCAAGCGTTAACATTGAGCCACTAGACGTCGCAGTCCCACTTCCTATATCACTTGTATATTATTCTTAAAACTGTGATTGCACTTTGTCTACTTTCCACTAGGAGCTGCAACAACAGCAGAAGGCACACGTGCTTTCCAATACTCTCATCTAGACATGACTACATCTAAGATAAGATAAGATCAGGGGTGTAAAAAGTACCCAGAAATTATACTGAAGTGAAAGTATACCGTCTCAAAATCTTACTCAAGTAAAAGTCAGAGTATCTGGCTAAAAACACACTTGAGTAAAAGTAAAAAGGTTTCTACTTTTAAATGTACTTAAGTACTAAAAAGTAAAAGTAAAAACTTTTTTTTATTGCAAGGCCATGGGTGCTCGTCTTGTCCGTCCACGCCGACCGTTTCGTCCTCTTCATCACTCGTACTATCGTTTGTAGTCATCTTCTGTAGCTTGTCACTCTGACTGTCTGTTCTTCTGATAGCAGGTGTTTCATCAAAGATCCCCGCTGTCTAGTCTTGCACAAGGACCAATCAGCATGGGTGTGGGCGGGTTCATTTTCCATTGACGGGGATTTGATTGGCTGTTTTTAAATAAGGTGCGGCCGCAGGATTAATAACGTTAACGTTCGGCCAGAGAAACAAATATACTAATTAAAATTGTTGGACCTGCGAGATTCGTACTTTGTACTTTGTAGGTCTGCATTTTAAATGTAAGGAGTAAAAAGTATGTTTTTTTTCTTTGAAATGTAATTGAGTAAAAGTACAAGTATACAAACCTAATAATACTCGAGTAAAGTACAAATCCCCAAAAACAGTACTTAAGTATTGTAACGAAGTACTATTACTCAAGTACTTTACACCCCTGGATAAGATAGAACTTTATTAATCCCGAAGGAAATTCTTGTGCCAGGTTGCATAGCAATACAGTACAATAAAACAATAGAGAAATCAACAGAATAAAGATAAACTAACAGATTTACAAATGTACAGTCAAAATCTAAAAATATATAGGCAAGATAAGGTATTCAGACGACAAAGACAATTTGGCATAATTGAAGTGTAATACTGTGATAATAATGGTTAGGGGACGTATTGCACCTGATAGAAAGAATATTAAGAATATTGCACATAATGTTGAAAGGTAATGTAGGAGAGGTATTTCACATGACATTAAGAACATGATGATGATGAGAGGAGATGAGAGGTAGTATTACAGGTAATATTTAGAGATAACATGATATTAATAATAATAATATAGCACATGACATGCCACTAATCGCACTCAATATATTTGATATATCTTAATATATGATACAACGCATGGAGGCTGTGCCGAGGCTGTCGGCTGTCTACGGTCGAGATCACTGTGCAGGATCACGTTGTTTTATTTCAAATGTGCAGTTGTACCGTCGCTTAACATCGCCCCCTGATTGGCTATATGCTCCGAGGGGCGGGACCGACAGGGCACTGCTCTCATTGGCCCTCACCCGATGTCTGTCAAAACCGACCTCACAGCCCCCCTCTTCCTCGTGCAGCGCTGACTAAAGAATAAGCTACGGAAACAACGACATAATGTCAATAACATATAATGTATAATGTAGTATAAACATTGTGTTCTCAATTAGCTTTAATATCACTTAATTAGTTATTAGTTAAAGTTTTTAATGTGTCTTTCTTTGTAGTTTTTTTTTCACAGCGGTTGTGGTCGCCTTACGGTTTGAATCGGATCTCCTTGGCAACACTGGACTGTTCTGCGAAGTTGGGATCCGCTGCGACTTCCACCTGAGCGACTTACTTACTTTACTTACTTTACTTACTTTCACCCGACTTACTCGATTACTTCCATCAGTAACCACACGGATAATCATTTCTCGGAGTATCGGCCGTTAGTTTCTCCCCAGCAGAAGGTTTGTAAGACGTTTAGCGGCTGGAGACAATAGTGGGGGGACCCGATGCCCGGTGGACGCATTGTTCTGCTCGGCCAGCAGAGAAGCGGAGCCACCGGGAGCACCGCCGCCACCACCAGTCGGCCCTAGTGCGCTTATTGCTCTGCGATCGACCGGCAACATGGATCTGACTTTATCACAGTTGTTGGTCAATTTCATGGAGTCTCCGTTGGTGGTCTGGGTGAGTGGGGGGCACCTCGACGCACTCAGGAAAGCTGTCTCTCTCTCTCTCTCTCTCTCTTTCTCTGTGTGTGTGTGTATGTCTATCTCTCTTTCTCTCTCTCGCTGCCTCCATCTATGTGTCTCTCTCATATACACATATTCACACCCTTGTGTACTATGCTTGACATGCTTGAACACTTCCCTTCGGCACCTGTCGTAAGATAAGATCAGGAGAGGTAATGGACAGCACCCCCCCCCCCCCCCATCTCAGATCAGGAGAGGTAATGGACAGCAGCCCCCCCCCCCATCTCAGATCAGGAGAGGTAATGGACAACACCACCACCCCCCCCCCCATCTCAGATCAGGAGAGGTAAATGGACAGCAGCCCCCCCCCCATCTCAGATCAGGAGAGGTAATGGACAACACCACCACCCCCCCCCCCCCCCCCCCATCTCAGATCAGGAGAGGTAATGGACAGCAGCCCCCCATCTCAGATCAGGAGAGGTAATGGACAGCAGCCCCCCAATCTCAGATCAGGAGAGGTAATAATTCATAACTTTGTCATATTTTTGGCTATTCATTATTAAAGGAAGGTGACACATGCTACTGGGATCTTGGTATCATGGTGTCAAGCTAAAGATGCCTTTTTTTTTTAATCTCAATCCATGTTTCATGTATTAACAAATTACTTTTTAGGTTTTGGTTTAAATATTAGTGAGTTTGATCAAGTGTGTCATCAAGTCAATCAGCACAGTCCATTAAACCTGATGTAGGCCTGCTTCCTGCTTTCCTGTGACCTCATATCCTGTTAACCAGCCACACAGCCAGCCAACCATCCAGCCACATTTTCCTGGCTTTGTTATGATTTTCACAACAATTATCATGGACACAGCCAGGCATTAAAATGGGGCAAATCTGCCCTGACTTTTTTGTGAAAGTTCTCCATGTTCCTCTTGTTGTCTTTTTAATTAGGCGTGAATATATATACAGTATAAACCCCTTTTTCTGTCCTTACATTTCAGGACATTGGCAACACCAAAGCCACAGCATAAGTAAAAGTCAAATTGGTGAAGTGTAACAGCTGGTGCAGGCTAGACCTGACCTGGACCCACCACTCCGCAGTGCAATAGAAAATGAATTTATGTTGAATGTTGAATGTAGATTGTTTGTTCACTAATGCCATTCCTCACTTGACTCCCTCACCCTCCCTCTGTCTCTGTTTCTTCGTCTCCTAGATCCAGACGTTGGGTCCGTTGGGTTCTCCAGATGGGGTGAGCTCGGAGGACCGGGTCAACGTGTTCATGGAGTTGGTGGACGGTGTCTTTCTGCACAAGATCATGACTCAGATGTATGTAGCTGCACGCAGATGCAGTGACAAGAGAGCAGGGAGGGAGGGAGAGAGTGCATTTGTGTGCAGGTGCATTGAGTCCAGGCTGTATGAAATGGTTGAGAGAGTAAATGTGTTTTGCGTGTGGGGGTGGGGGTGTGGGTGTGGGTGTGTGTGATAGGCCACATCCTGCTTCAAGTCTATGCATCCTTTCTAACTGTTACATGAAAGTAACCCAAAACACATGACTCTAGCTATAGGGACAATGTTGCTAATTTGACACTTACAGTAGTTATTACTAGTGTTTTTATGTATTTGTAGTGTAGTAGTGTAGTGCACTGTATTGAACCATCATTTTACTTTCGCAGTCCAACACAGCAGATGGAATGAATTCTGACTGTAAACTGGTTCACTTGCTTTGTTTCATTGCTTATGTAAATGTATTCTGCTGTTGTTTATCCTCTGTGAGACGTGAGGCACAGTGTGCTGTCATGTAACTCCTCCAACATTGACCTTATCATGGCTCACATGTTTAGATGTCACCTGCTTCATTTAAACATGTAGCCACAAAGTCACTATGCACTATGATGTTGGTAGTAGTACAAGTAGTAGTAGTACTAGTAGTAGTAGTAATCGTAGTAGGTCAACCCAGCAGATTAAGCTCCTCCCTGCTCCAGTATGCAAATCAGTTATCAGGCAGTGTGTGTGTGTGTGTGTGTGTGTGTGTGTGTGTGTGTGTGTGTGTGTGTGTGTGTGTGTGTGTGTGTGTGTGTGTGTGTGTGTGTGTGTGTGTGTGTGTGTGTGTGTGTGTGTGTGTGTGTGTGTGTGTGGTCCAAATCGTATCCCCCCCTCCCCCCAAAAACAAATTATGAGGTGTGAGTGTGTGTATGAGGGGGATTCTAACAGTTTCTGTATTTGTGTGTATGTTAATTTATGCTGTTATTTCTGTGTCTCCATAGTGACCCCAGCCCGACCAATCAGCGGCTGAATAAGAACGTGAACAACGATGTTTCCCTTCGTCTCTACAACCTGACGGTCCTTACCAGGCAGATCAGGAATTATTACCAGGTACACACATGTGCCCGACTGCTTCTTAAGTCGAACCACATGGATGCCTGGATCACACAGAAGACATTGGCAGGCTGTAGTAACACTCAGGGTGCACTCGAAACAACTAACCTGACGTGCCAGATGGTTCGTTTCACAGAACCATCTGGGAAGCCGGCATTGGAAATGGTTTGGAAAAGAAAAGAAATCTTTGGAAGGTGATTGGATGAATCATCTGTCTATTGCCATTGTTGTCTCTTAACATAGCTGCCAGTAGGATACCGATTTCACAAAAGGATAGCTTGAAGCCTGGCCAGACCGATCTTAAGAGAGAAAAAGAACATGAACTTGCAAGATTGGGATGGTCTCACAAGGATAAGAAACAATGTTTTCACTGTACACAACAATAGAACTTCAAACCTCCACATCTCACATTGGACACTTTTTTTTCGACTTGAATGCGTCCAAGGCCCCCCGCCCAGAAATGAGAGGCTCTCGCGAACACAAAAGCAGCGTTCGAAGCGATCAGTTCTCATTGAGGACGAACAACTACAGAAGAAGCCTCTTCTCCCCGGCTGATTTGGAGCCTGCTGTGTGATCCGGGCCTTGAGAGGAGCCCAACTAGTGCATTCTTGAACGCCTCTCGGTTTGAATGGTTGGAGTGCGTTTCTCCGCTGTCCCCTGTGTTGCATATCATTAGGATGTGCTGAGGTCCTCAGCTGATGAACCTTGCCCTGGGGTTGAGGCGCCGTATGGTTGTGTGTTTCACAGGCGTCATGGGTTCCTTTCAGCTCTGAAAACATGTGCACAGCAAACACTCATGACTCTGTGTTGGCTTTAAAGGAGACCACAGCTATTTTGGTCTCCGTTGTTACAGTATGTGCATGCATGTTTTTCATGGATTGACCTTGTTTTTGGTTTTTTTATCAATCCCTGTCCCCGGACGAAATCGGCTTTCAATATATGTCAGTGGGGACCAGGCGACACGGATGGGCAACAACCCCACCCCCCCACCCCCAGGCTAATTGAGTTCCTGCTAAATCAATTGGACCTTATGTTGTGTGAGCGGGTAGCATGTGTTAGATTGGCCAGGAGTCAGACTGAGGATGTGGCAGCTCATGCCCATGGAAGAACTGTTGCTTTTAGTGGTTTTTTTGTATTAATTTGGAGAGTCCACTTCCTGTCCTGTTCCTCCTCGGGTGATTACCATCAGACCATACTTGTCTCACTCTCACTGTCCGCTGCCCATCGACCTGTACTGAACTACGCATGCTGGTACTCCCAAATGGCCATTTATAGCTGACTAACAGAATTGCATCACGGCGGGTGTTGATTTGCACTTGAGTTAGGGGAAGGGGTACTTTGTAATTCACCTACTGTGTTATAATATTGACTAAATGATAGCTCTATAGAGAGGAGTATTCCACGTGTACACCACTAGACACACAGGACTCATGCAGTCTCCTGGGCAGGTAGAAACACAAGACTCATACCAGTTATTGCAACTGTAGTTCACATTGGTAATTCAGAGAATTATTATCTTTAGAATATCAAGTATCTTTCTAACAAAAAAAAACTCTATTAAGATTGCTATTAGACTGCTATTAAGATTGGATTTTTGTAATTCTCTCGACGTTCCTGGCATCTCAACGGCAAGAGCGGGTTTTAAGAATGACATATGGATATGGTATGTGCTTGTGAGCCACATCTATTGGTCTTTAGGAATAGATCAATTTATTTTGCAACATGAACACGTGTCAAATTTGACCTATGTTAAAATAGATTCTACAATCTAAAACCTGGCGATAGACTTGCACTTTATTGCCAAGGTGACGAGACAAATAGGACTTTGTCTTGGTCAGGTGCAGACATCGAACAGGAACCATTTACATGACTAGACGGTCAACAAACAGGATGATGGGCTTGCATGCATTGTCATTTGCAGACAAAGCATGTTATTGTACATTCTTTAAATATTTCTAAAAGATTGAATGGATGTGGGATGTGCGAGACGAGCATTTTAGCCGCCCCATGGGGTGATTTGACTTCTCGCCAGTATTGGGGCTATCACACACTTTATATGTTGTCAACATTAGGCTAAGATGGACCTTATAGCCCACATATTTTGTTTTCCCTCATTCTGTACTTGTGGGTGTGCGTGTACATTCTTCTTTAAAGTGGGTCATGCTGGGCAGAAGGGGGTTAATCTGTCTGTTGATGGTTAATCACTAACTAACACACACACACACACACACACACACACACACACACACACACACACACACACACACACACACACACACACACACACACACACACACACACAGATGAAGAGTGAACACTCAGAAGTCAACAGCCGAAACAATAAAAACTCCCACATGCTCAAATGAATATTATTATGGGATGTGGCTGCCGCTAGGGTTTCACTGTATGAGCAGACTCTCTTCTCATTGGACGATGTCAGGACAGACGGCTTTGGTCTCTAGAGGGTGGGGTGTCCCACTGGACAAACAATAGAAGGGCTCTCTCGTGTGTGTGTGTGTGTGTGTGTGTGTGCGTGTGTGTGTGTGTGCGTGTGCGTGTGCGCGTGCACACTCTAGACCTCCTCTATTGTGTAAATGCATTGTAACCTGACACTGGCTGAGCCTAGCTGAACACCATGCAGCAGTCTGACTTGTGACAGGTTTCTTCTCTGGTCTACACTAGTTTACACTCTCTTCCAATATGAATTACCCAGCTTTCATATTTTACACTACTAAAAAGTGGACAAGAGTGAAATGGCTCTGCGTCATTTGCAAACAGTTGTATACAATCAGAGCGGGATATGCATATAAAGTATTACGTATTATATGCATTCATGTTTTATAATTACATTTTCTTCTCAATATGGGTGTCTTGCAGAACTAGCATCAATCAACATATGACTCTTGGAAACCTTTTTATTCTCTCTTCTCTCCTTACCCTGCCCTTTAGTGCCTCCTCCCTCCCTAGGCCCCTATATGCCTGTTGCATTACCCCTCCTTGTAACCGTGGGAACAGGAGAACAAAGCCCCCCCCCATGCCTTACTAGGATGTTTGAAACTTAACATCCTCTGGCCTACTTCTGGTGCGTCTGCGTCGATGCGTGTGCCTCCAATGGATCATTTCCTGCACTCTCCGTGGACGTATGCTGCTGAGGCGTCACAATAATATGGGTTTATGGCGTGACGTTGCAAAAGGCACGGGTCCCCCGGAGAGAAGTGAAGCATGTTCTCCCACGCCTGCCTCCTCTGCTGTGTGGGGAGACGGTGTTCCCTCTGGGGATATGCTGGGGCCGCCCGCTGCCATCCCTTTGGACTGCAGGACTATCAGTCTATGTCTCTCCTCGGTTGTGGATGTGTGTGTGTGCTGAGTGTGTATGTGCTTCCCAGGATTATCAAGGAAATAACCTGGTAGCATTGCGTGTGTGACGTCAACGTGCTGATGACGTCATCGGCTCACCCTCCCTGCGTGTGTGTGTGTGCTGATGACATCATTGGTCAACCCCACTCTGCCCAAACCCGTGTGTGTGTGTGTGTTGTGTGTGTGTTGGTGTGTGTGTGTGTGGTGTGTGTGTGTGTGTGTGTGTGTGTGTGTGTGTGTGTGTGTGTGTGTGTGTGTGTGTGTGTGTGTGTGTGTTGTGTGTGTGTGTGTGTGTGTGTGTGTGTGTGTAATGTCAGCCTCCTTCAATAGAGACCAAAGAAGCAAAGGAAGGGTGGGGGTCAGCAGGAATGTGCAACCAATCCATCTTTTCTTTTTGTGTTTTTCGCTCATATGTCTGTTCATGATTTATAGGACTTCTATGAATTGAAAATATATTCTAGAAAAATATTATAGATATGAGATAGATATTATAGAAAGGTTATTAATAGAATAGTTCAATCATTTAATCAATTTTGTCTTCTCAGTTTAGCTAAAGAAATATTACATGAACACAAAAAAATGCATATACTACTCTAATCCATTTAGATCTAGTCTATATCTAATCTATTACCAACAAATTGGTATAATGCATAATAGAATTGAATAGAATAGAATAGAACTTTATTTATAAGGAAATTCTTGTGCCAGGTTACATAGTGATACAGTACAATAAAACAGTATAACAATATGGAAAACAACAGAATTATAAAAATAAACTAACAGATTTACAAATTTACAGTTAAAATATACAAATGTGTAGACAAGGTAAGATATTCCGCCGGCGAAAACAATTTGGCATGATTGAAGTGAAATATTATTGGACATGACATTAAGAATATTGCACATGATGATGAGAGGAGATGAGAGGTAGTGTTATAGATTATATTTATAGACAGCATGATAATAATAATAACACAACCTTGCTATACACTTTTTTAACTTCATTTTTAAGGAAGCGCAGAGACCAAAATAATTGTCCATCTGTCATAAATGGAGTACATGTCAATATATATTTCAGAAATGTGAAAAAAAATTGGCAACTCCTGTGCAACTTGGAATGTCTGAACTCTGCAGTTCCAGTGGAAACAAAACTAGAGTTTTCCTCTTCTGTCAGTTTGTTTTGACCAAGCATTTTCCACCAATGGATGGCAGTGAGTCAGGATGGAGCTTTGCCCTGCAGCGCGAGATAAACCCAGGACTCTGGCTGTACTAAGTCCAGAGGAAATCAGCACCTCAACATGGCTCATTGGGGTGGGAGCGATGTGCATGGAGCTTAGTAGAACATTAAACATTACAGGGCTCTACAAGCCAGTTGCTGGTGAATGCCAGAGTAGGAACTCGCTTTGATTCTAGTGTCACAAATGAAACTTTTTTTCGGAAAAACTAAAGATGTTGTCATCCTGACTTATTTCTTTCTCTTAGTATCTGCTATCCATGTATGATACGGGCCTCAGGTCCTGGAGTGGGCTCCTGTACTTGGTATGTGAGTCTGGCTGACAGGATGTAGGCTGTGGGGTTCTGCCTGCCTTTGGCCGACTATCAGAATTCTCCACCCTTTCCACTATCTGCGTGTTACCATTTTCAAAGTCCCCAACGATATGTGAAACAACAACCACCTCCAAGCAATCTACACGCTGAATATGCTTTCTATTGTTTCATGTAGTGTTGTCTTTTGCAGGGATTCAGCCATTTTGATGCCAGGGTTCCCCCCAAGCTGTTTTGCGGGGGCACCATTGCTGCATCCTGGGCTTAGCACCGCCCTAGACCATTGTGATTGTTTTAAAGAAACACAAACAAGATGGAGCATTTCTTTTTCCTCTATCCCAGAATGATGTGTTCATCCAGAGTTGACCTTTCTCCAGCACAGCTGTAGAATCAAATGTGGAGATGGTCCGGCTCTGCGAAACTAGTGAGGGAGAGGACCAAGCTAGCTAGATTCCCTGAATAAGATAAGATAAAACGTGAAGGAAATTCGGGATGTTGACTCCTCCCGAAGGAGTATGTTGACTCCTCCACGTCAAATGGAAAAATGAACAGGCTAGCATGTTGATGCAGTATACAAAGCCAAACATTTATATATGATAATTATGATATATATTTTCATGTATTCTGTTGTACTTTCCTTTGACTGCCTTATTCTTGATTCAATAGATCTTATGAGTTGTATTTTGACAGCGCAGCACACTGCTGCAACACTCCAATCAGTCTTTTCTTACTCCCCTCTTCTAACGACATCTGTTGGCCAGCTCACATGTTTAATTCAGTGTGTTTGTGTATGTGTGTGTGTGTGTGCATGTGCCTGTGGTCACCCAGGCGGGCTGGTTATCAGGTTACCTGTTGGTGTATAATTTGGTGTAACAGTATCTCAAGGTATTAGCCTCGTTCATTGGGGAAATGGTACACCCACCTCTACTCGTAGGCACCTGAGTGGAAGGAACTGCGTGTGCGCATGTTTGACATAAAGCTTAGCATCAGACATGTCGACATATGCATTGCATTAGAAGGACAATACAAGCCATGAGAAATGGAAATGTCTGTCCCCACTGAGTCTAACATGGAGTTTGATTTTTAATGGGCTTCTATGGGGTGTGTGTGTGTGTGTGTGTGTGTGTGTGGGGGGGGGATTCCTCACGTGGCTTTCAAATATCTAAATATTGAAGCAAGCAACATAAAAACTGTCTGGGGCGCATACAGAAGCCCGGGTAGATGTGAAAATGAACCCTCCCTTTAAGCTTGTCATTTTGTTGTCTGTATCTATTCTACAGGAAGATGTGTACTAGGGGTGGAAACGGATCACACAGTTTTGTGAACAGTTTTGGGGTCATGGTTTTCGGTTCGGTTCATTGCTTTTTCTGGGGGGGGGTTTTTAACGCTCCAGAAATACCATTCATCAGTATTATCTTATGCTGATGTATGTTATTTCTGGAGCGTTATAGCCTAATAATCCACCATTTACAGTTTTACATGTCTTGTAGTCATGCAAAAACTGAAAGAATGAGGCAGTTTGTCATTGGGCACATCATTGTGACAGGTTAAAGCTTGTTCTTTCCTACCCGACTCTCTCCTCCTTGTGCTGTCAATTGTCACACTGGGCTGATGTCTCCATAGATGAGCCAACAGACTGGACGTGTGGCCGCCAGCATAAGCAACACATATTGCACAGTGCTTGCTGGGGATGGGGATTGTTGATTTGTATTGATATTGATTTCAAGACTGCTCAACGTCTTTAGAGTCTTTATCGATACTTTTATTTGCTTTTATTGCTTGAGTGTGTCTATTTGACAAAAGATAATGTATCAGCACTGCAGTTGATGTAGGGATGGGTCATGATTTTTTTATATTTGAACAGTCAAAATTTGAATAGTTTATGCGGCGAGTGTCCTGTTTAAAAATATAAACGTTCCCTTGTTTTCCCCCTGATGGGGGCAGTATAGTGCTGCTGCACCGCGGGTTTAGGGGTCGAGAAGAAGACCTACCAAATCAATGTCATAACATACATGGCTCAACATCTCAACCAGTACTGCTGTACTCATTTTTTATGTTCACAATATAAAGTCTGTCCAAAGATGCATAAAGATGTACACACATCAAAAGTCTGTTTAACATGTCCATTGTACAGTCTATCTGCATTACATTTACATCAGATTTTGTCCTGGCTTTTTACTATTGCAGAGCTAGCGGGATACACTTCTAAACAACTATTTTAATGGCATATCGATTTGAGACATTTTGAAACGTAAGACATAGCTGGCTAGTTTAGGGCAGGGTACTTAGTAATTCGCCTATTGTGTAGAAATATTGACCAAATAAAAGAGAGGATTGCAGCTGCCCAATGGCTTCACTCAGAAGCCCTGTCACCTGGGCAGGTAGACACCGCTAGACACTCAGGACTCAGACTGTCTCCTGGGCAGGTATACACCGCGAGACACTGAGGACTCAGACCGTCTCCTGGGCAGGTAGACACCGCTAGACACTCAGGACTCAGACTGTCTCCTGGGCAGGTATACACCGCGAGACACTGAGGACTCAGACCGTCTCCTGGGCAGGTAGACACCGCTAGACACTCAGGACTCAGACTGTCTCCTGGGCAGGTATACACCGCGAGACACTGAGGACTCAGACCGTCTCCTGGGCAGGTAGACACCGCTAGACACTCAGGACTCAGACTGTCTCCTGGGCAGGTATACACCGCGAGACACTGAGGACTCAGACCGTCTCCTGGGCAGGTATACACCGCTAGACACTCAGGACTCAGTCCGTCACCTGGGCAGGTAGACACCGCTAGACACTCAGGACTCAGACCATCTCCTGGGCAGGTATACACCGCTAGACACTCAGGACTCAGTCCGTCACCTGGGCAGGTAGACACCGCTAGACACTCAGTCAGGACTCAGACCATCTCCTGGGCAGGTATACACCGCTAGACACTCAGGACTCAGTCTGTCTCCTGGGCAGGTATACACCGCTAGACACTCAGGACTCAGACTGTCTCCTGGGCAGGTAGACACCGCTAGACACTCAGGACTCAGACTGTCTCCTGGGCAGGTATACACCGCTAGACACTCAGGACTCAGACTGTCTCCTGGGCAGGTAGACACCGCTAGACACTCAGGACTCAGACTGTCTCCTGGGCAGGTAGACACCGCTAGACACTCAGGACTCAGTCCGTCTCCTGGGCAGGTAGACACCGCTAGACACTCAGGACTCAGACCGTCACCTGGGCAGGTAGACACCGCTAGACACTCAGGACTCAGACTGTCTCCTGGGCAGGTAGACACCGCTAGACTCTCAGGACTCAGTCTGTCTCCTGGGCAGGTAGACACCGCTAGACTCTCAGGACTCAGTCTGTCTCCTGGGCAGGTAGACACCGCTAGACACTCAGGACTCAGACCGTCACCTGGGCAGGTAGACACCGCTAGACACTCAGGACTCAGACCGTCTCCTGGGCAGGTAGACACCGCTAGACTCTCAGAACTCAGACCAGTGATTGCGTCTTTAGATTCCCTCGCAAGACCGATGTAATTCTGAGCGTGGATAAATAAAACAATGTTCCAACTATCAGGATGATCGCCGAGTTGTGAGAATCAGTTGTCAAAGTGAATGGGTGTCTCCCTCTCTGTTGCGTGGCGCGTGCCGGAGGGTGGGGACCCGCTAGTCTCGATAGCAGTATCGATAATTTCGAACCTTATTGATTTTTGGGTTTTGACTGCTGTGCTCGACACGTAACTCCTCCGCCTCCATGCCAATTGGAAAAAAAACTGGCCAAGGCTTTTTTGCACATGTTGTGAACTGAACAATGCACACATTCCCCGAACCGAGACAAATGAACTGAACTGGACTTTTTTTTACCATTAACTGTTCTGTCCCTAATGTACACATGTTATGGCATACTAATTCCATGGCGTGCTATGTTACAAGTAGCTTTCGTGCTGAAGACAAAAGACTAACACTGCTGAGCTCTCTCCCTGAGGTGTGTGTGTGTGTGTGTGTTTTATTCCAGTGCAGTTTACTTGGTTTACTTATAGTTTACTTTCATGCGAAAAACACATCCTTGTCATCTGTCAACGGCCCAAAGTAACTCGCACCCTGACTGTAAACACGCTATGTTTCTCTGCATCTTGATTACGGGGGTGTCTCTCTTCACATCTCTTCAAGACATTATGTGGCGGAGGTAACTGTCAGGATGTCTTTCCCTATTCTGAGGTAGAGAAGTGAGTCATGATCAGAATCGATGGTCACCTGTTCTGTCTTCATTCCACTTGATTGGTTTTTGGTCATGTCTGTAATTCTACTTGATGGGGTTTTAGTAATATCACGTTTGGACTGAGTTTTATTTTATTTTTATCTCGTGTCTCAAAACAAACGCAAATGCACACAGCAAACACTCTGTTGACCACAGGGAGTTTCCTGTTGGCTGGCAGCCGACACTCCCTCACCCTTCTAGCCTTGTACAGAGAGCCAATGTGGCCCACTGAGTCACTTATGAATATAAAAATAAAGCCCTTTGCCCAAGCTAGACTTGGCTGCCTGCTCTACCTGAATCATCGTAGATTACTCTAAAGTCACTTGTCTGTCTGTCTGTCTCCCTGTGAACAATTTTAGGAGACCTTACAGCAGTTAATAGTCATGACTCTTCCCAATGTACTCTGCATCGCCAAGGACCCACTCTCAGGTAATGCACACACACACACACACACACACACACACACACACACACACACACACACACACACACACACACACACACACACACACACACACACACACACACATTTTTACACACGTAAACACAATGCTCATTTAATCTCCTGGTTCCATGGGCCTATATATCTCTGGTTACTGTGCTGTGGATAATGGATATATTGTGATTATTATTAGCCATAGAGGCTTGCTCATGTGCTAAGGTCTGTGACCTTTAGATCATGAGTCAGAAGAAAAAACGATTTCAGCTTTTTGTTGCAACTATTGTGTAGACTTTACAATAATAAAGCGAAATTAGATGAAATTCAGAAATGAAATGTTTCTGAATGTATTTAATGTAACTTCCCTTGCTCTTGATAAGACTAACAGCATGGCTTGGTGGGGAGGGTTTGATCTGTAGCGTTTAAAGCTACTGGAGGTAAAGATTAGAATTTAAAGACAGCAAGATGAGGAGAATAAAGAAACACTGAAGAAGAAACCCTCCCTCACCAACTAAATGGACAGAAAAAGGCAGTGGTTTAGAATCTAAAGGTCTCATACAAAGACAACATGAAGGGACTTTCAGAGAGCTGTAATCTTATCAAATGCCAAAATAATATAGGAAGTGGTTTGAATTGGATGTAAAATAATACATTGATAATGGAAATAGTTGTCTTTTTTTGGATACATGGGTGAATATGTGAATAATATGAGCTAAAACGAGGAAGAGGTTAATCATCTTATCCGTCCTTGTAGGCATGAGCATGGAGGAGATGAAGAGACTGCTGCTGCTCATTCTGGGGTGTGCTGTCCAGGTAACACTCACACTCACACACACGCCTCTGGGTGTGTTAGCTAGTTTAGTTATCGCAGCATGCCTGGGCAGGGCCTAATAGTTGTGGCGTGGGACCAGATATGTCTTGATGTGGGTGCAGTACACTACAGCTTGGATGGCAGAGCTGATCCCGGCCAGACAGAACATAGCATGTGTGCTTCATGAGCCGACTGCAGCGGCATGGGAGGAGCCTTGCGCTTCAATGCGTATTTATCTTTCTGCTCTGCTAGTTTACTTTGCACAGCAGCTCTCTCTCTCTCACACCCTCTCCCTTCTGGTAATGTGGCATTTGGTCATTTCCTTCATCCATGCCACTCTCTACCTGCACGATTTATCTCCATGGATTCAAGACTATGACCGAGAGAAGGGGAGGTGTAGAGATAATTAGATGCTGTTAGGCCGTCTTAAGACAGCCTAATTTTAACTGTCCTCAGTGCAGCGATGGCCAGTCAGTTTTCAAATGACAGTACATTTAGACGGCTGCCATCTGACAGTTACTGTGACATGTCGTTGCCAGCTGGGCATTATGTAGACCAGCTTCCCAGACCCACACTTCCAACGGCATTTTGATGACTGACCAGCCCTCAAATAGCAGACGTGGCACGTGGGCAGACTGTAATATGTGGGTGAAATGGCAAACGTATACTTATGGTCTGGAAAATCAAAATCGAGAGAACATGGAGTCAACAGAGGGGGGAGGATTTAAGCCTCCAACAGTACAGTGATGTCATCTGTAGCCATGTGTGTGTGTGTGTGTGTGTGTGTGTGTTAGGGTTGCACGGTATACCGGTACTAGAAAAGTACCGCGCTACTCTGCCGTTAAAAACGGTACGATACCATTCATTTAGTATCAGTACTTTAGAAATGACATGAGTTGCGTCAATGTGCGGGTTTGACAGCGGCGCAGTGTGTGTGTGTGTGTGTGTGTGTGTGTGTGTGTGTGTGTGTGTGTGCAGCTTGAAGGCTGAGCGCTCTGCTTCAACTCCTTGCAGTGGGCGTGTCAACAGCCCTCCCCCTCTCTCACTCGCCTCAGTGCTCAGTCTGGAGCCAACACATCCAACTTTGCAAAGCATCTCGCCGACAAACATCCCGACATATTAAAAGAGTTCAAATAGCGACAGGTTAGCGAATGTGATGGATAACATAATTACAGTACATGCCCTCAAATAAGTCAAACGAGTGATTTATTTTGTGACAAGCAAACTTGTTTCACCATCGGAGTTTGACGAGGCAATTAAAGGCAATGTGCTCAGTACGATGTACACAGACCTGGCGGCAAAGAACTGGAGGCAACGCAGTTGTTAAAAAAGCACCAGAGTTTTGATTCCTTCAATACTCTTTGCCCAAGGAGGTACATTGAGTCATGACGGTGTGATATCAGGTTGCAAATATAACGTTAACTATCAAAGAAATCACATAAACTCAAGTATAGGGGACATCAGAAAAAAAAGTTTTAATAACACTGTCATTGATTTAATTATTTACAATCGTTTTTAAACATAAAGCTCAGCAGCTGCAACAGAATAAACGTTATTTTTGTAAAAACATTTTAAATAGCTATATAGCTCAGCAGCTGTGTGAAAATATATTTTCATTGATTTATTTAGGTTATTATTATTATTATTTGTAAGTTTAAACAGGTCACATTCCTGTTAACTCTTAGTTCACTTACCAAAAAGTAGCTGCAAAAGCAAAATATGTTTGTTAGAATCTAAGTAACCTGAATTCCTGCAAAAGAGTGAATTATCAATAAAATAATTTTAAGTTCCATGTTCTGTCATCCATTATTCCACTACTTTTCCTGATGTTTTAGGTTTTTACCGTGGTATCGTTTCAGTATCGGTATCGAGATATTTAGGCAGGTATCGGTATCGAACCCATAATTTTGGTATCGTGACAACACTGGTGTGTGTGTGTGTGTGTGTGTGTGTGTGTGTGTGTGTGTGTGTGTGTGTGTGTGTGTGTGTGTGTGTGTGTGTGTGTGTGTGTGTGTGTGTGTGTGTGTGTGTGTGTGTGTGTGTGTGTGTGTGTGTGTGTGTGTGTGTGTGTTCTCTTAGTGCGAGCGCAAGGAGGAGATGATTGAGAAGATTAAGCTGTTGGACATCCAGACGCAGGCTGCCATCGTCTGTCACATCCAGGAGGTAGGAGCGTGTCTGTGTGGTCCAACAGTTCATATACTCCCTCAAACTAAGAGTGTTTTCACACCTATAGCTCGTTAGACTAGCCTGATTCAGGGCCGTTTAAGCATTTTTTATTTGGTTCGTTTAGCATTCACACTGGACTGTCGAGCGAACCAAACAATGTAAACATGTTACACTGTTGATTAGAGGGAATCTCACAACACTTCCTTGTTGTCGCACAATAATGGAGCAACAACAACAACTTAATAAAAAACAACCACACTTTCACCATTTGGTCACTGAATCATTTAAAAACAGTTTATTTGTGAGCATATTGCTTTTAGTTTGCCAAGGCAACATCTGGTGTATAGTCGGATCCGAACATTATTTTCAACCCAACATTGTTATTGGACATGTAGCAAATTGATTCGGAACTGTTAAAAGGCAGAAGTTATTGACCAAGGATCAAGTACTGTATTGATCAAAGTTGTGGTATAAAATGAAGACATAATGCTCTAAGACTTTATTTAGTTGCTATTGTTATTTCGATTGAAACCACAAAACTGATAATAAAACTGATCGATTAGGTTAAAAAAATGCACATTTTAATATTTGACCAAAATGAAGGTGATATACTGGTATATTACTGCAGTCTTATAGTGTTTCTGTGCATCAAATGTTGCAGTTTACTGTAGAGGTGTGCATGTGCAACTGTGTGTGTTACAGGTGACCCATAACCAGCTAAACGTTCTGGACTTGTCCTGGCTGGACGACGGGGCAGAGCTAGCTCAGGGTGACCTGGATCCTCTCTCCCGCAACATGGCTGTGTCGCTACAGCAACTGATTGAGCAACGGGATAAGGCTAACGAGGTACTGAGACGTACATGCATGCATGCAAGCACACTCAAGCATGCATGTTACGTTAGTGGGTTCATGAAATAATCAAGGACCACGCGCAAACTGGCGAAATGGATCAATATTAGTTGTTGCTCTATGTTTGTGTTCAGAACTCAGTTGTTTATTTGTGGCTATAGCAATGCTCCTCGCTACATGCCACTAAAATGGCTTTTCTGGGCTCCTCCAACCACAGGACATAGGAAGTTGTTGAATAAACCGGTTTATTGCAGAGTTTGGAACTGTAATGCAGGCAGAGCAGGTGGTAAACTGTGTGACATGTCACCGCTCCATCTGAGTGTGTGTGCTGATGGCTGGTTTAACCTGAGGACCTTGACTAGCCAATGCATCACAGGTGTACAGCCTCACCCAGCCCCTGACTAATCAGCCTGACTGTGGACAGGTGAGGCTGCCTAAAGCAGCCACCAACCATACACACTCCACTGTTGCATTAAACATTGAGCAAGTAAGAAAACGTTTGTTTTGTGTTTCCAGGTGATTTTGGAGCTGACCCAGGAGCGGGACTTCCTGAGTAGCCAGCAGCGCCAGGATGGCTACAGGTCTCTGAGTGTGCACAGCCCAGAGCGGGGGCACAACTCGGGGGGCCTGGTGCTTGCCAATGGGGGTCCGACGGTGTCAGGCTCTGAGCATACCAAAGAGGAGAAGCACCATCTGTCAGTGGAGTTAGCTGACACCAAGGCTAAGCTGCGCAGATACCGGCAGGAACTGTGAGTGTTTCCTTCTTTACTGCTGGAATCTGCCCTCCTCCTCACTGTGCAGGTGTGTTATAACCAGTGTATGTGACATTACAAGATTACTGCGTATCTTGTTAGGTTACAGCGTTACCTACTGAGAAACATTACTCGTTGGAGGACTTTTGCGTGACCAAAAACGAAAACCCCTTTTCGATTCCTTCTGCACATTGGATGTATTGGCAGTCTACCTTCAGATGTATAGAATCTACCGTAATGCTGACAACAACAGCATGTCATCTTCAGCAATGCCTCCACACCCTGGTTAACAAAACGGACCACCAAAGTCTACTGTGGGACGACTTTGCCTACGGCGCATACCCACTGACATAACGAAGCCTGCATGCAAAGTTTTTCCCTTGTTTGTTACAGCTAGCGGGATACACTTCTAAACAGTCATTTTAATGTTATATTTGTTATACCGATAGACATACAGGGCTCTCGTGTGCAGGTAGACACCACTAGACATGCAGGAGTTATACAGGTGATCACATCTTTAGTTCACTGCATCATCCATCCATCCATCCATCCATCCATTCTATTCCGCTTATCCGCGGCCGCGTCGCGGTGGCAGCCGGCTAAGCAGGGCCCCCCAGGCTTCCTTTTCCCCAGCCACACTCTCTAGTTCCTTCTGGGGGATCCCGAGGCGTTCCCAGGCCAGATGAGATACATAATCCCTCCAGCGGGTTCTGGGTCTGCCCTGGGGTCTCCTCCCAGTTGGACGTGCCCGGAAAACCTCTAAGGGGAGGCGCCCGGGGGGCATCGTAATCAGATGCCCGAATCACCTGTGTCCTTTCGACGCGAAGGAGCAGAGGCTCTACTCCGAACTCCCTCTGGATGTCTGAGCTCCTCACCCTATCTCTAAGGCTGAGCCCAGCCACCCTGCGAAGGAAACTCATTTTGGCCGCTTGTATCCGCGATCTCATTCTTTCGGTCACGTGCTCTTTCGGCTCGTGACCATAGGTGAGGGTTGGAACGGAGATGGACCTGTAAATCTCTTCACCACAACAGACCGGTACAGCGCCTGCATTACTGCAGACGCCGCACCAATCCGTCTCTCCATCTCCCGGTCCATTTTGCCCTCACTCGTGAACAAGACCCCAAGATACTTGAACTCCTTCGCTTGAGGCAGCAACTCACTCACAACCCGGAGGGAACACTCCACCGTTTTCCGGCAGAGAACCATGGCCTCAGACTTGGGACTCTCACCCCGACCGCTTCATACTCTGCTGCAAACCGCCCCAGTGCATGCTGGAGGTCACGGTCTGATGGAGCCAACAGAACCACATCATCTGCAGAGATGCAATTCTGAGGTCCCCAAACCGGACACTCTCCTCACCTCGACTGCGCCTTAAGATTCTGTCCATGAAGATCACGAACAGAATCGGTGACAAGGGACAACCTTGGCGGAGTCCAACACACACTGAGAACATGCTTGACTTCGTGCCGAGAATACAGACGCAGCTCGCACTTTGTTTTTACAAGGACCGAATGGCCCGTACCAACGGCCCCGGTACACCATACTCCGGCAGTACTCCCCACTGGATTCCCCCGGGGGACACGGTCATAAGCCTTCTCCAAGTCCACAAAGCACATGTAGACTGGATGGGCAAACTCCCATGCCCTCCCCAACAACCCTGCGAGGGTAAAGAGCTGGTCCACTGTTCCACGGCCAGGACAGAATCTGCATTGTTCCTCCTGAAGCTGAGATGGGACAATCGGCCAGAGCCTCCTTTCCAGCACCCTGGAATTAACTTTCCCGGGGAGGCTGAGCAGTGTGATACCCTGATAATTGGAGCACACCCTCCGGTCCCCTTTTTTGAAAATGGAGACCACCACCCCGCTCTGCCATTCTACAGGTACTGTCCCCGACCTCCACGCAACATTGACTAGGCGTGTCTGCACGACAGCCTGACAGTGTCCAGAGCCTTCAGCCTCTCAGGGTGAATCTCATCCACACCTGGCGCCTTGCCACTGAAGAGCTTTTTGACTACTTCAGCGACCTCTACTAAGGATATGGGTGAGGCTTCCCCCAAGTCTTCGGACACTGCCTCTTCCACAGAAGACGTGGTCGTTGGGTTCAGGAGTTCCAGAAGGGGGCCCCGGTTTCCCTTGTCCGGGCGAGGTGACTGAGTTTTTCTGAAGTCTTTTCATAGGGTCTTTGAATCGCTCTTAGTCTTGCCCCTCCCCTGGGACCACTTTGCCTTGGGAGACCCTACCAGGGGCTAATGCCCCGGACAACACAGCTCCCAGGGTCACAGGGGCACCCAAACCCCCCCATCACGATAAGGTGGCGATTCTTTGGGGCATCAGATCACTGTAATTGGGAGCGTGAATATCTGTTGAATATCCAATCCAATATCTGTCTATCTTAAAAGATGTGCAATTCTTTTAGAACCCCTCCACAGCAGCGCTGTTCTGCGATACATTTAACTTTCAGTTGTGTGTGTGTGTGTGTGTGTGTGTGTGTGTGTGTGTGTGTGTGTGTGTGTGTGTGTGTGTGTGTGTGTGTGTGTGTGTGTGTGTGTGTGTGTGTGTGTGTGTGTGTGTGTGTGTGTGTGTGTGTGTGTGTGTGTGTGTGTGTGTGTGGACAGTGAGGATAAGACGGAGCAGGTGATGGACTCCAGACATGAGGTGGAGCGTCTGGACCAGGAGCTCCAGAGACTGAGACAAGAGGTCAGGAGATCACCACAGATGGCCCTGCTAGTGCCTTTTGATTGATCTCATCTTGATCATGCTCATCTTACATTGAGGATGCATTTGTGTTTAGACAAGGAGATTGAATGATAGTCCTGATCCAACTTAAGATTCTGATACTTTGTTAATCCCAAGGGAAATTGTAAAGATATAAAAATGATTACATTTGGAAAAATATTAACACAAAAATAGGAATAAACATATGAAATACAACCCAAAAAATAGCACAGTACTATGAGTGAATCTGTGTCCCTGGTGCGCGGCTCCCGTACAGAATCAGTCTCTGTCCACGGAGGCGCGCTTCGTGCGGGCCTACCAGGACGAGATGGACTCCCTGAAGGAGAGGGCCTCCCGGGTGGACCGGCTGGAGACAGAGCTGGCACGCTGCAAGGAGAAGCTCAACGACGTGCACTTCTACAAGACCCGCGCGGAGGTGCGTCGCTTTCACAGCTGTCTGGTCCAGGAAGGAAAAGTCGCACCAACACCAGGGCTGCTGCCGTCTGCAACCGTGTTCAGAACCACAAAGCTCAGCTCATTCTGAGAGACCTACATGCACCCCCACACACACATACACACACACATACATGTCTAATGTATGTATGTGTGTGTGTGTGTGTGTGTGTGTGTGTGTGTGTGTGTGTGTGTGTGTGTGTGTGTGTGTGTGTGTGTGTGTGTGTGTGTGTGTGTGTGTGTGTGTGTGTGTGTGTGTGTGTGTGTGTGTGTGTGTGTGTGTGTGTGTGTTGCGCGCGCGTGTAGGAGCTCCGTGAGGACAACGTGACTCTGATGGACACCAAGGTGTTGCTAGAGGAGCAGCTGTCGGCCTCCAGGGGGCGCTGTGATAAACTGCACAGCGTGGAGAAGGACAACCTGCTGCTGCGCGCCAAGATACACGACGTGGAGATGGTGAAATTGAGACCACGTTTTTTTATCCAGTGCCGGTTGACAGAGCACAAGTGCTCTTCTTCTAACAATGTGATTGTAATAAACACAAACAATCCAAACAATTCACTTATTTATCATCCAATTTTGTAGAGTTGCAGTTTGAAAGTTCTAGAACAGGCTTAGTAGCATAGCATAGCAATGAACTTGTATATCTAGAATATAGATCTATATTCTATATTGTGTTATCTATCCATAGAGCCCACGTATCTGGCTCTTATATTCGTGGAGCCATTAATGACTTTGGGGTCTTTTTCTTGGGCGAGAGTTAAAAAAAGTAGCTGTGTGCAATTGTTTAAAATATTGCTGTGAATTTGTCAAGTATATTAGGAAATCTATGTACATGCAAAGATACCTGCAATTCAGTCCAAGTATACGGAGAGAACACGTTGAAGGCAGTTCTACAAAGAACTCCCATAATTGTGTCATCTTGGGGACTAGTCATGGGACTTTTTACAAGTGAACATCTCGTAGAGGGTCCATTTGGAGACCTCTGGCGTAGGTCAGGCAGATTGTGGTCTGCCCTGCTCCGTTGACATGTAGTGGCCACATTTATGTTTGGCTTAGCTATGTCTGTAATACAGTTACAATGCAGTTGGATATACCCTCACCGGCCACTTTATTAGGTACACCTTGCTAGTACCGGGTTGGACCCCCTTTTGCCTTCAGAACTGCCTTAATTCTTCGTGGTATAGATTCAACAAGGTGCTGGAAACATTCCTCAGAGATTTTGGTCCATATTGACATGATAGCATCACACAGTTGCTGCACATTAGTCGGCTGCACATCCATGATGCGAATCTCCCGTTCCACCACATCCCAAAGGTGCTCTATTGGATTGAGATCTGGTGATTGTGGAGGTCTGCTGAGTATAGTGAACTCATTGTCATGTTCAAGAAACCAGTTTGAGATGATTTGTGCTTTGTGACACGGTGCGTTATCCTGCTGAAAGTAGCCATCAGAAGATGGGTACACTGTGGTCATAAAGGGATGGACATGGCCAGCAACAATACTCAGGTAGGCTGTGGCGTTTAAACGATGCTCGATTGGTACTAAGGGGCCCAAAGTGTGCCAAGAAAATATCCCCCACCATTACACCACCACCACCACCAGCCTGAACCGTTGATACAAGGCAGGATGGATCCATGCTTTCATGTTGTTTACACCAGATTCTGACCCTACCATCTGCATGTCGCAGCAGAAATCGAGACTCATCAGACCAGGCAACGTTTTTCCAATCTTCTATTGTCCAATTTTGGTGTCCGTGTGAATTGTAGCCTCAGTTTCCTGTTCTTAGCTGACAGGAGTGGCACCCGGTGTGGTCTTCTGCTGCTGTAGCTCATCTGCTTCAAGGTTCCACGTGTTGTGCGTTCAGAAATGCTCTTCTGCATACCTCGGTTGTAACGAGTGGTTATTTGAGTTACTGTTGCCTTTCTATCAGCTCCAACCAGTCTGGCGATTCTCCTCTGACCTCTGACGTTGCCCAGAGAACTGCCGCTCACTGGATATTTTCTCTTTTTCTGACCATTCTCTGTAAACCCTAGAGATGGTTGTGCGTGAAAATCCCAGTAGATCAGTAGTTGCTGAAATACTCAGACCAGCCCGTCTGGCACCAACAACCAGGCCACATTCAAAGTCACTTAAATCACCTTTCTTCCCCATTCTGATGCTCGGTTTGAACCTCAGCAGATCGTCTTAACCATGTCTACATGCCTAAATGCATTGAGTTGCTGCCATGTGAATGGCTGATAACTAAACAAAAGTATTACTTACTGGTGGTCATAGACGCACACAACTATGAAAACTCTTAATTGGCTGCTTAGCGGTCTTAAATGATGAGCCGTCTCTGTCGGACTAAAACGAAACTTAAAGTGTCTCCTTGAGCCTTGAGCCTTTTGCACACATACTTTAATCCTTTAAAGTATGTGCAGGGGGTACTCGGAACATAAACAAATTCATATTGATTTGTGTAAAATAAAATAATCTTAAGTGTGTGTGTGTGTGTGTGTGCAGGAGCGTGACAGTGAGCGCCGCAGGCTGGAGGAGCTGGTTGAGGAGAACATGCTGCTGGAGATCGGTCAGAAGCAGAGCATGAACGAGTCGGCCCATCTGGGCTGGGAACTGGAGCAACTGGCCAAGAACCACGACAACGCCAACACCGAGAGTATGGCGCCCTCCGTTTCTCTTTTCAGTCAGACTGCTCTGTTGAGCTGACGGCCATGTTTAATTGCTGTTTGGTAACACATCCAGTGTTTTTAGCATCGCTATCATGGCGGCGTCGACTCGTTGCTGGGCTCTTGTAAGAACAGTTTTCAGTTTCCCACATGAATGTGAACTTGGCAGAAAGTGGATTTCGATAAGATGTCGGACTTCAAAGTAAGATTTACTAGCAAACAGCAACAAAGTTGGAGCGCAAAGTGGCCTTCATCCTTTCAGAATTGTGAGAAAATTCAAGATGGCCACTGAGTCTATTCTTAAATAAAAAAAGGATCTTTCTTACTGTTAATTGTTGATGGAATTGAACTCTGAATTGTGAAGAATCAGTAATTGTCAATGAATGTCTCTTGAATGTCACCCCTTCATAATCTCTCTAGCCCGCAAGTCTCTGATCCAGGAGCTGAACGAGGGTGTGTCCAGCCGGCTCCTGAAGCTGGAGAAGGAGAACCAGGAGCTGCAGGCATCCACAGCGAAGCTCTGCGAGGAGAACCAGCAGCTGCAGGAGCAGCAGCTCTCAGCCCAGGAGCTGGAGAGAGAGAACCAGCGGCTCGGCAAGAAGGTCTCACACACGTACATATGCATGCACACACACACACAGATGTTACAAAGTACTATTATATTGCATTTATACAGTATAGCGCTTTTATCCAAAGTATCAAATATTGGAGTAAAAAATAAAGTAAAAAGTGTCAAATCCAGGCATGAGAACAATGAAACTTCAAAGTGTTCAAACTAAGTCCAAAACATGCATGTCAGTCAAATGGCAGTGGGATCTACTGGTACAAAAGCTGTCTAAGCAAGTAGCTTTTTAACTCTTCCTTCGTCTCGTTTGGCCATTGAACAACTCGAGCAAAGTGTAAGCATGAATCAGGCCCCCTCCGATTGGCCGTGGGGGCTTCAGGGATGTCGTTTATAGTCTCTGTGATGCAGCGTTGGTGACGTGCGCACTCTGCTCATGGCGTGTAACATACCAATGGAACCGAGCGCATGTCATGTTAATAATGCTCACAGGTCATGCACAGCGTCTACATCAGGGGTGGCCAACCAGTCCGAGACGAAGAGACAATTTTTTTACTGTGTTACTGCAAAGAGCCACATCATACACACATGAACATCTCCCCATCTCTTCCTCTCACACACACCAAAAATATTTGTAGCCACTGCCAGGGCAATAACATTTTCATCGTCTTATCTAGTTAATTCGGGGGTGCTCCGAATTAACTGAGCACCCCCCCCCCCATCAGAACCGCGAATTAACGGACACCCCCCCCCCCCCATCAGAACCGCAAATTAACGGACCCCCCCCCCCCATCAGAACCGCAAATTAACGGACCCCCCCCCCCCCATCACAACCGCAAATTAACGGAACCCCCCATCACAACCGCGAATTAACGGACCCACCACCCCCATCAGAACCGCGAATTAACGGACCCCCCCCCCCCATCAGAACCGCGAATTAACGGACCCCCCCCCCATCACAACCGCGAATTAACAGACCCACCACCCCCATCAGAACCGCAAATTAACGGACCCCCCCCCATCAGAACCGCAAATTAACGGACCCCCCCCATCACAACCGCGAATTAACGGACCCACCACCCCCATCAGAACCGCAAATTAACGGACCCCCCCCCCCCCATCAGAACCGCGAATTAACCGACCCCCCCCCCATCAGAACCGCAAATTAACGGACCACCCCCCTCCCCCCCCATCAGAACCGCAAATTAACGGACCCCCCCCCCCATCAGAACCGCAAATTAACGGATCCCCCTCCCCCCATCAGAACCGCAAATTAACGGATCCCCCTCCCCCCATCAGAACCGCAAATTAACGGATCCCCCCCCCCATCAGAACTTTGACAGCCCTAAAAAAACCACAAAATTCGATATGAACGTAAGAGCCGCATGAAACCAGGCAAAGAGCCGCATGCGGCTCGGGAGCTACGGGTTGGCCAGGCCTGGTCTAGAGACTAGGCTTTACTCCTGGGAGCATAGCTTCTGCATGGGGCTGCTGGGAGGCAGTCATGATCAGTGGTGGAAGTACATCTACTCAAGTACTGGACTTGTACTTGAGTATTTCTATTTTCTGCTACTTTATACTTTACTCCACTCAGAGGCAAATATTGTACTATTTACTCCACTGACCTGATCTGAACTACTTACTTTTCTGATTAAATTAAAATATAATCAATATATGAATACAATAATTATGATGTTAGGATATCAATAATTATGATATTATTTATAATCCAATAATATCATACTTAATATTCTGAAGTGGGCCATTCTACATAATGAGTACTTTTACTTTTGGTATGTTACATACATTTTGATGCCAATACTTGCAGTAGAAAAAAAAATACTTTTCTTAAGTAAAATATAATGATAATATCTGAGTACTTCCTCCATCACTGCTCACAAGTGATGTCATTCTTTGTACATTGATTGTTTTCTGACTCGAAATTGTGTGTGCGTGTGCATGTGTGTGTGTGTGTGTTAAAGACATTGTTTCTAAATGTTCCTGTGTCATTTTATTATGTTTGGTTAGCTTGAGTGTCTCCAGGGCTTGGTGGACCAGGAGAGGCTGACCAATCAGGACATGGAGTCGCTGGGGGAGGAGCTTCTGAAGGAGAAGCAGACTCTGGAGAGAGAGCTCCATGTCCTGAGGGCCGAGAAGGACAGACAGGTGATTAGCAGACAGCACACGGTGACTGAACCGCACACAGCACATCTTCTATGCCTTGTCAACACACCAATCCCATAATTGGAGACGGATTGCAGGGTTTTCTGTACCCCCCACAGCAGCAAACTTCTGCGCCGGTGGAAAGCGCATTAACCACGGCCACTTCAAATTGACCAATCACACAATGGTTTGAGAACAAAGTTCGGCCCGGCTGATGTGTCGAGAACAAGCTGCGAGAACTCTTGAACCAGGGCTGCGAGAACAAAATGACGTCATTTTGTTCTCGCAGCCCTGGGTGCGAGAACAAAGTTCTTGCTTTTCGCGGAGTATGTATCAGCCTTAACCCTAACCCTTGTGAGTGGAGTGGAGCTCGGCTGAAGTTAAGATGATGACTGCTGCAACTCTCTCCTGGCTTGTCTCCCTGCCTCCACAATCAAACCTTTACAACACATCCAGAATGCAGCAGCGTGCCTGGTGTTCAACTTACCAAAATTCTCCCATGTAACCCCTCTCTTCCACGACCTCCACTGGTTCCCAGTAATCGTTCGCATTAGGTTCAAGACACTGGTACTGGCCTACAAGGCTGTCAGTGGAACTGCCCCTATCTACCTCCAAACATCAGTCAGACCCTATGCCCCAGCCTGAGCGCTCCACTCAACAACTTCAGCTGGATGACTGGTACCACCTTCACTAAAAACAGCCAAACACCGCTCTGCCAAGTCTCAATTCTTCTCTGTTCTGGCACCACAGTGGTGGAATGAGCTCCTGGCTGATGTCAGGACAGCAGAGTCACTCACCAGCTTCCACAAGAGACTCAAGACCCACCTGTTCAGAGTTCACCTGGACTCTGCATAACCCCCCCCACCCCGCCGCCTTCCCTATCCTAACCCTAGCACTTACTTTACGTGTTTGTATGTCTTGGCATTATTAATAGTACTGAGCATTGTTTAGCATATTGTATGTTCTCAGATGTTGGTAATGCCCTCAGAATGGCACTTCTGCTCTTATCCCAGCTATTATGTAGGCAACCAATTATGCAGGCAATTATGAAACTCTGTCTATTAACCTTGCAACTATGAATCCTTGAAACCTGCTCTATTCTTATCTTTATGTACCACAGTGATATATTGCTGTCTCCTTCGACAAATGTACTCTTTGTAAGTTGCTTTGGATAAAAGTGTCTGCCAAATGCCCTAAATGTAAGTGTAAATGTATTCAGAGCAACAATCTGATACAATAGACTAATAATTAATGTCAATGATGGGAAAAATAAATCAACTCTTCAAAACACAGCATCGCAAAGTTAAAACTCCCCATCCATTGATCAGATCTCAGAGCTGGAGCGCGAGCGGCAGCACCTGTCGGAGGCGGTGACCTCGCTGCAGGAGCGGGCGCAGGCCAACAGCGAGGCGCGCGTCCGCGAGGTGGAGGTGGAGAACCGGCAGCTGCACCAGGGCTTGACGGACGCCGGCAGCCGATTGGCCAGCCTGGAGTGCCAGCTTAAGTTTGCCAGTGAGGAGGCGAGCTGTCTGAGGGAGAGGGCGGGCCGATGCGAGGAGGCGGAGCAGGAGGCGGTGCGACTGGAGCGATGCCGAGACGGGCTGAAGAGAGAGGTAGGAGAGGAGACGTACCTTCTAGTAGGTCTGCTAGGCTGACAGACTGATGGCTACATGAAGTTACCATAACCCAGAGCGCCACACTCACCGTAGCAACACCAAGTTTACATCATCAAAATATAGAATATAGAAGATACATTAAGGTACTTTATTCATCCCAAATAGGAAATGTGGGTGTTACAGCAGAAAGTACAGGGAAGTAGTAGACTACAAATGATTATGTATTCGACCCCAACCAGTTCAATGCAAATTTGATCTTGAAATTAATTTGTCAATGAAACTCACACTAACGCATCCTCCTCCCCCTTTGGTCAGCTGGCTTCCCTGCGCTCAGCCAGCGAGCGGGCGGAGGCCCTGGAGAAGGAGGTGGCCTCCCTGGAGCAGGAGTCCCGGCGGCTGAAGCGGGAGGTGGAGGAGGAGGCACGGCGGGAGGCCCAGCGTCTGGTCCGCTCCGAGGAGGACCAGCACCTCCTGACGCAGGAGAACTTGGAGCTGCGCCGCTCCTCAGAGGGCCTACGCTTGGCAGCGGCGCGGCTGGCGGCGCTGCAAGAGGAGCATGGTCACGAGCAGCAGGAGCGCCAGGAGCTGGCAGGCCGGCTGGAGGAGGCACGCCAGGAGCTGCGAGCCGAGCGCCGGCAGGCAGAGCAGAACACCGCCACGCTGGGACAGGAGAAGCGCCGGCTGGAGGAGGCGCTGGAGCGCAGCCGCACCGAGAGGGAGGAGGCAGAGAGGACGTGGCGGGAGGATCAGGAGCGGGAGGCGGAGGAGGCCCGGCGGCGTGAGGCCAGCGAGCTGCGGGAGGAGAGGCGGCGGCGAGAGGAGGCGGAGGAGGAGCGCCGCAGGATCCTGCAGGACCTGGAGCAGTCGGAGAAGGAGCGCAAGGCTGTAGAGAAGGAGACGTGGCGCCTCCGCACACAGCTGGAGGCCAGCGAGGTGGAGCTGGAGGAGAGGCAGGCACAGCTGGCCGAGGCCAGGAGGCAGAGCGCGGTGCAGGGCAAGGAGGTGCAGAGGCTGGAGGGGGCGTCAGCCCGGGCCAAGGAGCTGGAGAAAGAATACAAGGAGCTGCAGAAGCAGGCCACCATCCAGAAGAGAACCCTGGCCACACTGAGAGAGGTGAGCCACCACAATACTAGTGATGTGCCTCTCTGTCTCTCTCTGACTCTCTCTCTCTCTGACTCTCTCTCTCTGACTCTCTGTCTCTGTCTTTCTGTCTGTCTTTCTGTCTCTCTCTCTTTCTGTCTCTCTCTGTCTCTGTCTATCTGTCTCCCTCTGACTCTCTCTCTCTCTCTCTGTGTCTGTGTCTCTCTCTCGCTCCGTGTCTCTCTCTCCTGACCCAGGAGTTGGTCAGTGAGAAGCTGAGTGTGCAGCAGCAGAGTGTGGAGCTGGAGCGGCTGAACCAGGAGCTGGAGAAGGTTGGCCTCAACCGGGAGAGACTCCTGCAGCAGGAGCACTGTCTGGAGGACAGGTAACACACACACACACACACACACACACACACACACACACACAGGAGTACCACATATTGATTTTCTTCTACTATTTGATGCATTATTTCTTGCATCCCGACTGAAAACTGGAATGAATGAAGAAACATTGTTCTGTGGTGTCCCAGTAAGTACCGGCTGCTGGAGTCTCGTCTGGAGGACACCGTGCAGCAGGCCATGAAGCTGAGGGAGAACAAGATCTGTGGTCTGGAGCACAAGCTGCAGGAGAGCAACACACTCAACACCAGCCTGCGTTCCCAGCTCACTGCTGTAAGCACACACACATACACGCACACGCACACATGCACATGCACTTACCAGCCTGCACACCCAGATCCTTGCTGTAAGCACACACACACACACACATACACGCACATGCACACGCACACATGCACATGCACTTACCAGCCTGCACGCCCAGATCCTTGCTGTAAGCACACACACACACACACACACACACACACACACACACACACACACACACACACACACACACACACACACATACACGCACATGCACATGCACATGCACATGCACTTACCAGTCTGCACTCCCAGATCACTGCTGTAAGCACACACACACACACACACACACACACACACACACACACACACACACACACACACACACACACACACACACACACACACACACACACACACTTGTTTGTGTTTTGAGCCTGGTTTGGACCATTCCCTTTTCTTCTCCATCCCATAGTTGGCATCTTCTTTTTCCACAGTATAGAATAGAACGTATGGTTGAACAATAATGGTTGAAAAATCTTATTGCAATCATTTTAACAGATTTTGTGATTGTGATATGATTAAATGTTTTTTCACAATTTGTATTTGCACTGAAAAAATGTAATTTTGTTGGGGTCTATGCCAAACAAACATACGTTCTAACATGCCAGGTTGATTATGCTGCACTACATTACTACATTTATAATAGTGTTATGAATTTACATATTACATTTACATATTTAACCCTTATTAACACATGCAGCTCCTGTGATTTGGATATTGCACTTGGCCATATTGCGAATCTGGTCATATTTAGATTGATTGTTCAGCCCTAATGGAATGTGTTGTTGTGCCACAGACTCTCCAGACGGTGTCGTCTCTGCGTCAGGAGAAAGAGGACAACCAGAACCTCCTGCCACAGCCCTTGGGCCAATCGCAAACTCAGGCGTCGGCCACAGCCGAGCTGCTCAGAGTGAAGGACCATCTGATTAACCTGGAAAAGAATGTACGTCGAGACAAAGTCCAGGCAAACAGATCTATCCGTACCTCTGCTTTTCTGGCAGCTCCACTTGTGTGTTGGCCAACCTTTTATGTCACATGTTCCACCACAGCCCAGCAACTTTCAAAACCACAAAAAGTGGACATACCAATCAGGGGACAGAAGTCTGATTGGCTGCAGTGTT
This sequence comes from Coryphaenoides rupestris, assembly GCA_002895965.2. Classification (NCBI taxonomy): domain Eukaryota; kingdom Metazoa; phylum Chordata; class Actinopteri; order Gadiformes; family Macrouridae; genus Coryphaenoides; species Coryphaenoides rupestris. The sequence continues at coordinate 407,003 of PIJE02000040.1, read as the reverse complement.
TTTAACGTAAGGCTGATTGGCTACAGTGATTTGAACAACACAAGGCTGCACCCATATGTGGTAATCAATCACTGCCCAGCCATGAGTATCCAGACTGCTGTGTAACATCACCTTGTGAGGGAGGCTGCAACAGCCTAGCCCCATCTTTACGGCTCAAGTACCCCTTCATCAACACCTTCAACCACAAAGGTCTTTTGTTGCTAGTATTGTAATTTAGCATTAATACTGCTGTGGCCGGGGTATTTAAACTACTAAGTACTAACTACTAAGTACATCTGACTTCATTGATCCGCAAAAATCAACACTGACTGTCGCATAGCTCGCTGCTATATGCCACTATGAGTGGCTGCTTTAGGGCTCCAAACAGCAGAATGAATGACAGAGCCTGCTCTGTCATTCATTTTACAATTACAAACTCTACAATAAACCGGATTATTAAACATTCCACTGCCTGTGTCCTTTGGAGGAGCCCCAGAAAAAGCCATGTTAGCATGGTGTGTAGCAACAGCTTTGCTACATTGGGCGCCAGTGTAACATTTAGCTCTCTGCTACGCTGCACTAACCTGGCTTTTCAGGGCTTCTCCAAAAAGACACAGGCAGTCGAATGTTGAATAATTGGTTTATTGTAGAGTTTGTAGTACAATGAATGGCAGGTGGTGAATGCTGGCATACTCGTGGTCCCAGAGTGTGTGGTGAGGGCTGCTTTAGCCTGTGTGCACTGATTAGTCGGGTGCCTCACCCACCCCCCGGTGCTTTATTTTCTGTTCTTCAGAATTCCTCGCTGCAGACGGAGAGCAGTCTCCTGAAAGAGCAGCTGAAGCAGCTGGACAGTCAGAACAGCTCCCTCAACAGCCAGATGGCAGTGCAGCAGAGACACACAGGCTCGCTGCAGGAGCAGAACACTAGCCTGCACATGCAGACCGCCAAGCTACAGGTGAGATCCACCAGACCCCTCCCGACCTCCTACCACCAGAGATCCACCAGAGACCCCTCCTGACCTCCTACCACCAGAGATCCACCAGAGACCCCTCCCGACCTCCTACCACCAGACATCCATCAGGGACCATCCCTACCTCCTACCACCAGAGACCCACCAGAGACCATCCCTACCCCTACCACCCCCTCCCTACCACCAGACATCCATCAGAGGACCCTCCCTACCTCCTACCACCAGAGACCCACCAGAGACCATCCCTACCTCCTACCACCAGAGACCCCCTCTTACCTTCTACCACCAGAGACCCCCCTTACCTTCTACCACCAGAGACCATCCCTACCTCCTACCACCAGAGACCCCTCCCTACCTCCTACCACCAGAGACCATCCCTACCTCCTACCACCAGAGACCCCTCTCTACCTCCTACCACCAGAGACCCACCAGAGACCATCCCTACCTCCTACCACCAGAGGGATACAACAAACTACTAAATGGGACAGACTCTGACTCTGACTTGTGCACATCGTAGATGGCAAACTTGCAGGGTCAGAAATGTACATCAGAATTGTACTTACATTTTTAAAGAGGGTCCAGAAATTGCTGTTGTATGTAAGATAAAAGGAATACCGGTATGTGTCACAAAGAGTATCATAGTCGATGGGTATTATGAGTTTATTTCACAACAACACCACCTTAGGTGTCTCTAATGCAAAATTAGGGTTGATTTGTATGGTTAATTATGTTGTGATTAATGTTAATGCTTTCTGTGCGTTCAGGTGGAGAACTCCACCCTCTCCTCCCAGAGCGCCTCCCTCATGGCCCAGAATGCCGTGCTCCAGGGGCAGGTGGCGGCACTGGAGACGGAGGCGGAGTCGTGGCAGCGCCAGCGTGACGAGGCGTGGCAGGGCCGCGAGAGCATGCTCAGTGACCACGAGCGCCTGCACAACGTGCACGAGAGGCAGGCGCATGAGTATGAGCAGCTCATCAGCCAGCACGCTGCCCTGAAGGTCAAGCAGAGGTCACTGGAGGGCGAGCACAGGACACTGCACAACAAGTGAGTCCCTTACAGAAAAGGTTCGGGTTAAGAAATGCAACGTTCTGGAAAGGTGGCTGGTTCGTCAACATATTTTGGAGTATTCGCTCAGATAGCAAGGCAGATTATTTTCTGGATTTCACAAAAAACCCTCGTATTCATAAAAATAGCAACATTTAGAGGACATTATTCATTATTTTGTATATAACTCTGTCAGGTTGTTCTCAGTGGAACTGGATGTCTTTTCTGTTTTCTGTGTATGACGTTATGCTGTAGCCTTGTGAGACCATCCAGAATGTTTTACAATGAATATCAGTCTGACCAGCCGGGCAGTGATTGATTTCCACAAATGGGCGTGGCCTCAGTGACGCTTTTGCTTGTTGCTTTCACCAAAGCCGTTTGGAAGTAATGCAGAAACATATTCTATATTTGTATCTTCTTTTGCACAAATGCATCGGCACCAACAACATACAAGTGAGATTAACTTTGGTCTACAACAAAGGTTCTGGGATACTTTTTACATCAGTCCCGAGGCGGCCGGCGGTGATTGTACAAGCGAGCCACAACAACAACAGAGGCGATGCATCTCCAGGGAAACGGAGACGGAAACAGAGCAGGGTTCAGCACAGGTTAAGTGTCCAGGCACACTGTTCACCTCTGCCCAGCTACCTTCTAGCTAATGTCCAGTCTCTGGAAAATAAGTTGGATGATATTAGGGCGAGGATTCAATTCCAACAAGGGACTGAAACATGGCTGACCCCGTTGGTGCCCGATCAAGTCATTTGCCCGACCGAGTCGAGCAGACAGAATGGAATAGTCGGGTAAATCCAAGGGTGGTGGGGTTTGCTTCATGACCAACAACAAGTGGTGCAACCATAAGGATATTAAGACCATTTCTCACTCCTGCTTGCCGAACCTGGAGCATCTGACGATCTCTTGACATCCATTCTATATTCCCCCGGGAGTTCAGTACGTTCATCATTACAGCCGTCTACATCCCATCACAAGCGGACACCGGCATAGCACTATTGGCCCTTCTTGACCCAACATCCTGACGCGGCTGTAATGGTGGCGGGGGACTTTAATCGGGCCAATCTGAAGAAAGTCATGCCGAACTTCCATCGTCACATTACGTGTGCTACCATGGGAGAAAGAACTTTGGACCACTGCTATACGCCATTCAAGAGAGCCTACCAAAATCTGTGGGGTTGATGGATCCATCCGCGACGCCCTGAACGTCCGTACTGCTGCCTACAACTCCGGCCTCGTATCCAGCCATATGGACAAATACAAAGCGGCGTCCTACGGACTACCACGAGTGGTGAAGGACGCAAAGAGGAGGTATAGAGATGGAGTGGACAGATGGTCACAGTCACAGATGGAGCATCGCAACACCAGACGCCTATGGCAAGGGCTATGGACTACCACAGATTAGCGGGACAGAACCCCCTCAACTGTGACTACCTACGCATCCCTAGCAGACGATCTGAACTCTTTTTATGCTCAGTTCGAGGCTAGCAACAACACCGCTAGCTCCAGTGTTCACCACAATATTCAACCTCTCCCTGGCTGAGTGTGTGGTCCCAGCCTGCTTCAAGTGGTCCACTATTGTCCCTGTGCCCAAGACTGCCTCTCCAGCATGCCTTGAATGACTACTAACCGGTGGCCCTCACCTCGGTGGTCATGAAATGTTTTGAGAGGCTAATCAAGGACTACATCTGCAACTTCTTACCTCCCTCCATGGACCCACTGCAGTTCGCCTACCGGCCAAACAGATCCACAGACGATGCTGTCTCCCTGGTAATACACAGCTCCCTCTGTCATCTTGACAGTCGAAAGGGGGGCTATGGGAGAATATTGTTTATTGACTTTAGCTCTGCTTTCAACACCATAGTTCCCATCAGACTGGCTGGCAAGCTGATTGAGCTGGGTCCAGCTCCAACACCATCATGAAGTTTGCGGATAACACAGTAGTGGTGGGCTTGATCTCCGGTAACCATGAGAAGGCATACCTAGAGGAAGTTGCTAACCTGTCACTATGGTGCCAAGACAACAGCCTCATGCTGAATGTCAAAAACATCAGAGGACTTACACACCACTGTGGATTAATGGGATTGCTGTGGAGAGGGTGAGCAGTTTCAGGTACCTGGGAGTCCACATCGCAGAGGCACTGACTTGAACTACACACGTTGACACTGGTGAGGAAGGCGAAGCGTGTCAACCACCTCAGACAGCTGATGAAATTCTGAGTCTCCCGGAGGATCCTTCAGACCTTCTACACTGGTGCGGTGGAGAGCATCCTGGCAGGAAGCATCACTGCCTGGTTCGGCAACAGCTCCTCTCAGGACAGGAGGGCTCTGCAGAGGGTAGTGCACTTGGCTGAACGCACTATTGGCACTACACTCCCCACCCTGCAGGACCTTCACGCTAATTGGAAAAAAAATTAAGTGACCAAGAGCTACTCCTGTTTTATATTATTAGTAAAAATGTATTCACATCTAGCCAAACCAACTGAATACGCTTCTTTTGTGTGAACATTTCCACAATGTTGATCTAACAATTTTGGATCTTAAATTCAAACATCTTAACATTTTATCTGTTGACTTTGTTGACTAATTGAGAGTACTGGTTCTTTACTGACTGTCCTTGCCATGCAGCAACAAAAAAGGAATGTCCAGATGTAGAAGTGGGGTGAACTCAAAAACTGAAGGTTTATTCCAGTCTTGAGGTTTACATCAAAAAATAGGATATGGAAGAAATGGCATAAATGTTTAAATAATAACATAAAGGCTATTGCAGAGACAACTGCAGCACAGCAAGACACAGACGTAAGAAGCTGTTGCCTCCAACCAGCTACAGCTGGCTTTCTCCTGTGCAGCCATTTTGTATCCCCCTGGGCACATTGTTCCCCAGGCCTATAGAGGGTGCAATAAACACTGACAAAAAACAAAGGGTTAATGTTTTGGCTCCAACAGTATCTTAAAATCAAACATCATTCAAAAATCACCAAACACCATCCGAATGAAGACTGCTGGGCCGTATCGCTGTGGCCAACTGACTCATCACACTGGATCGAGAACCATTTGCACCTGTCCACATCCTGTTCTCGCTGTTTTACAACATCTGCAGACAGCGGATGTTGTACATCTGCAAAAGCAGACATAACTTCGCTCTCACTTCTTACTTCTTTTATGTTCCTTGAATAAAGTTTCAGCCACCGCAGTCATCGCCTTTTTTATAATTCCGCCATCCGTGAAGGGCTTTTTGTGTTTAGTTAGGATGTGCGGCACTTTAAACAAAGCCTCTGTTGCTGTGTTGGGCTTCTTCGCTGGTTTGGTAGACAGAGACTGTTGTCTTTTAAATGTTGTTTTCAGCTCCTTAATCTACCTTAATGTAAACAGGTTTACCAAGTGACCTTAAAAAATATATATTAGTTTTACATTTTCTTTGAACCTTCCACGAGCCACTCAGAAAGGGGTAGGGAGCTGCTGGTTGACTCAACTGAGTGGTCTTTATACATCTGGATCTGTTTATACATTTGATTCAACATTTCTCTCTTTTTTGTCCTTTGCCTCCGCATCTCTCCTGCCTAAGGTACTGTTCCTTACTGCAGCACAAAGAGAAGTGGGAGGCCCAAGAGGGGCGTGGCCACCAGGAGAAGGAGGAGCTAAACCAAGAGGTGGAAAAGAATCGGCTCCTGCAGCAAGAGAGCCTGCAACTCAAAGCAGAAGTAGACAGGTACTGTGGGACATGCTCTGTATGGCTGCTTAGTGTACACTTCAATATAAACTGAGAAATCCCCAGCTTTAATTGTGTAGTATGTTAGACTCCAGTCCCTCCCCTTAGTTATCCAGCAATAAGTGTTGCATTTCACACACCTGTGACAGACAGACAAGATAGTTTCCCTGAATCAATCAGGGAAAAAAAATTGATTCCATTTTATAAAACACTTTTATCCAAAGTGCTTTACAGTATTGCCTCACATTCACCCATTCACACACCGACTGCAGTGTCAACCATGCAAGGTAGCAAACAACATGTCAGGAGCAGTTAGGGTTAGGTGTCGAACCAGCAACCTTCCGGTTGCCGGACAGCCGGTCTTACCTCCTGAGCTACTGCCGCCCCCAGGGAAGAGATGTTCTCAGAAATGGTCTGGGAGTGGTTTTAAGACTCCCACATAGGCAGACGCTCATAGCGCAACTACAGGTCAGGAGTGTCTGGTCGCAGAACCACGGTGGGTCCACAGCAGCTATTCAGTACAGTAGTATAATAATAATATAATATATCACATTTATATAGCACTTTTCAAACTACTCAAATACACTTTACATACAGTAAGATAATTAGTGAAAGTATCTTTCAGCCATTACTTATCCGTCCATATCCTGCAATTAATTTAGTCGGCTATTTCATTCCTGACTGATATTTAGGGTGACACATAGCCAATCCCAGGTCTATGAGCAATGTGAGGGGCTGCAGCAACGCACCAATGAGCTGAAGAGCTTGCTAAGCACCGCCCAAACGGAAACAAGCCACTGGATGAAGCAATACGATTCGCTCATGGAGCAACACAGAGGGCTGGACCTATCGATGACCAAGCTAAACAACCATCGTGAGGTAATGACCTGTGTTTGGGTTATTGCTTGGATGTTTCGGCAGCTGTTGAAATGTTTTATGGGTGTTTAATGTTGGAACTGCGAATCTTTAAATCGTTGTCTGTTCTAGTGTTTTTCAAGGATAGGAGACCTTGCACTGCCTTGTACTTGAAATACATATTGTATACATGCAGTCATGGATATTATATTTGTTTATTTGGCTGTTCTCTTTTCAAGTGGAAGTAGGCAGCGCCGCTGTCACAAACACAATCAATTTTGGTGTTCCTCAGACCCTAGCAAATACGAACAACAGAGGACAGATTCTTATGGTGGTTTCTTGTTGTGGAAAGTAGCCAGGCTGCTAGCGGATAGCCATGTTGCTAACAACCAGAAACAAACATCAGTGATCCATTGTTGATCCAAATTATGACAATTTCGAAAAATCATGCCAGGCAGACAGAACTGCATAGTGAAATGGAGGCTTCTACACAATCAAACTTAATGCATATGGTGTCTTTATTCTATAGCCATAGCAATCTTTACTTTATAACTATAAATTAAAGCAAAAAAGTTGACTACTTCCACTATAAGTATATTAAGAAAAGACAAACTAAAGGTTGTTCTGCAGTACTGTATTTATAACGGTATGGTCTGCGTGTGTGTGGCCGTGTGCGTAGCTGCTGAGTCGACTGAAGGGGAACCTGGAGGAGGAGAACCACCACCTGCTGAGCCAGATCAACCTGCTGAGTCAGCAGAACCACATGCTGCTGGAGCGCAGCATGGAGAGCAAGGAACTGTACCACCAGGAGCAGAAGCTTTACATGTAACTACAACCCCCACCCACCCCCTCCTTCGTGTCCGGGGCAGATGTGCAGCGTATGCATTCCTTTTTATGCATGAATGAATGAATGGAAACTTTATTGCTAAACTAAATTAGCTTTACACAAGGAACATAACAGAGTAGCAAGGACATTAACAAACAGACATGACGGCACAAACATAAAACCTAAGCATGCAAAAACATCAGAAAAAGCATAGTTTTGGAAAATCCATCTGTATGAAATATATACATGGATGGTAACTGCTGCTTCTGTACATGTACTAAAGCCCTGTTATCATCATGTTGTATGGGCTGTTCCTTACTACTGTTATCATCATATCATGTTGTATGGGCTGTTCCTTACTACTGTTATCATCATGTCATCATATATGGGCTGTTCCTTACTGCTGTTATCATCATGTCATGTTGTATGGGCTGTTCCTTACTGCTGTTATCATCATGTCATGTGGTGTGGGCTTTTCCTTACTACTGTTATCATCATGTCATCATATATGGGCTGTTCCTTACTACTGTTATCATCATGTCATGTTGTATGGGCTGTTCCTTACTGCTGTTATCATCATGTCATGTGGTATGGGCTTTTCCTTACTACTGCTATCATCATGTCATGTTGTATGGGCTGTTCCTTACTACTGCTATCATCATGTCATGTTGTATGGGCTGTTCCTTACTACTGCTATCATCATGTCATGTTGTATGGGCTGTTCCTTACTACTGCTATCATCATGTCATGTTGTATGGGCTGTTCCTTACTACTTCCTGTGTTCTGCAGTGACAAGCTGAACGACCTGCGGCGCCACAAGGAGAAACTGGAGGAGAAGATCATGGACCAGTACAAGTTCTACGACCCCACGCCCAAGAAGTAAACTCTTCTTCTATTAGGCATAATGTGGCTCTCCAGCCTTTGTTCCATGTAAACATGTGTGTTGTGCTGGGGAGGGGGCCGACGTCGCCCTGATCCAGGGGTAGTGAGGGCGAGGAGGCGGTGGGCCAGCATCAGGTGTGGCCTCTATGGCCACACCGGCTCTGGCAGCAACATCCAACAGTGTGTGTGTGTGTGTGTGTGTGACCACCAGGAGGAGCCAGTGGTCTGGGGCCAAGGCACTGGCCAAGCTGATCAAACCGCGTAAGGAGAGCAGCAGCCGGGAGCGGGCGGGCGAGAAGGACACGGGCCGGGACCCGGAGAGGGCCAAGAGCGCCCCGGACATCCCGCTGCCCTCCCCCCCACCCCTGCTGCCAGAGCCGCAGGGCGACACCCCGCCACCGCTTCCCCCGCGGGCAGGAAGTGACACGCCAGACGTCGTCCATGCCTACAGCACCAACAACAACCACAGCAGTCCCATCCTCCGGACACAGTCGCCCGCCGGTCAAGGTAACCCCCCGCCCACCCAACAAAACTAGCCAAGTTAAAGAAAGCCTTTTAGCAGATGTAGTTTGTGATATCTCCACATATGAAGACTTACTGAGGATCAGTGGACCTGTGATGGCTAATTATTAAAGATCCCATGCCATTAAAATCCATTTTTTCCTATTGTTTGTTAGATAACATAAGTCAGAATGAGTTTATGACCTGTGGTAAGTTTCAAATCTATGCAGTTTGTCTGCTGTATGCAATAGCCAATGAAAGGAAAAAGGCAGAAAAATTGAGCCAATTTGGATAAGCTGTCAGTGCTACGTAGCGTTGACAAATTATTATTCATGGTCCTGCCCACTTGGTTGGTTCGTAACCTTTGTTCGCTGTGTTCGGCGCATTTCGAAGACGATGACTTCGTCAACTTCGGGGAGTACAGTAGGGGTTTGCTGTGGCACGGTAAGCATGTTGACAGCTGCTTTGTCGTCCACAGCTGAACCAATCAGAGCAAAGCAACATTTAAATATTGAATATTCATGAGAACACCGATCCAATCAGAGCAAAGCTCATTATACATTAAATATTCATGAGAAAAGCAGTCGTCTTTTCTACCAGGCTTTTCAGACATGCTAGAATAGCTTGAAATAAGCCATCCAAGACATTTCCAACACAAATAATGTTACAAACTCGATCAAAGGACATCAATGATTATAAAAAAATGAATGAAATAGGTGTGGCATGGGATCTTTAAGCCTTCTAGAACTATGTGTTTGTAGGCCGGACGTAAAGCTCTCAGTGGAGAACAACATAAATAGTGTATGAACATCAAATGACTCCTCATGCCAAGTGTGTTCATCATTCTCTCATGGGGGATGTTTTTGCCTTCACATGTTTGACTATTAATCTGGGCTCATGACAATACAAACACTTGCATTAACTCAATTCTTACAGGTCATGAACATTCTGAATACACAAGGAAAATAATGAAATCTGACTTTACTATATTAGAATTATATATGTTGACAAAATAGTGTCTTTTTAAAGAAAGCTAGTGGTAACACTTTAAGGGACAGTGTCCTGGTACAGCAGGTAATTCCCCAGTGCAGTGTTTCCGCTGTTAACATCACGCCAAAATCTTTGCCGCCATACCAAAAAATACAAAAACAAGAAACCATCCAACCAGTGTGGTTAACGACACTAATAGGCTACGTTATATTGCATTGTTATTTAGCAGTTGTTCTGGTCCTCACGATTCCTTGAATAACTCCAACTCGTAACTCGATTACTAAAAAGACCTTGAAGCTTTGTTGAATCCATATAACTACTGGTATACAACCAGCTGTGTTTAATCCATACAACTACTGGTATACAACCAGCTGTGTTTAATCCATACAACTACTGGTATACAACCAGCTGTGTTTAATTCATACAACTACTGGTATACAACCAGCTGTGTTTAATCCATACAACTACTGGTATACAACCAGCTGTGTTTAATTCATACAACTACTGGTATACAACCAGCTGTGTTTAATCCATATAACTACTGGTATACAACCAGCACGCTGTGTTGAATCCATTTAACTACTGGTATACAGCCAGCTGTGTTTGCCAAACCTCTTGATCCACAGGAAACACTGCAGTGAGTTGAGGGTTAGGGAGGGTGATCCCCCAGATTGTGGTCACGCGTGTTTTCTCCATGTAGCGTACAGCTGGTCATGTGTAGTTGAGTCTCTGACGCCCGGGTTGGGGTGACAGGGTTGGATGTCTTCTAAATGCCAGTGGTTCCACGCTGTGATCTTGTGAAACTGTGCTGGAATTTTTTTTTTTTTTTTTTTGTTTTAAGGGAAATACATGTGTGTAGAAAGGAGGAATAAAACGCATTGCTATTTCATATTGTTAGAGTAAGGTTATATCTATGATCATTGGTGTAAAGCAAAAGCGGTGAGAGGGAAACTTTTATCAATCAATGATATATTAAATCTATTACATCTGTCTCGAGCTGCAACCCAAAATGAAGCCGTGCATAATGAAAAGACCACGCAACATGCATACATTATCGTCTTGTCCAATACATGTCGTTAGTTTAGGCAGAATATTGGGTAGAACTTGTCAGTTGTCAAGATTTCTTTATTGCCATACACATACACAAGTACAATGGAATGCTTACTCCCCATTCACTCCTGCAGTATTCTTCTAAACATACATTCTAAACAACTCTCAACAATTAGTAATATGGTACCTAATAAATACAGTAAAAAGTGACAAGTAAAGTAGTAATACTCTGGCTGTTGGTGCAAAAATGTATAAAAAGTGTCCGTGTACAGTAATAATCTTATACAAGCATAAAATTGTTAACTAGTAGATAGTAGCAGCAACATGTGATGGCAAATAAGTGACCAGTGCAGTACAGTCCAGTGACAGTGCCTGCATGCCGTGTAGCAGAGTTCTTATTCGAATTTAAGGTCTACCTCTGTATGTCTAGTGTAATTGTAAGTCCAATAATACAATAGTCCAATCTTCCAAAAGAAATAATCCAATGCCGTAAATCCAACAATCCAATTGTGTAAGTCTAGCGTAGTTGTAAGTCCAATAATAGTCCAGTAATACGATAGTCCAATAGTCCAAGAGAAAAGTAATCCAATAGACCAATAATCCGATAGTGTAAGTCTAGTGTAATTGTAAGTCCAAATACTCAGTCCAATAGTCCAAGAAGTCCACTAATTGAGCGATGAGTAGTTCAGTAGGTGCACTACCTGTGAGTAGAAACTGTTCTTGAACCTGCTTGTCCTGGTTCTAATCCTGTGGAACCGGACCGCAGGGGGAGAACAGTTGGTGCATAGCTACTGTGAGAAAGGAAGCTAAACTAACAGGGAGAAGTAGATCAACCAAGAGGTCACTGACGGAGACTAATTTAGTTTTTAATTTGTAGTAACAAAATGGTTGTATCATTTAACAACACACAGGAGAATAGGGAATTCTACTCATGCAATGTTATGCAGTGTTGTTGGTGTTGAACAGATTAGTCCCAAAAATAAACCACAAATGTGTTCATGTTCAGGTACACATTCTATTACATTTGGTAAATATATAACATGAGATAAAGGTTGCCTTGTGCTCCAGGAAGCCTGGCTCAGCGTTATCTTTAGCACTATGTTTGAGAAATGTGTCATTTCCTGTCCTGAAATCCTCTGGTGCTCTCATGTTCCCATTCATTTGTGAGTTGTCAAAGGTAATTCTGGCCACACAAGACACATCAATTATTTAAACAGTCAATATTAATATCTGATATTAATATTGACCCCAGTTTGTTGCATGTCTCTTTTTTTCACAAAGAATCTTCTTCTGGGTTTCCTATTGCATGACACTTCTGGTTTTTACTCTAATCATTTGTATGTTTCTTAATAGTCTGCAGACCTCAGAAATAACTAAATGTATTCCCATTCTCCCATTTCTCTTTATGCCTCTAAACTGCAACGCCTCTATCTATCCATGTTGTTCCAATCTTATGTTCCCTTCTCATCTGTCATTGCCTCTCTGTCTCTGTCTCTCTCTCTCGCTCTCTCTCTCTCTCGCTCTCTCTCTCTCTCGCTCTCTCAATGTACACCTCACCTCAGTTCCTTCGAACCCAAAACGCTTCCATTTCCTGCGCAGTAAAAGTCAAGACAAGCTCCTCTCCTCCCCCTCCTCTGGCCCCTCCCACCCCGCTCTGCACCCGCGCCTCTCTCTCTCTAGACGACTCCGACTGTGGTCCTCCTCTGACATCCCCACCACCGATGTCATCACTAACCAGACAATCACAGCAGGCGGAAGGCTCTGATGTCATTCTCCTGCCTGCACTCATCATCACATTAACCGTCGCCTTCGTCATCGAGTCCCCTCTCCAATAACACTGACTTACCTTGTTTGTGATTTTTTTTTTTGTAGCTAGTAGCTTTAGTACAAGGATATATACACACAGTACACAGGGCAAAGCATCATGTGCACTACACTCACTATATACTTGAACTTGCTGTTGAATATGTGGTCAACTTTACTGAAACACTCAGACGCACACAGGCCCAAACCACGTGCAACTTCTCAGCCAGCCAGCACGACAGTAAGTGTGGTGTGTGTGTGAGTGTGTATGCGTGCATGCGCACAGTGTATGATTGCCTTCCATTACGGTGTTCAGTCCACTGGAGACCAAACAAGCATTGTCTGTATTGTATTTGCTGGGTGCTTCCACCAACTGTACATCAGTGGCAATGGCGACTATAATGGCATGACGTGGACTTTAACAAGTGGCGTGCCACGGCACAACGATGGATTATGCTTGGCTGACCATGCCCGGCTCCCGACACCCATAATGTATTGCATTGTCACACCTGATTTAAGCCTGTGTCTTGAGTCAGGTCTTGCTGTCAGATATGTCCGTCCCGTACCCAATAGTCAAATGACAGTATTTCCAAATGCTTCAACATAACGCCAGAACTACTTTGAGGCCAGCGTCCTCCAAATAGTTGATTCATTACCGAAAAATAATTAGGTAGGTTGTTGCCATGACAACATGGGCATCAGGAGGATCCTGTGATGAATGCGTTTTTTTGCCTTTTATTTTGTTCCCATGTGTTGTTCCCGCTACGCAGGTTGTGGTCACATGTGTCACAGGCCACTTCCTGTTGTTGTTGTGCATGTCTGTGATCTGAGCACCCTATAGCAATGTGCTCTGTGTGTCTATTGACCCTCATTCACCTCCTGTGTGCTTTACCTGCTATTAATCACAATCTGCTTTATTGCCTTAGTTTTTTACTAACATGGAATGTGTTTTTGTGAAATTGGTGCATAACATTGAACATTAAACAGGAAGTAATAATATAGAAATTGTTAAAATTTTAAAAAAATATATACATACAAAACAAGCAATTAAAAATGCATAAAAGCATTAAGCAAAGCGTCTTTTTCTGGCATGGTGCTGGGAAGCACTTCTGCACTCTAAAGACAATGCTACATTTATACTTTGTTTCCTGTTTCCATGCCAACTAGCCACATTAGCCCCTGAGAAAAAGACGCTATGTGGACACTGATCCTAACTGGTCTGTACATCAGTGGTCATGTTTAAAGTGCTGACTAAAGCTTCTGTGTATTTAACATGCAGCCTGTTGAAGTTGCCATCTAACCTTTCCTCCCCATGCGTCATGCTTGTGCTCTTTGTGTTTAACATTGTGGAGCAGCAGCGGGAGTAGCGCCACGTTCCTTCATCTGAATCACATGTTTGTCCACAGGTTTGTGTGACAAGGGCCGCGGGCTGTACCGTAACAGTACACCAGGGGGCAGCAGTGACAACATAACCGGAGAAGAGGCTCACGGTCAGTATTTTAGATTTCTTAGTCTTTTGTTCTAATCTTCGGTAAAATTAGTTGCAAACTTATCAGTTTATTGAAAAGTGATAGTAAATCATGAACATTGTGAATACTATATTTTAGTTATGGTATTGATAGCTGCCTAGCTTGGGCCAAACGATGGAGCTACGTTTAACATGGCTGTCGTAGCCTCCCATTGTTGTATAAAAATAACGACAAGTAAACATGAGCTGAAGACCAGAAGTTGAGTAACTTGATGTTTTGGGTTAAATGTTCTCAGGGCCAAGCCAGCGAGCGCTCAGTTCCACCCCCAGCCAGCCGGCCTCGTCCTCGGGCCTGGCGGGTAACTCCAAGCCTTCAGCAGGAGCTAGCTGCAGACCCAGAGGTCAGGCCTGCTGCATCGCTTTCTCTATTCTAGACTTGCAATTATCCAAGTATACAAAATGTTTCTAGTTTTGTGTCAAGAACCAAACACAAAAGGCAAATGCTGGAATCAAATTGCACCAGTTTTGTCTCTTGTCTTTTATATATTAAATTGGGCGGCAGTAGCTCAGGAGGTAAGAGCGGTTGTTTGGCAACAGGAAGGTTGCTGGTTCGATCCCCGGGCTCCACATAGCTTAGTGTTGAGGTGTCCCTGAGCAAGACACCACCTAACCCTACCTGCTCCTGACGTGCTGGTTGTTACCTTGCATGGTTGGCACCGCCGTCGGTGTATGAATGGGTGAATGTGAGGCAATACTGTAAAGCGCTTTGGATAAAAGCGCTAAATAAATGCAATCCATTTACCATTTACCATATATTGTGTGGTTGAAATTAATTCTGATTTGTTGCAATTAGTGACAGATACTTGCGGCAAAAACATTTCCTTTAAATGTGTCTCCCCAGTTAACAGCCTGTAATTTAATGTGGTTGTTCTTCAACTCCCATGTTTTCCAGGTTTGGTGTTCGATGAAGACTCGCGTCTCAACTCTCCGGACTCCATTATGGGTCACCGTGGCAACCTGAGTGGGCGTCCAGGGTCGAGTGACCTGAGCCACAACACCTCCGGCTCCAACTCCCCAGTCAACTTTCGAGGCATGCACACACACACACACACACACACACACACACACACACACACAGCAACACAGAATAGAATGCAACTGAAATATTCTTCTTCTTCTTTTAATCCACGAACAAGTGGATTAAAAATCCCACAATCAAGTTAAGTGTTCAAAACAGGGTGGCCAGAGTCCGCTTACCCCAAGACTGGCCCAGTGGACCATCCTGGTCTCCTCTGTCCTCTCGCCCAAGCCAGCCTGCCTAACTGTAGCGTATGCTCAAAACAGCCTGAAAGTAGCACTTTCCACGCAAAGTGTCTGATTTATTAAAAAAAACTTTGCGGGAGAAATAGCGAGCATACGTGTACGCTACCGCTGACCCCCACGTACGATCTTTTGGAGATATAGACGCAGATGGTGAGGTGGTGAACTGAAGGCAGATTATGCCTCTCATTTAATATGTTATAGATCCACGTTATCATGAACAATCAAACCAGCAATGTTATTTGTAATTGCGCCAGTAGTGAGCCATAACTAAATACCGTTTTATTTGAAATTATATAGCCAACTCAAATCTGAATTCAAAGTCTGCTCAGTATTTCAACCCCTCCCCTCATTCAAAAGCCAGTGGTCACTGAATGCTGTAATGTGAAGACAATTCTTTGTCAAGTATTTTTATACTACTACTACCCTTCACTGTTGGTCATCAATGCCAAATCCAATATAGTTTGTATGTATATGAATATACATATATGTAATGTATATATACTGTATATATATATGAAACCACAACTCAACAGTGCATCCAACACTTTTCACAGCATGTCTTCATGTGCGTATCTAAGAGTTTACATTATGAACTTAGACTAAATAGATGTCATGCATGTGACCCTGTATATTATTTCCGTAGGACACTATAGATGTAATGTTGTGTGATCGACTTTATTATTTTTTTTATTCGATCAATCTTATTAACATCCACGGTAACGGGTGAAATTATCCTCATCTTTTGAAACCTCATCACATAACATAAATAGCTGTAAAGCATTGCAGAACAGAGTGCTAACATATAACATGCCTAATATGCCGTGCATATATCACCAAGTACAATTGTACTGGTCATATATATTTTGTAGGAGTACAATCTCTGTAGTGAATATAGTGAACGTGCCTGCTGCTGAGTACAGTCTAAAGCTGTGAGCGGAGACACCGCTGCCTTCTCATCACCTTCCTTTCATTGATTGCTGTCCCTTTGATGTCGTCTTGCTCTCGGTTCTTGTTTGTTATTTTAATGCATTAATATTCATATGGTGCTTTGCATTGTCCATTATGGTGGAATGTGGGCGGGTACAGGGCGGGATATTAGATGGGTCCACGTGCGCACATTTCCACGTGGACTGTGATTTCTAGCTTCGAGCTTCCTTGGTAGTACCGGTCCTGCAGTACCACACCCTGCCTCTGCAGTCATGTGGGGCAAGGATCAGGGATGAGGCCCTCAACACACACACACACACACGCACACACAGAGGAAGTACCTACAACAGCACAGAATTTGAGAAAGCTACGATTTTGTGCACGGAGGCAAGGCGCGCTCATGTGTTTTGTAGGAGTGGCTTTGGAGGAAGTCCTGACGGAAGGGGCTGGGCTTTTTCAGGTTGTTTCGTTTCCAGATCGAGCTTTTTCTGATGCTTTCTCTTTTCTTTTTTTTTACAAAAGTCTAAAGAATAAAATAAATATTCCTGTTCATTTAAGTTCTATCTCTCTTTCTTGTCTCTGTACAGAGATCTCAGACCGGCAGGGTCGCTCTGCCAGCCTCTCCAGTGATGACGTCATGGCTCTCAGCAAATCACAGCCCTCCCTGTCACGTAGCTCCACCCTTCCTTATGACCACACCCCTCAGAGAGCTCAGCCGCAACGGGGGGCCCCTGGGCTCCGGGCAAAGCACCCCCGCTCGTCCTCTCCAGGAAGTGAGGTGGTGTCCCTGGAGCAGTTTCTCCAAGAGAGCAACATACAGTCCCCCCCAATGGTAACAGACATTATGTCACAACAAAATGGTATAAACGCATGGAAGTGTGTTTGCTAGCTTGTGACAAAAGAGATCTCATAGCAGTTAATTCTAATGGGAACATATGTCCTATCTTCATCTAACTATAATGCTATAATGGAGGCTCTGTAAGTATGTATGCATGCATCTCACTCATACTTCACACTTGACACGGCGCTTCCTTGGGTCCTCGGCAATACCCCAGCCAGTGCAGTGCCTGTTCTGTGCCTGTTCGGAAACGGGCAGTTAGTGTTTTCTATCCAGAAAATCTGCAGCTCCCATGTGACCAATTTTCTAAGTGTACGTGTATATGTTTTTTAAATCTTAATTTCCATTTACAACAGGTCTCCACAGGCAGCAAGGAAGATTTGATGACCGACTATTTCACCAGAAGTCCCGCCCTCTCGACTCCAGCTGGCCGGGAACAAGCCACTCCCACCAACTATGTCACACCTACCGTCCAGCCCTCCAATCAGAGGCCAGGCCAGACTGTTAAGCCTTCTCCCCGTCTGCCTGGAGGCCAAACCCCCACGTCGAGCCAGAGAGGCAGCCAATCGCTGAGCAGGGCCTACAGCCTGGCCTCAGCTGATTTGTTGCGTTCCAACGGTCCAGACGGCTACCGTGGAAATGACGGCTCCGCCGGGCAATCGGATGTTGTGCTCAGGAGACATGGGGGAGGGGCCAATGGCAGGGAACGCCCTCTTTCTGCACGACTCGCCGGCTCGTGCAGCCAACCCGGAGAAGGCGGGTATTTGTCAACCTCTGTCCACCATTCTTCGTCTCTTAATTTGCAAACAGAGAGGTATGCAGAGAGGGAGAGGGAAAGGGCGTCAGCCTCAGTCTCTCGCAATGGCCCCGCCCCCTCTGCCTCTTCACCCTCATATCAGCATCGCGGAGAGGTTGCCATGGTGTCGCCGGTGAGGGCGGTCCCAGCGCAATGCTCGGATGACACGGCCGAGTTGAGGGAAGGGCTGCGAGAAGGCCGGCCGGCCGACTCCTCCCACACCAAGAAAGAGGGCGAGAGAGCACGAGGCAGCTCTGCCGAACGTCCCAAGAGCACACCTGCCTCTCCAGACCCCAACAACGACCCCCAGACCGTTTGGTATGAGTACGGCTGCGTCTAAACCCTGGAGAGCACTGCTGTCCAGACCTTATCTTGTCTTAAAACTGGAATGGGCCTTGAATGCACTAGAAGGATACGGTCACGTGGGGGGAACACCTTGCTATAAAGCTGCTGTCTGAACTCTGTACAGGCCCCTCACACAATACCTACCGCCATGTTGACACAACAACACAATGGACTCGGGTGTTGTCACTGAATGGAACTAAACAAACTCTAAATGCATTATTTAATAATATATCAGGAAGCATTCAATGTCATCGGGATTATATGCCTTTTGGTAATGGGTTCAGCTATTGTTGAAGCTGGACTGGTAAAGACTTGTATTGTCATGACTTTAGACCCTATGACCCTATGGATCTGGCTGGAGTGGTAATAATTGTATGGTCATAACTTTATGGCTGCGGTCTGCACTCTCAGGTCCAGCCGTGTGTGTGTGTGTGTGTGTGTGTGTGTGTGTGTGTGTGTGTGTGTGTGTGTGTGTGTGTGTGTGTGTGTGTGTGTGTGTGTGTGTGTGTGTGTGTGTGTGTGTGTGTGTGTGTGTGTGTGTGTGTGTGTGTGTGTGTGTGCTGTATTGTGTCAGACGTGTGCTCTTTACCGATGTCCAATGAGCAAATTGTGAATCCCAAAGGTTGTCTCTCAGTCACAGTAAAAGGGGGGGAACAAGAGGAAACACAGGTGATTCTGAGCTTCTGAAGGCCAAAAGCAGAATCAAGGAGGTGGTTATTGGTTTACCAACTGGAATCTGGCGGTTTCACTGTGGGATGTGGGACAACACGGTCCTGCCCGGTAAACTAACACCAGCTCACCACTGCTCCAGGACCATGCACTAGTTGGCCAACGGGTTTAAACAGCATTTTGGAATAGTGGAGCAGAGTGGATCATCATTTCACAACTTTTCTTTTGGCATTATTTACTCCTGTGCGTCCGATGTGAAGCACGATACCTGGAAGATGGAAGAGGGTGTGGCTAGAGAGTGGGGGTGTGGCTAGAGACAGAGGGATGTGCAGTGTGAGAAAGTAAGTAAGTAAGGGAGGGAGGAGGATGCTGGGACAGACGGACTGCAGGACAGAGATCCTCCCTTTAATTATAAGACGACCTTTCCCAGCATGCAGCACTCTAACTGACAACACTTTACTGGGAACATCCTGGCAAGGGAATAAGAAACCCTACTCTTATGTACATGCACAAGCATGCCGGTGATAACTGCATAACTACACACATACACACACACACACTTCCTCAATTTTCAAGAAGCATCTTGGGAGAATGGTGGCTGGACTAATGATTGAGGAGGACTATATTCACACACAAACACTCACACAGGAAATTCACATTGCAAGGGGACATTGCTAGGTCCATGATAGACTAGGTTTTTGGTATGTTCACTGCACTGGTGGCTATAGAGAAGGTTCTAATGACACAATTACACACATTGAGATGTGATTGTTGAGTGTTTTTGTTTGAAAAGCGCAATCACTTAGCATTAAACAAAACACTACAATCCACATCATCCACTTGCCACCAGTTTAAGAAGCTGCATTCCACAACAATGTTGGTGTTTGTGTGTAGTTTGTCGTAGCGAGTTTCCTTGTCTAACGTGAGACTGGGAGGAATGCTCCTCAAGAGATGGCTGGTGATGAACATTCAATAGCAATAATGAAGTTTGTTTTGTGTGTGTGCATTCAAACACGTGAAGTTAATTAATATGAACTAAACTAAGAGGAAATGTACACTGGAGTACTTTTTAACTGTGGATTTAGCTGCAAGTACTGAAAAACTATAATCATGTAGAGGTCAAAATAGCATTTCTATGTCCAAGAACATTTCCTTATGCAATCAAGTAAATTATTTTGTGTAAAAAATGCTGAGGGTATTTTTATTTAAGTGCCCTTAAAGGTTTGAGATTCTTAACAGTAGAAAGTAAAACATTTGTAAAAATGTAAAGTACTGTTAAAAAAAACAACTACATTTGATAGTGTCATCCTAAATCTAAGATTCCACTGTTTGTAGATGTATTTTTTGGGTTTTTTTTTACTTTTGTAAACTGGCTCATGAAAACGTGAAAGTCTTGATCAAAATTCAGCTGACTGACATGTCTGTCTGTCTGTCTGCTTGCTCGACGGATGTTGATCTGTGAATCTTTAGGTTGGTGATTTTGTTTGAGCCATGAGCACTTAGAGCAGGAAGACGCGTTGGCTTGCCCTGAGGTGGGACCTCTTCATGTCATCCTTACCGACATGCGTGGGAATATGGATGGACCTGTTTAAAATGCATTTGGAGTGTTTTTGTTGTTTGCTGTTGCTTATTGGATCTCAAAAGCAATATTATTCATGCTGTACTTCCCTTGAAGCAATAGATTCCACCATCTTATTGAAGTGTGTTTATGTGTGTTGTATGTTTTTGACTTAAAGCACCCTTATGATGTCCAGCTCTATGAGATGGATCTATTTGTTTACCTGTTCAACTTTTTATTTGATTTTTTCAGTAAATATTTGTTTGTAGTGTCCTCTTTAGTGATGTCATGACTTATATACCTGTATTTCTGTTCCAGTTCTATTATTTAGACAACCACCACCACACACTAAATTCTGATGTGTAAAAAAAAAGTGTGCATGAAGTTCCATGACATATTACCAAGATGGGTGAATGCAAAACAAACTACTTCTCAAGGAGGTTCCTCTATGCGTTTAATTTTCTTACTGCACAATTTAAACAAATCAGTCTTTCAGATGAACACCAATTATTTTATATTTTGTATTTCTTGTATTTACTTGTATTTAGGGCACAGTGAATTTAGAGTTTAACCTCTTGATGGCATACTGTAGTGAGGAAGTAATTGAATGTGTAGATACTTTATAATGGTCTCCTGCCATAGTGACATCCAATGAAGTAGAGTTGAGCGTAAGGGCAGGGAAAATGTCTGCTTTGAAGCAAAATGAATTCCAACTCACTGCCTGCAGTGGAAACAAACACTTCATGATCACTGCTATAACAAAGTGGATTTAACTGGAAGAGGTCTTCAGCGCATACCGCTGCTAAATGCTTTAGGTCTGCCGACTAGTCAAAAATGGTTCCTAGCTTGATTGACTCCTATTATACCACCAGGTGTGAGTGTGAAGTGGGAGTGTCCACCCAGATGTATGCTGGATAGATAAGCCTACCAGTTGCTACAATCCACTGGGTAGGCTGATCTATCCAGCATACTTCTATGTGGACACTCCCACTTGTGATGTCAAGAGGGAGTGTTGAACTGGTTTTTGAATCTGCTTGTAATGGCTAATCACACACCTGGTGGTATAATAGGAGTCCTTTAACTGCTGTTGTTATGACCAAAATCTTTTGTCAATAAAGTTTTATCAGATTAATGGGTAATGCCAGACTGGACACTGTTTAACTAAACGGCACTGACACTGAATACTTGATTACATGCATGCGACACAAGTCAGATATGCTTTGAATGCCATGGTTTTGATTTGTAGTTTGTGTGAAACTTTATATCTCAAAAGAAGGTACCTACAGCCCTAACCTTCATCAAGACTGAATAGATGAAACTGTGAGGCCTGCAGTAATGAGGTTGGACTACCAACCTGACCCATAAGAATGAAATTGATCTGAAACAAAGTCGAAGCAACAAATGTTTTACAAAAAAGGTGGACTCCATGCAGTGACGAGGTGCGCGTGGGAAAGCTGGGTGCACTGGCTGCTCTCCTTGTGGGAAAGCTGGGTGCACTGGCTGCTCTCCTTGTGGGAAAGCTGGGTGCACTGGCTGCTCTCCTTGTGGGAAAGCTGGGTGCACTGGCTGCTCTCCTTGTGGGAAAGCTGGGTGCACTGGCTGCTCTCCTTGTGTGAACGCTGGGTGCACTGGCTGCTCTCCTTGTGTGAAGCTGGGTGCACTGGCTGCTCTCCTTGTGGGAAAGCTGAGTACACTGGCTGCTCTCCTTGTGTGAACGCTGGGTGCACTGGCTGCTCTCCTTGTGTGGAAGCTGGGTGCACTGGCTGCTCTCCTTGTGTGAAAGCTGAGTACACTGGCTGCTCTCCTTGTGTGAAGCTGGGTGCACTGGCTGCTCTCCTTGTGTGAAAGCTGAGTACACTGGCTGCTCTCCTTGTGTGAAAGCTGAGTACACTGGCTGCTCTCCTTGTGTGAAAGCTGGGTGCACTGGCTGCTCTCCTTGTGTGAACGCTGGGTGCACTGGCTGCTCTCCTTGTGTGAACGCTGGGTGCACTGGCTGCTCTCCTTGTGTGAAAGCTGGGTGCACTGGCTGCTCTCCTTGTGTGAAAGCTGAGTACACTGGCTGCTCTCCTTGTGTGAAAGCTGGGTGCACTGGCTGCTCTCCTTGTGTGAACGCTGGGTGCACTGGCTGCTCTCCTTGTGTGAACGCTGGGTGCACTGGCGGCTCTCCGCGGCGCTGGACGGATTGACTCTGATCATCACCTCATCCTCAACAGGTTGGTACTTCTCCAGTGCTATTTTAAACTCGTATTGGCAGTAGGCCTGGCTGTACGTATGATCGGTATATATACTGTATATATACTGTATATATACAGTATACAGTATATATATACTGTATACTGCACTGTGAAGCCTGCACATCTTTGTTGTAAATCTCAGTTTATTTTTATTATTCTGTTGATTTCTCGATTGTTTTATTGTGTTGCTATGCAACCTGGCACACGAAGTTCTATCTTATCTTATCTGACGTTAAACACGCTACAATCCAGCGTATCTTGTATCTCTTATCCTCTAGGTCTAATATAGTATATCATATATATTATATAAGCAGTTTGCTGATCCCATGAATATCATTGATCATACATTCTCAAAGACACTGCTTTCAAATGTACCTCAGTTATAAAGTCCTAATATTCTATGTGTTTATTTTCAATAGAAACACGGTCAATGAAGCGGTTGCATATCTTTCAGTCGCTATTTGTATTGTGTTGTGTTTGCATATCGTTTGGTTTGCTCTTTATGTTATTTATGTGTTTTTATTCTAACATCCAGTATGTCCACTGGTGCACTTGTTTAACATAACGGCTGGCAGGACATTGACTTACTACGATTAAGCACTGAGGCCTGAGCATTATCAACCCAATGTTAGTGTTGTCTTCTTCTTAAAGGACGTCTGTCTGTCTGTCTGTGTGTCTGTCTGTGTGTCTGTGTGTCTGTCTGTCTGTCTGTCTGTCTGTCTGTCTGTCTGTCTGTCTGTCTGTCTGTGTATATATTGTTCCTATACTGTTTTCATTTCTGCTCTCAGAGACCCACATGTTATTGATGATGCTCAGCACAGCCACAGTCAATAACCACATCATGAATAATGCATCTCTTTCCTGTTACTTCCCATTGCCTTAAGCTTAGGCCTTTACGGAATGTGTAGAGGTACACGTGTGTTGCCTCCCAATTTATTTGAGATATATTATATATATATATATATATATATATTCAAATCTTGTATGTAGATAAGATAAGATAGAACTTTATTAATCCCGGAGGAAATTCTTGTGCCAGGTTGCATAGCAATACAATACAATAAAACAATAGAGAAATCAACAGAATATGAAATAAACTAAGAGATTTACAAATGTACAGACAAAATATAAAAACATATAGGCAAGAGGTATTCAGACGGCAAAGACAATTTGTCATAATTGAAGTGTAATACTGTGATAATAATGGTTCAGGGACGTATTGCACCTGATAGAAAGAATATTAAGAATATTGCACATAATGTTGAAAGGTAATGTAGGAGAGGTATTTCACATGACATTAAGAACATGACGATGAGAGGAGATGAGAGGTAGTATTACAGGTAATATTTAGAGATAACATGGAACATAAAATATACAGCCTACATAAAAAATGTAAGAATTCCTAAGGACTTGGGAAAAGACAACCACGGTGCTAAGAGTCTGACTGCACAGTGCTAAAGGATATAAGAAAGGAAGCATTGAAGCATGCCACGTAGATACTTGTGGGTTGAGTTAGGAACCTTCCTAAGCAAAATCTATAAGTGTGGTACTTCTGGCTTAAGAGAACTGGCTGCACCCTACTTCTTTGGTAGTGGTGTTGGCCTTCAACAACATAATTGTTTAAAACAAATATGAACCAAAAGAAAGTTTTGACCAAATTTGAGCCCGCCTGCTATCAGATTTTAGTCTTTGGTCTAAAATCTGACTTGTGAGACTTCTACAGCAGCATCATCTTTGAATATGAGCAGCAGAGTACTTTGACAAGATGGGCTTGGCAATGTGGAGGATAACTGCCTGTTGAAATAGCTCTTTAATTGCTGTGTGATTACCTCTGTCTGTTCAAGACAGCCATTTTAATTTCCTGAGAGCTGTATCCCCCGGCCCAGACATGCTTCCACCACTGCAATCCATTTAGATTTGGATGGAGTGGGCAGGGATTTTTCCTTCTGAAATGTTTTTCATCACAAATCTTGGTTCATCACAACATCATTACACAAATTGGTAGAAGAAGAAGAACTTTATTAATCCACACTTCTTATGGTCAAACACAGCATGTCGGAAGTGGTGATCGCCAAACACACACGCATGCCGGCCCACGGAAATTAAGTCTCTGCATTTGACCCATCCTGTGTTATGCTGCCCCTCCAGGGGCAGCGGGCAGCCATTTACGTCAGCGCCCAGGGGGACCATCAGCTCCAGATCTTGCGTTCACGTCTTGGTCAGGGACAGGATCGGAGAAGCGATTCTTCGCATGTTTTTAATTGGGGTTCTTACTGTGGAAGGAGACCCCGCAGAGCACGGGGAGAACATGCAAACTCCACACAGAAAGGCCGGGAGATAACCCACCTGGGCAGCTAGGTGGGAATTGATCCCAGGATCTTCTTGCTGTGAGGCAGCAGTGCAAGCACTGTGCCACCGTGCTCCCACCCCAGAAAGGGTGGTTCTCAAGGACAATAGTCCAGAATTTGGAGTGGTCATAAAAAAATCTGTTTCCCAATGATGAAAACAACTTCCTTTTCCGTCATATTAATATAGAAATTGTTACTTCAACTGGTGTCATGGTCCAACCTATTCAAATAAGACCATTCAAAAAGACCCAATATTTAACCGTTTATCCTCTAGATGGCATGTAGTTAGTATGGCTGTGAATAATGGCACGTGAAAATGAAAATTGTGATGCAAAAATTGTAATTCCTACTAGATTCACGATTCAAGAGGTTTAATTGTCTGCATACAGGATATGCAGTGAAATGAAAAAGTTTTCAATATTTAATATTAAGTGCCAATGCCAAGCGGAATGTGCAACAGAACAATACAAATATCACAATTGAAGGGAAAGAATCAGAATATCCACACTATTTACAGTTTAGAGCAAAAGGAGCAGCTTTTTTTTGGAATGAGAAATATGAGCACATAGGCAAATAAACAGCAAGTAGTAAAGTAAACAGCAAAAGGCATATAAACAAGTTGGCATATTGTTGGGGTGGTGAGGATCCTTCATGATCCTGCAGGCTCTGGTTCGACACCTCCTGGAGTACAGGTCCTGCAGGGTGGGAAGTGTAGTGCCAATAGTGCGCTCAGCCGAACACACTACCCTCTGCAGAGCCCTCCTTTCCTGATAATAAGAAACGTTTACATATTTAAAATATACATAGAATCAGATTTTACTTTGTCAGTAATCTCATTTAATGCAACGTCTAAAGCAAGATCTATGTTCTCCCCCCTCTCCTTGTCTCCAGTGTCGGATTCTGATGAAAAGGTAATACTCTGAGGTTCATGTATCTCAGAGGATGTTTACAGGTACTCTTGTGTCACTCTCAGTCAGGGAGGACACCTCTCTGTGTTGTATGGTTAATAATCTTCCACCATGGGGTCCATGCTTAATTTTTTGCCTCTAAGCCTGGAAAAGGAAGACTGAGCTAGCTGTGGCCTTGGAGAGAGAAGTTCTGGATGAAGCAGTTGTGCACTGCTGTAGCATGGTTGACACTGCCGTTAGTGAATGAATGTGTGTATGAGTGAGGTATTGTAAAGTGGTTACGATAAAAGTGCTATATAAATGCAATCAATTTACCATTAAATGGGAGGTGGTTGTGCTTTGATGCCACAGGTGGTAAACTGCTCTACCAGCCAGAAAAGCTGATCTGATTTAAAATGCATCCGAAATACACAAACAAGTGATTTAGGACTAACTTCAATGGGAAATAATAAAAAAATAGATTGCAGAAAATATTAGTTTATTTACAAATTTTGATTGTGCAGTGAATTATATTCGCCAAAGTGGGATTTAGTGAAACTGGCTTGTGCACCTTCACCTGTTGTGCTGTTGGGGAGAATGGGTTCTCAGCTAGTTTATATCTCAAAACTTAAATTTGGAACTACGTGTTATTTAAGCAATAGATCACGACAGCCCGTGGTATATGGTTATTATATCACAGGCCGCCAATAGCTCTGAGGAGAGGGTTCGCACCTCTCCCCAAACGAGGTACCTCGTTTTCCCTTCACAGGCGGAGTGATACCAATTGTGAAAAGGAATTAGACTATTACATCACGACTATGAACCAATCAGATTGCTTGATTTCACATACCCGTTTTATAATGATTGACATCTGTCGATTAA
Organism: Coryphaenoides rupestris; assembly: GCA_002895965.2. NCBI lineage: Eukaryota > Metazoa > Chordata > Actinopteri > Gadiformes > Macrouridae > Coryphaenoides > Coryphaenoides rupestris. The sequence goes on along the minus strand of PIJE02000040.1, from coordinate 380,113 downwards.
TAGCTGCCTATTCTGAAGGAAAGCTTGTCGAGAGATCCGTCATTTATCACATGCAACATTAGTGACGACCGACTTAAGGAGGTGCCGGTCCCAATCTCGGCTCATGCCTTATCACAAATTAGGCACTGTGCAGGGGGTTATGCAGAGTCCAGGTGAACTCTGAACAGGTGGGTCTTGAGTCTCTTGCGGAAGCTGTTGACCGACTCTGCCGTCCTGACGTCAGCCAGGATCTCATTCCACCACTGCAGTGTCAGAACAGAGAATAGTTGGGACGTGTAGTCAGTGCCAAGAGGTCTACAACTGCATACCAGGTATGCATACTGCACTTTGAAATGTGGTGGCTTGTGTATTGTGCATCATGAAGTAGCGAAGGTTTTACTGCCTGCAACAAAAAAGCAAAGTTCAGTAAATGTATGACAGCAAATCAAGAGTTTGTTTCTGTTGTCTCTAGAGGCTGTGTTGGAAGAGGAAGAACTTTTACTATTTAGTCATCCAGGCTTTCGCAGCCATTTTTGTCAACTTTGATCAGGGCTGAAGGAGGGAGGGAAGGAGTGATTGATGGATGGAAGGAATGAGGGGGGAGGGAGATATTTATGTATCAAAGGAATGAGGGAGGGAATGAGTGAGATGGAAAGAGTCAGCAGCTTTTAAACTATTTTGTAATACATTTTCATTATGTGTGACTCATTGGATTTGGGCCTCATGCAGCAGCATCGTCTTATGTATATTATTTTCGCTTCATTTTGTGTGTCAGAGAAAAGTCAACTCCAGATGCACCACATGTTCTTATCATCCAAACCTTATCCATGGCCAAAGCATTGAAGAGCCATATGGAAGCCACTCAGAAGCTGAACGCACGCAATATAATTTCTTAGCTTTCTTATAGTCTTAATTGGGATCAATGGACCTGGTGTTGGTCATGGTATCTCTTTAGCCCACACATTTAATAATCCAATTAAATCATTCTAATTCTGCAATATATAATGTATGATAATATATCTAATATATCTTAAAAGTTATGTTTCCTTGGGTTGGACAAAAAATGTGTGGTCGTGTTTTCTTATCTGTGCTCTTGATTAATCTTAAGAATATCTGTCACTGAAGAGAATTGCAAAAATAAGAAAACATAAGTGAATCCCACATTACTAACATAATACTATAATACTATACCTTATAATACTATAATACTAAGAATATAAAAATCGTGTTTGCGATCAAAAATAAGAGGATATTTGTTCCTGTCACAATGCCGACTGAGCACAAATGCAGGACCAAGAGGCAAGATGAGATGCTGACCAGCTGGTTATGTGCAATCTCTGTCCAGACGAGCATTCGACTCCAAACCTTGGGACTGTCCGAAGTGATGCATCGCAAGTACTTCTCCAATTCCTGGTTGATCCTCTCCATCTGACCATTGAACTGCAGGTGGAGAGACTTACAGAAGTTCCAAAGAGGGACCATCCTATACCATGTCAGATGGAACTCCATGGTACTGGTTCTCTGATACAGGGTCCTGGTCAGAGTAGTTGTGTTGATGAGAGGGAGAACCACCTTTGTGTTCTTTATTGCAAGTTCTTGTGGTGATGCTGCATAATATGGAACACACTGTACTAAGCTTATACACTGACTAAGTCTATTTGCTATTTATATATGCAGCATATTTGACATGCTATTTACATTGTGTTCTTGGTTGAATCCATTTTATCACACAGTTAGCAATGGCACTTCATATGTGCCATTGCTGTTTTTTTCTTTGTTGCTCTTGTGAAAAAAAGAATTTACTCAAATGATTTATTCTTGGTTGCATCAAATTCTAATTTACTTCATCTACTTCAATTAGCCTAAATAAATGGCCTCAAGTTGGACATACAGATTGGGCTGCCTTTTACTCTCCGGTAGATCTTGCCTTTCACCAAGGCCGCGGTCAGGGATCTTGGCTTAAAAAAGGTTGGTGACCACTGCTCTATATATATTATTTTATTTATTACTTTGAAAGTCCGGCCCTGCTTAGAAAATGTCAGGCCCTTGGACAAATGTAGTTGATGACCCCCTGCCATAGATCGTACCATTTTAATTTCTAAACTAAATTTATATACATATGGTGTGAGAGGAGTATTTTCAAACTGGTTAAGCAGCTATTTAGATAACAGACAACCAAACATACAGCTGCTGGTAATACTTCTGAGTGTATGAAGATTGAATGTGGAGTTCCCACAAGGCTCAGTTTTGGGGTTTAACATTTTTATTGAGTATATTAATGACGTGTGAAACGTCAAAGATATTGCATTTTGTGTTGTTTGCAGATGACACAAACTTTAGTTCAGGAGACATTAACAGCTTTAGCAGAATGGCCACACTTAAAAGATGGTTTGATGAAAATAAATTAACCTTAAATTTGAACAAAAATAAGTTTTTGTCTATCAAAAAGAGAATGAAAACTTGAAAGTTTTTATATTGAAAGAGAATTGAGATTTTTGGGTGTGATAATGGATGACAAACTGACATGTAAATGTCATATAGCATATAGCACATGTAAAAACAAAGGTGTCTAAGAATATTTCTGTTTTGAACAAAGCAAAGTATGTGTTAGCTTACAAGGCAATGAGATATTTTGCCATATTTAGGTTAGTGTGTGCAAGTGTGTGGCAATACATACATGAGCAACATAAAGCCATTGTTTTTATTACAGAAATGAGTAGTAAGAATTATTCATAAAGTGGATTCAAGAGAACACACCAACAGACAATTTATTAAGTCAGGACTATTACAACTTAAATATTTAGTTGAGTTAAAGTCATTATTAGTGATGTGCAAGGCAAAAAGCAGAGTATTATCAGAAAATGTAGCAGATGTGTCCTTCAGTGGTCGGTGTCAAACTGAATTTCTCTACAGAATGATTTAAAGGGTCGATTAAATATCTTTCAGTTCAAGAAATGTATATAGAAAGAAAAATGTGATTATATGAAGTCAGGTAATATGTTTCCTTAGTTGATGGTAAATTATTGTGTTTGGCTTTGGCTTGATTCTTCCTTTTCTCATGTTAAGTATTGGTTGTTAAGTAACTGCAATTGACAGACCATCTATTTCTATTGTTTATTTATGCAGAGTCCAGCTGAACTCTGAACAGGTAGGTTTTGAGTCTCTTGCGGAAGCTTGTGTGTGACTCTGCCATCCTGACGTCAGCCGGGAACTCATTCCACTCCAACACTGTGGTGCCAGAACAGAGAACAGTTGGGACTTGGCAGCCAGGAGAGAGTTGCAGTAACATTATACATGCACATACACTTCTTGAGTCTCTTCAGAAAGTAAAGTTTTTACAGCTGAGTCCACTTGCCTGGACCAGGTAAGGTCATTACCCCCCCCCCCCTTAGTGTTGCAGACATTGAGGGAGAAGTTGTTGCCCTGGCACCATTTTGCCAAGTCCCTGACCACTTCTCTGTAGGCGGTCTCATCATTGTTGGTGATGAGACCCAGAATGGTTGTGTTGTCCGCAAACGTAAGGATGGTGTTGGAGCTGTGTATGGCTACACAGTCATATGTCACAGGCATATGTGTACAGGGCGTACAGGAGTGGACTGAGTACGTAGCCCTGAGGTGCTGCAGTGATTGGGGTTAGTACAGAGGAGGTGAGACTGCCCATTCTCACCATCTGGAGTATGCCCGTCAGGAAATCCAAGATCCACACACACACACACACACACCACACCACAAAACACAAACACACTGGTTGTTTTCTTGGGGCAACCCCCATGGAAGAATGAGCCAAGAATGAGGCAGCACACCTTAGACCATGGCTGCCAGCGGGGGGGTAAGTGGCAAAGGAAGATAACATCAGTCAGTGTCTGCCTGGAAACGTGGAGGGGAGTCAGCTGGAAGCCCATTGACAGTCAACAACCCAAGAGAGGTGGAGACCAAGCGTGGTGGATCCTCCTTATGAGTTTATGGTGTATATGTGGTCCACCTTGCAAATGGATATGAATTTAAGTGTGGGGTTAACACTGGTGTTAACTTGGTAACCCCCACCTTAAATGGTAACTCCGTCAACAAGGGCGCTGTAGCCTGCAGAAGAAAAAAAGGCTGCTGGTACCCCGTCCCTGCTTCACCCCCCAGTCTTCTACACCCCACCCAGTCTGCTAGCACCCCCCCCCCCCCCCCCCAGTCTGCTACACCCCCCAGTCTTCTACACCCCCCCCAGTCTTCTACACCCCCCAGTCTTCTACACCCCCCCAGTCTGCTACACCCCCCCAGGTCTGCTACACCCCCCCCAGTTCTGCTACACCCCCCAGTCTTCTACACCCCACCAGTCTGCTACACCCCCCCCCCCCCCAGTCTGCTGCACCCCCCCCCCCCAGTCTGCTACAGACTTTAAGTTGATTTCATCTGAAACTGCCTCCTCCTCATTTCCATGTGGACACCAGTTACTGTAGTAGCTCTAGGAATGCAACCACACACACACACACACACACACATTTCATGAATCTCTTTCCCTGGCGCTCTGATATGAGACAGGGAGGTGAGGAGTAAAGCTGATAGATCATTTTATATATAACCAAGTTTGGACATTGTAACTGGTACTGATTCAGAACCCTTTATGAACAGAAGGGGAAAAATCCAGTTTCACGTGTTGCTATAACAACCCTATTTGATGAATCATCACCTTGGCTTGTTTGCTGTCTAGCAGCCCACACGTTTCCCTAGCGTCTCGGTGCGTTACGGCCCACCTGCAAGACATGACACCATGTCCAATAAGCACATCCTTAATAATGGCTTCACGCTCACCCCCCCCCCCCCCCTACCTACCTGTCTTCATATTGTCTTCCGTTATGTTATTCCGTCTGTTGTCTTTTCTCAGGCCTAGTGTCAACAACCTTTTCCAGAACTACTGAAGATCCTGTTGGCCGAGCAACACACGGTGACCAGCCAACAGAGGAGCAGAGTCCTTCAGCATGAAGACGTGTGTCTGTAACAGTGCTGCAGCTTATACCAGACCTGTGTGTTGTGTGTGTTTTCCTAGTCCAACTGCCCTGGTTGCACTTTGTGTGTGCATGTTGGTGAGCTAGTGTGGGTTAATGTGTGTATGTGTGTATATTTCTGCATATATATGTACGTACGTGCATGTTACCATGTCTCAAGACAGCGTGCTGAACTGCACCATCAACCATGGGATCCACCAGTACCTTTTCTCCTCTGTGTACATCCTAGTACTACTGGTAAGTGTGTGTGTGTGTGTGTGTGTGAGTGAGTAAGTGTGTGTGTTTGTGTTCCTCAGTCATGTAATACCTAGCATTAATAAATCACATCATAATCAACATGTTGCTGTAATTATTGCACATTGCAATAATCTATGTTTGCCGATGTCCCTTGAGGTTTTGAGTTACTCTCGTGTTTGATTAATTAAAATGTTTTAACGCAATAAATCAAGGCTGGAATGTGTGTGTGTGTGAGAGAGCGAGAGACAGAGGGACATCTTAACTGGCCAATTCCTAAGTGTATTAACACCTGGCATTAATAAATCACATCATAGTATTGCACATGTAATAATCTGTGTTTGCTGGAATGCAGCCCTGTTGATGTGCGTGTGTGTGTCTGTGTGTGTGTGTCTGTGTGTGTGTTTGCGTGCGTATGCGTGTGCGTGCATGTTTGTGTGTGTGCGTGTGTGCATGCGGGTCCAGGTAGGATTTCCCTCAAACCTCTACTCTCTGTACCATGCCGTGGGGCAGCTGCAGCAGAGCAATGAGCTGGCCGTGTATTTGATCAACCTTACCGTGTCGGATCTGCTTTACCTCACCTCGCTACCCCTATGGCTTCAGTATTTCTTGCAGGTAACAATGCTGTACTGCCCTGACCACTCTCACCATCCATCCATCTCACCAGAGATAAGATAATATAAGATGTTAAAGTTCTATCTTATCTCATCTCTTCATTCATGTCTTTGTGGAAGCATGACGCATACGTTAGTTTGTCAAGATAGATATCAAGCCAGTTCCTCATGACCTATGTGTTGACCTACAGTATACTGTATATTACTTTTGAGTCTCTTGTTATTTGCATGTTGTCATCATCTCTGTGTTTTTTGTTGTTGTCAGGATGACAACTGGCGCCACAGGGAGTGGCTGTGCCAGATCTGTGGCTTCCTCCTCTACGAGAACATCTACATCAGCATCGGGTTCCTGTGCTGCATCAGTCTAGATCGCTACATGGCAGTGGTCCATCCTCTGAGGTACTTCCAATGGCGCTTTTCCACTGCATAGTACTGGCTCGATTTGACTCGGCTCGCTTTAGAGGGTTTCCACTAGGCAAAAACTGGTACCTGGTACATGGTACTTTTTTAGTAGTCGATCTGTCGATGTTTCAAGCGAGCCGAGGAGCGCATGTTGAATGCATATTAATCTCTCTCTCAAAACACAGGGCCATTCTGAACAGTGAAATTCTTAAACTAAAAAAAGATAAACTAGCAAGAATATATATACATACATGAAAATATACACCTACTGTATGTGTTTCCTCTATTCAGGTGGGAGAGGGCGGTGTGAACTGCCAGAGCAATGGCGTCATCTATAGATCTGTTGGGACGGTATGCAAATTGAAGGGGATCCGAGGTGTCAGGAAGGGTGGAGCAGATGTGGGTTCTGACTAGCCACGCGAAGCACTTCATGATGGCAGTGCTACAGGGCGGTAGTCATTCAGAGCTTAAGAGCTCTCCTCACCTCAGCCGTGGTTAGGGTCAGTGTGCAGTCACCCTGGTCCTCAGCTGGCCTCGCTGTCGGAATGGTGAGCTCCTCTCTCCTCAATGGAGATCATCGGGGGGAGAGGCGACGGACTGGGCATCACTGCTACAGTATTTCTCCCTTTATAGTACACCACATGCATCTGGGGTCAGAGCTATGGTAGTTAGACTCCAACCTGTCCCTGTAGGCTCTTTTGGCATCTCTGATGGCCCGCCGAAGATCATATCTGTACCTCCTCAAGGCCTATGGGTCCCCAGAGCTGTAGGCAGAGGACTGTGCTAGTTTGTGAGTTTAGTACGAGCACCACGATTAACACAGGGCTTTTGGTTGGGGAAAGTCCTAACATTGACCTTCGGGACGACATCATCGATGCACTTGGAGATGTAGTCTGTGACAGAGTCTGTGTATTCATCAATGTCCCCATTCACTGCAAGAACATCTACCAGTCTGTGATTTCAAAACAGTTCTACAGAGTGGTATTGTGTTCCTCACTTGAACTGCCCGATTTTTCCTGTTTTAGTCATCTGTAGGTTGGGAGGAGGAGAATGGAGATGTGATCCACCTTACCAAAGGCAGGGCGGGGGAGGGGTTTGTAGCTGTTCTGTAGTTGTGAATAACAATGGTCAAGAGTCTGATCACCAAGGGTAGGAAAGTTAATCTGCAGGTGATATTTAGGCAAAACTTTCCTCATATTATCCCTATTAAAGTCTCCAACAACAATAGATGCTACCTCAGGGTGAGCATTCTCTAGTCCATCAATTACTCCATACAGGTCATAGCACGCACGTTTTATCCAATTGCGGAGGAATGTAGGATTTTCACAGAGCTTAATTCCAGAGGGAGGTAGAAGGGACATACTTTTATATAGCTCAAGGTCTGGTGAGCAATGTGTGTCCGAACCAAGAGTTAACCATAAAGCATACCCACCCGCCCCTGCGTTTACCTGACTCCCTTGTTCTGTGCTGCTGGTAGTTGGAGAAACTAGCTGGGGCAATGGCCGAGTGAGGTACGGTAGGGTCCAGCCATGTCCCCGTAAACGACATCACGCAGCAGTTCGCAGTATCCTGCTGGAAGTGAATCCGTGCGTGTAGTTTGTCCATTTTATTGTCCAGGGATTGAACATTTGCAAGCAAAACGCTTGGTAGTGGCGGGTTGTGGGATTGCCAGGAGAATTCCGGCACATTTGCCTCTCTTCTCCTTCTCCGGCGGCGTGTTGGTAAACAGCAGACAGTGCACCATAAGTTATCACATGTGTCAACATGATGGATACTGAGAATGTCAAATGGTAGTTTTTGAATGGGATGCTGCACGCCATATAAATGTGGCTTTCCTGGGACTCTTCCCAAAGGACACAAGCAGGATGGTGGTGAAAAGTCCAGTTTATTGTTATGTTTGTAAAATGGATGACAGCAGATGGAACAAAGCTAGCATGCTAGCGCTCCCCGAGTGTGTGTGTTGATGGCTGGTTTAATTGTGTGCATTCATTAGAAGTGTGCAGCCCCACCCACCCCAGACTCTAACCATCTAAACCAACCACCAACCACACACTCCACAATGGGTTACAATATATATGTGATTTTTGTGTTGGAGGTTTGCGTCTCTCCGCACCGTGCGCGCAGCGGGGCTGGTCAGCCTTGTCATCTGGCTGAAGGAGCTGGCTGTGGGCGTCGTCTTCTTCCGTCATAAGGAAGTGAGTCTGGACGGGGCCAACCAATCGCTGTGCTTCGAGCACTACCCCATGCAGCCCTGGGAGTACAAGGTCAACTACTACCGCTTCAGCGTCGGCTTCTTGTTCCCCCTTGTCATTCTGTCGGTGAGTATTTATCTCTGTTGTTTCATTGATATGTGTGTTATTCTGTTATGGTATTATAAAGGTAACACAAATTAATAATTAGTTCGTCATGAATATACATATTTTACTCATCCAAAATTATAAAAAAAAGGAAAAAAAAACCTCAACCGTCAAAAAAAATCTAGGTTTTTGGGGGTTTTTGGCAGCCGCCCACATCTAAATCCGCCCCAAACTCTTACTACTACTACTACTACTACTACTACTACTACTGAGATTACTATTCTAGAAGTGTATCACAGAACACATTTAAATTAAAATAACAAAGTAGCATGTCCTATACCAGATATGTAGATCTCACTCATTTGAGTTCTACATCCAATACTTGCGTTTTTCTAGGTGAGCTACCTAAGTGTCCTTCGTGCTGTGAGGAAGAGTGCGGGGACCCAGCCAGAGCAGAAGGCCCGGGTCAGACAGCTGGTCAGCAGCACCATCCTCATCTTCCTTGTCTGTTTCGTCCCGTACCACATCTTCCTGCTGGTGCGCACCCTGCTGGAGAGGGACTGTCACTTCATCACAAGTACGGCTTCCCCCCCAGGGTTCCAGGGTTCAGATCCCATGTCCTCTTGGATTCCTAGAATTTTCTTGTATCTATGTACGTCCCACCACTTAGAAATAGTACATCATGCAGGATCTTATTCGAGCTAACTTGCTGTTTGACAGTAAGGGCTCAATCTAGCAATTATGCGTGCTTGAAACGATACAAATCTTACTGTCCTGTCAGCAATATATTTTTGTTTCACTATCTATGGACAAATGTACTCATGGTATGTCGTTTTGGACAAAAGACTCTGCAACATGTCCTAAATGTAAATGAAATAATGACAAACACAGGTGGAAACTGCAAAACTGATGTAAAACTGCAAGTGATGGCGCCGTACGTGATGGCTGCCGTGTTGCGAGCTCTCGTACGCCGACGAGGTTTTTTGTTTTTATTCTTTTAATTGCGACTATCTTTGCACAAGAAGTTAGCAGCAAGTTCACTTACGACAGTTGTACACTTCTGGAGATTAGAACGACAGTCGCTCGCCGCCTACCGGAGTTTTTCAAGTCTTTCGACTCGGACGTCCCGCCCGGAGTCGCGGCTGGATTATCTCCGTCCATTTTAGGCGCGATCAGACGCAGGCGTCGCCGACGGAGAGGGAAGCGAGCCGGCGTGCTGGTCAGGCTGAGACGTCGTGCCAATCGACCTCCACTACCCACCATTCTGCTGGCTAATGTACAGTCTCTGGACAATAAGTTTATGCAGCTACAGGCTCGTATACAATTCCACCGGGAAACAAAGGACAAACTGCATCATCTGCCTGACGGAGACATGGATGTCGGAGGGGGTTGCCGACTCAGCCATCGAGCCGACAGGATTTTCCGTCCACCGCGCGGACAGAACAAAGACTCTCTCTGGTAAAGATCGCGGAGGGGGGGTCTGTCTCATGATAAACAGATCTTGGTGCAACCAGAGTCATGTGCAGACCCTCAAGTCTTTCTGTTCCCCGGACCTGGAGTACCTGATGCTTATGTGCCGACCATTCTGGCTACCGCGGGAGTTTACAGCAGTAACTGTGACTGCTGTGTACATTCCCCCTCAAGCCAACACGGACACAGCGTTGAAGGAACTTTATGGGGCTATCAGCGAACAGGAGTCGGCTCACCCGGAGGCTGCTTTCATTGTGGCAGGGGACTTCAATAAGGCGAACCTGAAGAAAGTTCTCCCGAAGTTCTACCAACACATCACAAGCAACACACGGGGCGAGCGGATCCTCGACCACTGCTACACCCCCTTCCGGGACGGCTACAAGTCCTCCTCCGCCCACCGTTCGGCAAATCAGATCACCGCTCGATCCAACTACTCCCCGCCTACAGGCAGAGACTGAAGCAGCAACCAATCGCTGTGAAGGAGGTCCAATGCTGGTCGGACCAATCAGAGTCTATGCTGCAGGATTGTTTTGATCACGTGGTCTGGGATGTGTTCAGGGTTGCGTCGGACAATAACATCAGCGAGTACGTGTCCTCAGTCACCGGGTTCATTAAGAAATGCATAGATGACGTTGTTCCTACTAAGTCGGTTCGGATTTATCCCAACCAGAAACCATGGATTAATGGCGATGTTCGCGCCGCACTCCGCACACGTAACGCCGCCTTTGACTCGGGAATATGGTGGAATATACGAGAGCCCGCTACGACCTCCGCAAGACCATTGGCTCTGCCAAGCGGGAGTATAAGAACAGGGTGGAGGACAAATTCAAGAGCCACGACGTGAGGGGTGTGTGGAAGGGGCTACAGACTATCACGGACTTCAGAGGGAGAACCAGCGGTGTAGAGAACTCCTCTACCTCCCTCCCTGGCGAGCTAAACACCTTCTTCGCCCGGTTCGACGTGAACGGCAGCCCGCCGAAGTCAGCGCTGCCTGAGGAGGCCAGCCTGCTGAACATCTCAGAGGCTGACGTGCGCAGAGCCTTCAAGCGGGTGGACATCCGGAAGGCGGCGGGCCCAGACCACATCCCGGGGCGCGTCCTCAGAGCATGCGCAGACCAGCTGGCAGGAGTCTTCGCAGACATCTTCAACCTGTCCCTGTCCCAGGCTGTTGTTCCCGAGGTCTTCAAGATGTCCATCATCGTGCCTGTCCCTAAACACCCCAAGGTAACCTGCCCGAATGACTGGAGACCTGTAGCCCTCACCTCGATTGCCAGTAAATGCTTCGAGAGGCTGGTCAAGGACTTAATTTGTTCCATGTTGCCTGCCACGCTGGACCCATGGCAATTTGCTTACCGTCAAAACAGATCCACCGACGACGCCATTGCCATGGCACTTCACACCGCCCTCTCTCACCTGGAGGGGAAGAACTGTTGTGTGAGAATGCTGTTTGTGGACTTCAACTCAGCGTTCAACACGATAGTTCCTGCCAAGCTCGACACCAAGCTCAGGAGTCTAGGCCTGCACCCGACCATGTGCAGCTGGATACTGGACTTCCTGTCGGGCCGCCGCCAGGTGGTGAGGATGGGCAGCACCACCTCAGAGCCGCTGACCCTCAACACTGGAGCCCCTCAGGGATGCGTGTTGAGCCCTCTCCTCTACTCCCTGTACACCCACGACTGCATGGCTATGCACAGCTCCAACGTCTTCATCAAGTTTGCTGACGACACGACAGTGTTGGGTCTGATCGCCGCCGACGACGAGACAGCCTACAGGGAGGAGGTTGGATCACTTGCACAGTGGTGCCAAGAAAACAACCTCGCCCTCAACGTCAAGAAGACCAAGGAGCTGATCGTGGACTACAGGAAGCGGAGAGGAGAGCACGCCCCCATCTCCATCGACGGTGCTGCAGTAGAGAGGGTCAGCAGCTTCAAGTTCCTCGGCGTGCACATCTCCGAGGACCTCACATGGACCACGCACACCACACACGTGGTGAAAAAGGCCCAACAACGCCTGTATTTCCTCAGGCGAGTGTTCTCACAGGATGCATCACCGTCTGGTACGGGAACTGCACCGCACTGGAGCGTAAAACACTACAGAGGGTGGTGCGGACGGCCCAGTACATCGTTGGAGGTGAGCTTCCCTCCCTCCTGGATATATACACCAGGCGGTGCGTGGCCAAGGCCAAACGGATTATTAAAGACAATAACCACCCCAGCCACGAACTGTACACACTTCTACCGTCAGGCAGGCGATACCGCAGTATCAAGTGCCACACGAGCAGACTCAGAGACAGCTTCCACAGTCAGGCCATCAGGCTGCTGAACAAGTTCGGCATCAATGTCTAAATGCTAGTGCTAAGTGTTACTGCTAGTGCTAGTCCTGGTGATAAGTTGTTACTGCTGGAGCTAGTGCTGGTAGCAGTGCTAGTGTTACTGCTAGTGCTGGTCCTGGTGCTAGTGTTACTGCTAGTGCTGGTCCTGGTGCTAGTGTTATTGCTGGTGCTGGTGCTAGTACTGGTGTTAGTGCTGGTCCTGGTGCTAGTACTGGTGTTAGTGCTGGTCCTGGTGCTAGTACTGGTGTTAGTGCTAGTCCTGGTGCCAACTGCTGGTGTTAGTGTTGTGTCGACTGTCTGGGAAGGTATTCTGTGACATTCTGTGAATGTCAGCATATAACAATGTATATTTTAGTACATCGATTTATATGTGTATGGATATTTTTACTGTATATTCCATTTCATTTTAGATTTCATTTACTTATTTTACATAGAATTCTATTTATAGTTCTATTTCTATTTTGTAGTTTTACTCTATTTTGTATTCCTTTATAATTACTGTCGGCTGTCGGGCGTTTTGCACAAAAAGTTTTTCACTCACTGCTTATACTCACGTGTAAATTGTGAAGTGACAATAAAATACTTGAAACTTGAAACTTGAACCAATACGTGATCAAAACAAGTGACACACACCTGCTTAACGAGCCCCAGGGAACTGATATAGGGCTCTAACTCTGCAGGTATATTCAACTACTACCAGCTGTCACTGCTGCTGACCAGTGTGAACTGCGTGGCCGACCCGGCGCTCTACTGCTTCATGAGCGAGGGGGCCCGCCAGAGCCTCAGCACCACCCTGCTTCGTCCCATCGCCAGGGTGCTCTGCAGCTGCCGTCGCCGCGGCACCGCAACTCTGGCCAAAGCCCCCCCTGCCAACTCCCGCAAGGTGGCGACCACAGAGGACGGCGGCTACCCTTCCGTCACGCTGCTCACCCTAGCGATCGTGGACATGAATCCACAGGCGATGGCCGAGCGCACCGATGGAGCAGCTGGCCACATGCTCCTAGACCTCAGTGACATGTAGCACCAAGCACCAAGAGGTAAAGGTATCGGAGAGTAACCACATGACCAGATTTAGTGGTTGAAAAGTTATTTCTTAATCTTGGTTCCAGTTGACCAGAACTTCTGTGGGGAAGATGGCACAGAGCCTTGACAGGAAACCAAAAACTGTAAGGAGCGGAGTTACATCTTGTTTCCTGTTTTGTTACAGTTAGTTATTCTACCGAAAAGAAACTCCTTTGCGTGAGTGGATGAAGCTTCCAGAAGTGGATTTTAAGAAGTGTATTTCTACAGTGGCCAGTCTCCACAGAGTTGATGTGAATCCTTTACAGACACTTTTTCCAAGCATGTTGATGTCTTCCCACCCGCTAAATTTTACTAGTGCCAGCCAACTTTGCGTTCGAAACAAATGTGAAGCAAAATTAATGTAAATGCCCTTTTCACCCAGATTTGACCTAGTCTGGATGTGCTATCAGACTTTTGAGCATTAATCGACAATCTGATTTGTGAGACTGAACTTCCTACTTGCCTAAATATCACCAGTTTGCTGATGCTTCAAGCATATGCTGAATTTTCCAACATATTTAGTGAAAGTGTTTTATTGTCACATGTTCATCATAACACAGGGTGATTCTGAACAGTGAAACTCTTGTGACATGGCAGGCGACAGTACACACAAAAGTAGGCAAAAAAAATAACAAGAAGAGATATACAGTATACAGTATATATACATTGAAAATATACAAATATATACACACACACACATATATATATACATACATATACATATACACACATATACACACATACACACACACACATATATATACTGTATATTGAGAACGGCACAATATACATACACAATACACAATATAAAGACAACAAATAAAAATTGGAATGAAAAAAAAGAAAACACATCAGCTGTTAGCTAGAAAATGTAGGAATGGGGATATAGCCTATGAATCCAGAAGTATTGAATATTGAGCATTATAAATGTACAAGTAAGTAAGTAAGGGTAGATGCACAAGTGAGGGCAGCAGTAGCAGAAATGGCATATTGCATAGAATAGCAGAAATATACATAAGCTAAGAGAATCAGAAGCATATGTATCCAGAGCATTTAATTAAAGCATAGGCAGGGAATATAGCATATGTATCCAGAGTAGCTGAATCATCTAAATATTATCAATGTTGTAAATGTAAATGTAAAGTGATCAATATGATCAATGAGATTGGTGTTGCTGGTTGAGAAGCCTGATGGCCTGGTGGGATAAAGCAGTTTTTGAGTCTGGTAGTTCGTGCCTGGATGTTCTGGTAATGTCTACCATACAGCAGCAGTGTGAACAGTCCATAGCCTGGGTGGCTGTAGTTCTCCATGATTTTCTGTGTTTTCAGAAGGCATTGTGTGGTAGATGCTTTGCACGGCGGGGACATGGCAACCGATGATGCGATACGTATGGTAATTTTGTGATGTGTTTTAAGCTTTGGACGTACAACTGATGAACACTTATCGGCGCATATATCCCATGATGCATAGCAGTTTCATTTTCATTGCATTCATCCAATAGAAATGGTCCGACACATGCAGGTTCCTTATGAAAATGTTACACATGGCTGCTTGTTTATGAGGCCAATACACGTCACTCTGATTTCCACCACATGATTAGTGTCTGAAGTCCCCGTAAACTTGTTCCCTAAATAGTGTACTGTGCAGAATTCACTATATCGGGAGTAGGGCGGGACTTTCACACCAGTGTGTGTGTGTGTGTGTGTGTGTGTGTGTGTGTGTGTGTGTTACGGGACATTTAGAAAAGAAAACATTTCTCCACATTTCTATATAGACCTTGTAGCAGTTAGCTTCGACTACATGTCACTAAAGTTGCATTTTCTGGGCTCCTCTAATACAAAGACGCAGAAAAGAAAATGGACTCCTCACTGGGTTAGCATAAGTAACTTAAACAACTGGACTCCTAACAACCCCCAACCCCATTGTACTCACACTTCCCTGTGTGGCCAGCCAACCCTCCTCCCCCTCCAGCCTGGAGACAGGAGGCCTGGGCTGCTGCCTTCCTTGTTGGTGGTGTGTCTGGATATGGCAGTTGCTGTCTGGGTGGCTGGGAAGAGGCTCGGCAGCTTGGACCCCTTGGAGGGCCCAGAGAAGCCCACAGTAGGGGCCCTCCACCAGGGCGATGACGTATGATTCCTCCTCTCTCTTAGAGTATGGGCCTTCGGCCGCTGGGCTCCACTGGCGGCCATCTCTGCCGTCAGGGAAAGGGTTAGTGGTGGAGGTGGCTGCCCCTCGCTGCGGCTGGTCACTTCAGAGCGTTCCGGTGTAGCAGTTAGCTCCTGCTACATGCCACTAAAGTGGCTTTTCCTGGGCTCCTCCAACACATAGAAGCAGGTAGATGATGGTAAACCGGTTTATTGTACAGAGGCAGTGGTTGAATGGACAGAGCAGGGGGTGACTCCTAGCATGCTAGCGCTCTCTTGAGTGTGTGTGTGTTGATGGCTGGTTTAACCTACTGTATGTGCACTTATTAGTCAATGCACTTCAGGTGTGCAGCCTCACCCAACCCCAGACTCTTACTGTGCCAGGTGAGGCTGCTTAAACCAGCCACCAACCACACACAATACACATACCTTTTTTTTTTTATTTTTTTTTTTTTTTTTAACATTTAGCTCTCCTTTGTTTTTTGTATGTCTACCAGATACTATACATCTGATTCATTTGTCTTTGTGTTACAATTAAACTTCTGTGACATTTTTCATGATCTATCTATCTTGTCCAGCTGTCATTACTATATGCATGCATTGCTACATGCTTCTCAAGACTTCTAATGCCCCCAAACACTGACCTCATAGTCATAATAATAATAATAACACTTTTACTGGAGGATACCTTTTCCAGCAAGCCTGTCTATTGTGTATTGTATTGGAACAAAAATATTATGTTAATTACTTCTACCAATATAGGCACATTGTGCAGTTTAATGGTGATTGACAGGGCAGATATTGACATTGACATTGGAGACATCGTTTGAAAAACATTTTGTCTAATGTGCATGAGGGTGTGACTTTGGGTGTGAGACATTTTTAGTCTTGAGTGTATTTATGTGTGTGACTTTTTCTGTACGTTACCGTGTGTGTGTGTGTGTCTGTGTGTGTGTGTGTATGTGTGGTGAGCGTGTTTGTAGCACGAGTCACTTAGCCTTTGCTCTCTGGCGTCAGCCGTGGGACAGAGCATGAAGTGAACGTGCAAGTGCAGCTTGACCTATGACCCTTGGGGAACCAAGAACGTAGTCACCATGACATCACCCATCGGCTTGTGGACTACAAACCCTGAGTTTGTCATTTGTCGGCTTATTTTGCAAACAGCAGACGGAAATGATAAGCGGGTGAAGTGTCTTTTAGTACTGAACAATGAACAAGACCATTTTACTTTTGCTTGAGACTTTAGATGGCTTGCACACACTTTAATTAAAATAATGGCTGAACAAAAAGCGGGCTCATCCCCTCTTCCAAGTTGCTTTCATGTGTTACACAAGACATTTAATAAGTGACCTAGCTCTGTCAAAAAATACACTAAAGACAAATGCACACTGAATTGTGTTTCCCGGTTGATAGTTCTTCCGTTCAACGTGTGTTCAAAATCATCTTTTATTGTGCGGTGTATGAGTGGAGTTGCATACTATGTTGCTATAGCATTGTTGAACTTCTGGTTTGAGATCACATCAAAGTTAATAAAGAT
Organism: Coryphaenoides rupestris; assembly: GCA_002895965.2. Lineage (NCBI taxonomy): Eukaryota > Metazoa > Chordata > Actinopteri > Gadiformes > Macrouridae > Coryphaenoides > Coryphaenoides rupestris. The sequence continues at coordinate 363,048 of PIJE02000040.1, read as the reverse complement.
TTAAATTGAGTCCTAGAATATGGTGAAAAAGTTTGGTTTGGCTGAGAGAGAGTCATGATGAGGTTTATTGAGTTTAAGGGATGTTGAGCTGAGATATGGAGCTGAAGATTGTGCGTCAGTATGTGCGTCAGTTTGTTTTTGTTGAAGTAACTATTCTTTGTCCGAGGTGCACTTGTGTGGGAGTGTGCACTCATAAGTGTGTACAGGAAATATAGATGACATTTAATGATCTATGGGCCTTTTCCACAGTAGGAATAACACAGTCCTGTAGCTCATAAGATTATTGATGGTTCTGTTGGATGACCGTGTGTGTGTGCGCGTGCGTGTGTGTGTGTGTGCGTGTGTGTCACAGTTGAAGATGGAGGGGGGGGGGAAATCTTTAAAAGAAAACAAAACAATGAAATAAGAGATACAGTGATCAGGTGAAAGGTGAAGGCACCTTTTAAGATGTGATTTATTGATGGCCATTCCCTCTAAATGTCAATAGACCCTTCTCACCGAGGTGTCATTGTAGGATAAACGCAGGTGTCCCTCCTAACAGTAATGTATGGGTCTGTTACATTAATGTACCAGGGCACAGGGAGTAGACTAAACTGTAGGAGATAAGTCTGGGTACCTGTGCCCTGGTACTTGTATGTACGTTTACATTTAGGGCATTTTTGTCCAACACACGCCTAGTCAATTTAGCGTGGAGGTCGGGGACAGTACCTGTGGAATGGCAGACCGGGGTGGTGGTCCCCATTTTCAAAAAAGGGGACCGGAGGGTGTGCTCCAATTATCGGGGTATCACACTGCTCAGCCTCCCCGGGAAAGTTTATTCCAGGGTGCTGGAGAGGAGGCTCCGGCCGATTGTCGAACCTCAGCTTCAGGAGGAACAATGCGCATTCCGTCCTGGTCGTGGCACAGTGGACCAGCTCTTTACCCTCGCAGGGTTGTTGGGGGGGGCATGGGAGTTTGCCCATCCAGTCTACATGTGCTTTGTGGACTTGGAGAAGGCCTATGACCGTGTCCCCCGGGGAATCCTGTGGGGGGTACTATGGGAGTATGGGGTACCGGGGCCGTTGATACGTGCCATTCGGTCCTTGTACGAACAAAGTGCGAGCTGTGTCCGTATTCTCGGCACAAAGTCAAGCATGTTCTCAGTGGGTGTTGGACTCCGCCAAGGTTGTCCCTTGTCACCGGTTCTGTTCGTGATCTTCATGGACAGAATCTCAAGGCGCAGTCGAGGCGAGGAGAGTGTCCGGTTTGGGGACCTCAGAATTGCATCTCTGCTCTTTGCAGATGATGTGGTTCTGTTGGCTACATCAGACCGTGACCTCCAGCATGCACTGGGGCGGTTTGCAGCCGAGTGTGAAGCGGTCGGGATGAGAGTCAGCACCTCCAAGTCTGAGGCCATGGTTCTCTGCCAGAAAACGGTGGAGTGTTCCCTCCGAGTGGGAGTGAGTTGCTGCCTCAAGCGAAGGAGTTCAAGTATCTCGGGGTCTTGTTCACGAGTGAGGGCAAAATGGAGCGGGAGATGGACAGACGGATTGGTGCAGCGTCTGCAGTGATGCGGGCGCTGTACCGGTCCGTTGTGGTGAAGAGGGAGCTGAGCCGGAAGGCGAAGCTTTCGATTTACAGGTCCATCTATGTTCCAACCCTCACCTATGGTCACGAGCTTTGGGTAGTGACCGAAAGAATGAGATTGCGGCCGAAATGAGTTTCCTCCGCAGGGTGGCTGGGCTCAGCCTTAGAGATAGGGTGAGGAGCTCAGACATCCGGAGGGAGCTCGGAGTAGAGCCGCTGCTCCTCCGCATCGAAAGGAGTCAGCTGAGGTGGTTCGGGCATCTGATTAGGATGCCCCCCGGGCGCCTCCCTTTGGAGGTTTTCCGGGCACGTCCAACTGGGAGGAGACCCCGGGGCAGACCCAGAACTCGCTGGAGGGATTACATATCTCGTCTGGCCTGGGAACGCCTCGGGATCCCCCAGGAGGAACTAGAGAGCATGGCTGGGGAGAAGGAAGCCTGGGGGGCCCTGCTTAGCCGGCTGCCACCCCGACCCGGCCCCAGATAAGCGGACGCAAATGGATGGATGGATTTTTGTCCAAAGCTACTTAAAGAGTACATTTGTTTAAAGAGACAGCAATATATCGCTGTGGTACATAAAGTTAACAATAGAGCAGGTTTCAAGCTTTCATAGTGGCAAGGCTAATTGGTAGGTTGCCTGTATAATAGCTGGGATAAGAGCACTAAAGTACAATTAATAATGCCAAGACCTACAAACACGCAAGTCAGTGCTAGCATTAGGAGAGGAAAGGGAGTCCTGGTGAACTCTGAACAGGTGGGTCTTAGTCTACTACCTAAACTAAACTAGTGGAGATGTTAGGGTGGGTGGAGGTAAGACCCAGGCACACAGCAATGGAGGAGGCATAAATTTAGGTTCAAGCCCAGAGGGTAGTTTAATTAAGTAACACAAGGAGTTGCCACAAAATGATGCCACAAAATAATGGGGTCCGGGTGAGGGCTCTGCGGGTTGGTTCGACTCAGCAGAGGGGGTCCGGGATGCTGGAGGGATGAGAAGGAGAAGGAGGGTAAGTGATAGAGATGACGGGTGAGGCAAAGGCAAAAACTGAGGTTGGCACAACAACTGTGTGAAGTTAGTTGGCAAGAGAGAACAGGCACTACCAACACTAGGGCGAAAGTAGGCTACGTTAGCACTCGTAGTCTATGGTAAGATCTGGCGCTGAGTGGAGTGTGTCGGGGTTCCTGTACTCTACAAGGAGCACACCTATCTTTTCTTCCAAATTGTGGGGGTGTGAGGTTGTGTGTTAACATTAATGTCCAAGAGAAAAGGATCTCTTGGCGAAATAAAAATGTCCAGGTAGCTTGTAGTCACATCCGAGGAGTTATTCCATGCCACCAGCTTTTTCATGAACAATTATAGGGAATTTTAAACAAAAATATGTTTGTTTCATTGAATCATATAGCTTCCATCATTCATTATGTGTATATACTATTTAGTAATGTTTTTAATATCTTTTTGTTTATGCATGTGTTATGTATGTGTTTATGTATATGCCAAGGGAAACAAGCAATAAAGCTGTGTTGTATTATACATAAATATTCTATATAATATACGATTTAATATATAAGATTTTCTCACGTCATTGTTCCTGATGTAGTGAAGTTTGTTTCTCCAAATTGACAGAGCTAGAGGGGATATGTACCGATGCAGGATAGATTAACTTAGTAATAGAGATGTGATTATTCTGCCAAACAGTGATCTCTTTGGAGCAAAGAATATTTTCACTAGTGTACTATCTGTCATAAGGTGAATGTACTTTGATCATTTCAATAATTATTCTTATGAAGAGGTGACTGAGAGTCTGTGTGTTTTATATCAGGTTTATAATTGGCAATATGTTAGTAAAATAAGTTAAAATGATCAAATTACTCCAGCAGCTGTGTGTAAATCGAATGTTCTGCAAAATACCTTAATTCTATGAGTGCCTGTCCACATCCCTGACCAAGATGTGGACATAAAAACCTGGAGCTGTGGGTCCCCGGGCGCCGTCGAGATGTCTGCCCGCTGCTCCTGGCTGGAGGGGCAGCAGGTCAAATGCAGAGGACACATTTCTCCCTGCATGTGTGTGTGTGTGTTTGGCGGCCGCCACTTCCCGCTGTGTGTTGTGTGACCACTATGTGTGGACTAATAAAGATCTTCTTCTTCTTCTTCTTCCTTATGACTATCAGCTGCCAAAGATGTTTCAGCCAAAAGACGACCAGGGCTAGTTCTGTAGCGATTATTTAGGAGAATTATCTACAAAGTCACGTGTGTTTGCTATTGTTTTGCATTCTGTCTTCAAATTCTTGTCGGTTAGTGGATGTCCTCAGCATCCTGCTCCTTTAACTTGGTCTTGGCCTCGTCTGGCTTTATTCAGTCAGTGGCTCGTTGCAGTCAAAGACCGCCATCTAGTGTCCCCGTTCAGTGTTAACACACAATTCAATTTCAATTGAAAGAGCTTTATTGGCACGGGAAACGTACATTTATATTGCCAAAGCGAGTGGTAAATAAAAAATATACTTAAGGAAAAAACTAAATGTATACAGGTAAGTAAGTCAACTTAAAAATTAATAAATAAATAGCCTATATATATATAATATATAAAGTATATATATATATATATATATATATATAAAAATACAAAAAAATATAAACAAAAACAAAAAGAAAATATATTATACATTTTTTTAATAAAAATAATAATACAAATAATGATAATACTAAAGGGGATTGACAGGTGATTGACAATCTTTATGGAGGTTGTATTCCGTTGTATTCCGTAACACACACTCTGCATCTTCCTCCTCTTCCTAATATATAAATGAACTGTCGTGTAGTGACATCCCCACAGAGAGACAGTTTCTCTGTCACAGACAGAGAGAGAGACACTACACAAAATGACCTGCCATGGAATGCAACATAGATCAACAGAATGCACATATAAAGAGACACATGTAAAGAATGAAGAAAACACCTCCCTGCCCCTTGGGGACATATAACCGCTAGGGGGCAGCAAAAACACACCGTGGAGGGGTTGTAATGTGTTCATTATGGTTAATATTATGTGTTAATTATGGTTTCTATAATGTGTTCATTATGGTTACTATTATGTGTTAATTATGGTTTCTATAATGTGTTCATTATGGTTACTATTATGTGTTAATTATGGTTTCTATAATGTGTTCATTATGGTTACTATTATGTGTTAATTATGGTTACTATAATGTGTTCATTATGGTTACTATTATGTGTTAATTATGGTTACTATAATGTGTTCATTATGGTTACTATTATGTGTTAATTATGGTTACTATAATGTGTTCATTATGGTTACTATAATGTGTTAATTATGGTTACTATAATGTGTTCATTATGGTTACTATGCAGTAACACATTCAAGAGGCCGACATCTCATCAAATTGCATCTGTGATAATACTGATGCAAATGTTGTAACATTTACCTCATTCTAAAGCGATATTTGTATAAATAATTAATGTGTCTGAAGATAGGCCTGCTTTTATTTCAGGTGTGTTTTAGTAGCCTGTTATGTCACCATACATTATATAGAAATGGTCTATATATATATATATATATATATATATATATATATAGACCTATGCAATACTATAGCCTATAATATGAATATAATAATAGTGAATATTAATCTGATAGTCATTGAAAATAAAATCTTAAAAATGCCTGTCCTGAAATTGTACACGGTGGACACATGCCGGGTTAAGTGACATATATTTATAGATGAATACAAATCAGTGACCATAAATGAATGTTTGGTTGCTGCGACGTCGTGTTGTACTGCGTCTCTCTCGCGAGATCATGTGACGCGAACGAGAGGACGCGAAGACGTTTGTTGCGGTGGATCGACGCGCGTTCTGCGGTGAGTAAGCAGGAAGTAGTTCGTTAGTAGTCAGTAGTCTCCTGTCGTGGAGAAAGTCGGGAGTTGGTAGTTAATCGCCTCCTGTCGGTCTGCATTCGATTGGCAAAAACTACGTCCTAAGTCCTTTCCTCACTACTTTTCCTTAACCCCTTCATGAGGTCAAGGAAAGATTAGAAGGAGAATTCATAAGGATTTAGGAAAAGACAACTGCGCTGCTGAGAGAATCCAACTGCACTTCCACTAAGGTACATCTGGAGATATGGCCAAAAGTCAGTGGACACCTGACCATCACACCTATATGAGCTTGTTAGACATCCCATTCTAAAACCATGGGCATTAATATGGAGTTGGACCCCCCTTTGCGGCTATGACAGCTGCCACTCTTCTGGGAAGGCTTTCCACAAGATTTTGGAGTGTGTGTGGGAATTTGTGCCCATTCAGCCAAAGCAGCATGTGAGGTCAGGCACTGATGTTGGACGAGAAGGCCTGGCTCGCAATCGGCGTTCTAATTCCTCCCAAAGGTGTTCAATGGGGTTGAGGTCAGGGCTCTGCAGGCCAATCGAGTTCCTCCACACCAAACTCATCTAACCATGTCTTTATGGACCTTGCTTTGTGCACAGGGGCACAGTCATGCTGGAACAGCAAAGGGCCTTCCCCAAACTGTTGCCACAAAGTTGGAAGCGCCCAATTGGCTAAGATGTCTTCATATCCTGTATCATTAAGCATACCCTTCACTGGAACCCGCTCTATGAGTTTGCGTGGTCTACCACTTCGTGGCTGAGCTGTTGTTTCTCTGAGGCGCTTCCACTTCACAATAATAGCACTTACGGTTGACCGGGGCACATCTAGTAGGGCAGAAATTTCACAAACTGACTTGTGGCAAAGATGGCATCCTATGACAGTGCCACATTCAAAGTCACTGAGATCTTTACGAATCATTCTGAATTGTAAATGTTTGTCTGTGGAGATTTCATGGCTATGTGCTTGATTTTATGCACCTGTTAGCAATGGGTGTGGCTGAAACACCTGAACTCAATAATTAGTAGAGGTGTCCACTGACCTTTGGCCATATAGTGTCCATTGGGGTCTGCCATGGGGAAACAGGGCCATTTTGATGCCCTAGGTGAGACTATAAACATCACAATTAAAATAAAAAATAAATATCTTTAATGTTTTCAATACTTATATATGCATCTTTGGTAAATACATTTTTGGCTATCTAACCATGTTTTAGAATAACCTCCCAGTTTTTTTTAAATAAATGACATGTTTCCTGGATCAGCACTAGATTTTTGTCAACACCATCAGACACAGAAATGTCTATACAATTATTTTGAATGAACTTATCACAGATATTTAGACTATTGGTTCTCTTAATTATGTACTATGTTTTCAAGCGAATCAATCTAATAAAAGTGAGATTAGTCAATGTTTTACTTTACAAAGAATTGCCACCTTATCACGGTGGGGGGGTTTGGGTGCCCCGGTGACCCTGGGAGCTGTGTTGTCTGGGGCATTAGCCCCTGGTAGGGTCTCCCAAGGCAAAGTGGTCCCAGGGGAGGGGGGAGGGGCCAGACTATTTGACTATGATTCAAAGACCCCATGAAAAGACTTCCTAAAAACGATGTCACCTCGCTCAGACAAGGGAAACCGCCCCCTTCTGGAGCCAGACCTGGGAGGTGAGCTCGTCGGCGAAGCCCAAAGGACGATGTGGAGTCCGCCTCCCTGTGGGCTCACCACCTGCAGGGAGAATCATTGGGGTTGGTTGCATTGTAAACCGGGCGGTAGGCAAAGGCGAGGTCCTGGGCGTGCGGATCCTCGGCATCGCCAACTGGTTCTAGGGACGTGGAATGTCACCTCGCTCGGAATGTACCAACTAGATATGGTTGGGCTCACCTCTACGTACAGCACCAGTTCTGGAACCAAAATCCTGGAGAGGGGCTGGTCCATCCATCCATCCATCCATTCTCGTCTGCTTATCCGGGGCCGGGTCGTGGTGGCAGCCGGCTAAGCAGGGCCCCCCAGGCTTCCTTCTCCCCAGCCACACTCTCCAGTTCCTCCTGGGGGATCCCGAGGCGTTCTCAGGCCAGACAAGATATATAATCCCTCCAGCGGGTTCTGGGTCTGCCCCGGGGTCTCCTCCCAGTTGGACGTGCCCGGAAAACCTCCAAAGGGAGGCGCCCAGGGGGCATCCTAATCAGATGCCCGAAACACCTCAGCTGACTCCTTTCGACGCAGAGGAGCAGCGGCTCTACTCCGAGCTCCCTCCGGATGTCTGAGCTCCTCACCCTATCTCTAAGGCTGAGCCCAGCCACCCTGCGGAGGAAACTCATTTCGGCCGCTTGTATCCGCGATCTCATTCTTTTGGTCACTACCCAAAGCTCGTGACCATAGGTGAGGGTTGGAACGTAGATGGACCTGTAAATCGAGTGCTTCGCCTTCCGGCTCAGCTCCCTCTTCACCACAACGGACCAGTACAGCGCCCGCATCACTGCAGACGCTGCACCAATCCGTCTGTCCATCTCCCGCTCCAGTTTGCCCTCACTCGTGAACAAGACCCCGAGATACTTGAACTCCTTTGCTTGAGACAGCAACTCATTCCCAACCCGGAGGGAACACTCCACCGTTTTCCGGCAGAGAACCATGGCCTCAGACTTGGAGGTGATGACTCTCATCCCGACCGCTTCACACTCGGCTGCAAACCGCCCCAGTGCATGCTGGAGGTCACGGTCTGATGTAGCCAACAGAACCACATCATCTGCAAAGAGCAGAGATGCAATTCTGAGGTCCCCAAACCGGACACTCTCCCCACCTCGGCTGCACCTTGAGATTCTGTCCATGAAGATCACGAACAGAATCGGTGACAAGGGACAACCTTGGCGGAATAATACGGATGCAGCTCGCACTTTGTTCGTACACGGACCAAATGGCACGTACCAACGGCCCCGGTACCCCATACTCCCGTAGTACCCCCCACAGGATTCCCCGGGGGACACGGTCATAAGCCTTCTCCAAGTCCACAAAGCACATGTAGACTGGATGGGCAAACTCCCATGCCCCCCCAACAACCCTGCAAGGGTAAAGGGTTCGATACCATCTACATTGACAGATCAATGTTAAGATTCACCTGCCACTCAATAGTAAATATTAGTTTTGTGTCTGAATTCTACCAGTGATTTTCACATTTTATATATATATATTTTACATATTTCTGAATGGCGACCCATAAAAACATGTTTTTACAGGTGGCTAGTTTAGTTTCCTTACGGAACCGGTCGCCATTCCCATCCCTATTAATTTTACAGTTTAATAATAAACTTTATTGTCAAAATCAGTGCACACAGTAAGCTAAACTTCACTAGTGGGAATTTAAATGTAAAATATTGGCCAACTGTTAAATGGGTCAGGCTGTAGTTAAAAGTTCAGCTTTTATGACTTAAGACTGTGATTAAAGTCAACCAACAAAAACAGTCTTTTGAGTTGCTTGCTACAACGACTTGTCATGAGTTAAAAATAATACTTTATTGTATCAGCATTCTATCAGTGAAATGCATTATTTGTTGTTTTTGGGTACATAACATAGTGTATTGCCCAAAGCTGGACATGTATGTTAGTTTGTTGGTGTGTGTGTGTGTGTGTGTGTGTGTGTGTCAAGTAGAGCTATGCTGACTGCTGCTGGAGTTGCGAGACGTTCCATTGTGTTCCTCAGAAGCATCGCCACGACTGCCTCGGATTTGGGTGTGTACTTTGTTTTTTACATCATACACTGGCACACACACACACAAACAAACGTTATTCCTTCCTAGGTTATTCTTCAGACAGTCTTTCTTTCTTCCTCCAGTTAACTCCTGTGATTTATATGTATGCAAAGGATTTTAATTTTTTTTAGCTGAGGCTTGTGTTTAAAGCCACTTTCAAATAAAGCTGAGAGCAAGCAAAGCCTATAATCACTATTGACATGACTACACGTTTAAAGTGATGGACACCCTAATTAACTTGTATTAATCTTAGAACGGGTTATCAATTTGTGGATTAACATTTTCACATTTTCCTGACAAGATATTTGTTAAGTGTGTATTGGATACATCCCTCTGTGATATGTGATGGTTATTTCACATTCACTTGTTATTTCTCCATCACTTTATGTCACGGGGGGTTGGTGGTGTGGTAATGGGGAAAGAGGACCCAAAAGCAGACCACGGGTTGAACTTAAATGATCTTTTAATGATCTGACAGCGAATACAGGATTGGGGCAGGTATAAATAAGGAAAAACTAATCAGGAAGTGGAGACAGGTGCAGACAATCAAGGGCGGAGAAACAACACAAGGAGGATAAACTATGACAGGTGGGGGCGAAGACAGAAACACAAGAAAGACATGTGGCGGATGAGAACAAAACAATAACACATGGTCAATGATAATGCCAAAGTCCAGCAGGGGGTGCCATGTTTCTCACAATGCTAGAGTTAGTACAAGAGTACTAAGAGTTAGTACAGTTAGCCTAAAACAACTACCCCTTGAAGACATGTCACCCTTGGTGGCCTGTAGGCACAAGTCTATTGTTAATCTTTAATCTTTTATCGATCAAGGAAATGATTAGACAGTGGTCCATGTCTGTACTTTGCTATCTAGTAGGTTTCATTTTTTAATCCTGGTCCAAATCATGAATCACATGAATCACTTGAATGCACACATTTGAAAAATATAGGATACAATCCCTCTATGTGGCCTAGGTCTATGTTGGTTTGGGTTACCAGGTCAATCAATGTCAGTCAAACATTCTGCCTATTGTCTTGGGCAACACATTTTGAAAGCCTGAAGCAATAAGAAAGAAGGGTCTATATAGAAGGACGCTTTGATCCCATGTGAAGACAGGTTAATCTATCTAGATCTCTGACCATTAGCCAACCACAAGTCAAGACATGCAGACACAGAGTCCAGCTAGATTACATATTATGTAGTTGCTGACTAAAACGGTAAAGGTGTAAGTTCAGGGCTGTGGCTAAAGGCAAAGTAGCTTGAGAGAGAAACCACACTAGTTTGGTCTATATAGTGGTCTGGTTTTTGTAGACCACAAAAGCAAGAGCTCCAAGTTTGTTTTGCGATGGAACGGACAAAAAGTTTCAGTTTTATGAGTCCTGCAGAACTGAGGTTATTGATTAGACGGAAGGATCGTGGAATTGTTACGACGACTGGATTAGCTAACGGTAAGGCCAAGCACAACCTTATGGTGGAGATGAACATCCATGGTTTGTCGTGTTATATATTGTGAACATTTATTGTATTCCGTGTGCATCGTATATAATTTATTTGTTCATGAATGTATTTTCTTTAGGATACCAGCAGGCTAATGTGGTCATCCTGCCGAAGACTCTGGCCAATGACTTCCAAACGTTCTGCTGGAGGAACCCTGCTGCCTTGCCGCTTCTTTATCGCAGCCAATCAGGAGAGACCTCCTGCCTGCCATTAGCCAGCCATGCTGATATACAGTAATGCACACAGATCATAATCATTATATAATGATATATTATACTGCAGTTTTGGAGGAAACTAGGAAGAAAACAAAGCAAAGTATTCAATAAGTCGTGATGGCTGTGTAGAGGTGACCTACTGTGATAAACAGTTTCCTGCCTTTCCCAAATTCTTATTATCATTGCTTATTTGTCACAGGGATCGTTATCAGATCTAGACAAAATCTAATATTAGATAAAGAGTGAAAAAATGCAACATTCTTCATTTTTAAGTCATCCACCACCACTACATTTGTCTAAAAAAGTCAACTACAACCAAACAAATTCTGTAAATAAATATTAATTCATGGGATTTAGGTTGATGCCTGGAATTTGACTTGGCTTCTCCTCATTGCAACCTGATGAACAACATAGATTGATGGTCAACTCCCTCTGAAAATCACACATGCTAACTTTCAAGGCAAACAACTTGCATTCATGTTTACCTCCAGCCATTCTGGTGTGGCCTTTTTATTTTTATCATTTCATCAGTTGTAGTTCATGGCTAAATACATTTTCCAATTAACCTTCACGAAGAAGGTTTCTCGAACTGAGCAGAATTTCATCATTCAATCCCATTAAGTCATCCAGGGCCTGCACAGCGTCTCCGAGCATGACAGAGGAAAGGTCTGGGGTATAACACTTTAACTGGGGGGGTGGAGGGTCATGATGTCTTGTGTCTACCTGTTGGCTGTAGTCCTGTTGCGATACAATGATGGTGCAGATATGCCAGAGGAACTGATCCATAGAGGCAGAGGAGGTTGCTCCTCCTCCATTTTTCAGACGAAAGAGGGAGATGAAAATATCGAAAAAGAGAATTTGTTGAAATTGTTTGGCAGGCAGAGCAGATGGTACAATGCATGACACGTCGGCGCTCTCTGAGTGTGTGTGTGTGTGTGGGTGTGGGTGGTAATGGCTAGTTTAACCTGTGTATCTTGATTAGCCAATGCACCAGACTCAAACTCAGACCAGGTGAGGCTGCTTAAACCAACCACCAACCACACCTCTCTCTCCCTCTCTCCAATTTGCAGGACAGATATTCCCTTGTATTGTGTGTTTGAGGATGGCCGTCTGAAGAGCACTGTCCACAGTCTGCAAAGTTTCAGTGCTGACTCAAGGTAACTGGTAGACAGGATGAGAGATGGTGCAGACCAACAGCTCACACAGTCAAGTCAAACAAACTTGAGAAACTAATAGACTAATAGAAACAAGATATCACAGCATTTATTTGTCCCTAGGGTTAGTTGTCACCAAACATACACCAAACATATTCAAATGAATATCCACCAAAATGGCATATACAGTATAATGTCAGTAGAGCAATCTGCTATTACTCGCCCTGTTCATTTCTATTAATTAATTCAAGTGATTCAAGTGATAATTCAAGGAACAATTCAAGTGATGAATTATAAATGTAATATGTGCTTCTACTCTCTTTCTATCAGCCTAAGTCATATTTAGACACCCTCTGTTATCTGAACACACTCGTTTTGCTTGCATGCACTCTGAGGACTGCCCCTGGACTGTGTCCTGATGGGGCTGTGTAACCGTGCCTCTTGTCTCGGGCTCCCCAGGGCAACAGACACTGGGGGGGTGCAGGGGCCCTGCTGGCCCGACATGGTGTGCTTCTACTTAGGCTGCAGCTTCAGCTTCGAGCGTCAACTCAGGGAAGCAGGAGTTCCTGTGAGAAACGTGGAGCAAGGGAGGAACGTTAGCATGTACAAGGTATGGGCTCAAAGCATGCATAGAAACTAATGACCTTGTGTTGAATACTGCAGTAGACTACATTCTAAACCTCAGGTGAGATTCACAAAAATATCTTAAGATATCACAGCAGTTTCCTTGGAATAAATTATATTCCTAACAATGGACTTCATTCACGAACGCAGTTAAGAAAAAGTTAAGAAGAAATTTCTTCTTTTTTTTCTTTATGTTTTCTTATCTGGGATTGGTTCTTAGCTAAGAACAGGATTTAAGAACGCGGAAAAGCAGTCGTAGCGACCTATTTGGAGTGCGCCCACATTGAATGGGCTTCCCCATTCAACAAATGAACTTCCCCTTCAACTGCATTTATTTAAGTTATTTTATCCTTTACGTTCTTTTAATTAGTCTCACTTTTGGGCCATGTGTGTGGATACGTGTATTGATTGATTAATCAATCTAATCTTTATAGTAAGTGAAATCCTGGGAAGTGATAAGTAGCCTAGAAATAAAGTTTTAAACAATTAAAACTATAAAATCGATATTACCGATTAAAAGCAAGGCATAACTTGGCACAATGTGACAGCTTTGTGTAAACAGTTTTCCTGTTAAGATTTTTTTGTATTATTATCTAAGAAGATACAAACAAGATATATTTTGGTGAGTCAGTGTTTTTCTTTCTTCAAAAAACCCTGATACGATTCATCAAGATTATCGATTATCAATTAATCAATAATATATGTGGCTGACTCAAACTACTAGCTGGTTAATGAAACTATACAAAATGTTTTAATATAGTTTTATATTTGCTTGTGTGTTTGTTTCCACTAAGACTGCAGTCCCCTGTGTTCCAGTCGGAGTGTTCCACTGCCCTCTAGTGGTCACCATGCGTCCAGTTCCTGCTGGCCTGTTAACCACTGCTGCTCAGATAACACACTGCAACCCATATGCACACGGAGCTCCCATACACATAGGGGACCCAGGTAGGATAACTAGCAGTTATATGTTTATTATATAGCCAAGGGATTGCAAGGAGTTTAGGTGTTTAATAGGAATGTAAGATTTAAGACCTATCATTAAAGTGTCATTTGTTTGAAATGCATAGCCCATCCATAAATTGCACTGTGAGTACATCTGCTTTTAGTTGGCTGCACCTTCCTCTGTGAGCCAGGTTAGATGTTGAACCGCTCTTGGCTCATTTCTGACCAATCTCTTCCCTGATTGGTTCGAGGAATCCATCTTGCCTGTCAATCACAGGTCTACGAAATGAGACACTTCTCATTGGCAGAAGGAGGGAGCAGGGAGGACCCAGTATAGCGTACATATTGTGTGTGTGTGTGTGTCCAGCTCTCCTAGGCATCCAGGACCTGTCCCAGCCGGACTATGGGGAGCCAGTAGAGTGTGATGCTGGTGATGTTCCAGTCTTCTGGGCCTGTGGGGTGACCGCCATAGAAGCAATACGCAACAGCAGTGAGTTCCACCATCCTTACATTGTGGTTGCAGGTCACCACATTAAGCCACTCTGCTTTTAGCCTACATTTGACCTTTTTGATAAAAATAAAGAAAATCATAAAAAAAGTATTAATATATATATATATGCGGTGGTGGGAGACCAAAGAAATGTTTCACCAAAGTAAAAATGTTTTTGCCTCATCAAGCTGCTTTCACATTAAGCTTAAGCACATTAAGACAAAAAGGCAAAGCGTAACAAGAGTGACTCCAACATGTCCTTTCAAGGTGAGCTGACCTCCAGCCTTGTCGCTGCTCCATCCATTACTCTAATCATCATCCTCATCCTCATATGTCCTTCCAGAAGCTCCTCTGGCCTTCAGCCACTCTCCAGGCAGTATGTTCCTGACGGATGTCCCAGACTCCCCTCTTCCAACCTCCCAGCTGAGCCCACTCTGCTTCCTGGTCTCCCAGAATCCTTTGCTGTACAGCCTGGCTTCCCAGAGGGCCGTGGAGAAGATAAGACAGCTGGAGGAGGTGATTGGAGAAGACCCAGGTACAGTAAACACATGAAAACATTTACATACATGTATTTTTCCCTGTACCCTTTCTACTTGTACAGTATATGCACATTATTTTCATACTTTTATTTCGTGGAAGTTTTCAAGCAAACTAGCGTTTGTTTGTTGGCTCGGCCCCAGAGGTCTAATGGGCGTCCACACCGCCCCAAACAAACCATACTATCGGAGGAAAGTCCCGCCAACCAGTTTGTGAATGTTGTACTCAAGTGGCTTTATGTTGGTGAAAAGGCACTTGGACGCCACCATGATGTGGATGTGTGGAGGTGTGTGTCGATGTGTGGAGGTGTGTGTAGATGTATGTAGATGTGTGTGGAGGTGTGTAGATGTGCGGAGGTATGTGTGGAGGTGTGTGGAGCTCCGTCTGGGCAGTGGTTGATGATGGCCATGTCCGACACAGTGTTTATTTCTGTAGCCTATTCATATTTGTGAATACATGTTTAGCAATTTGAATCATGAATACTGGACAGAGGAAGCCTTTAAAGTAAGATTTGATTGACAATTGCAAGTGATTTGCAGAGACCCCCAAATTGTTGCTTTTGAGGTATTCATGTGTTCGAAGTGTCAATTATCCACATTTGACGCCCTGATTTCAGTCGTGCAATATGTAATATTATATAATACAGGGTTGTATTTGCAATGCGCTGCTTCTATCCACAGGTGACCGGGGCATCCAGGCCCTATTTGTGCAGGATGAACTTCTGCGTTCCTGTCTCACCCTTTCCCACTCAACCTCTGTTGCCATAACAACAGGCTTCCCCACACACTACATGCACAGGTATTTGCACTCGCTCGTAATGTCCCTCTCTCTTTCAAATTCTTTCAAGTGTGACTGGAAGATTCTTTTTCCACTTCAACTCGGTTTGAGTTGTATGTATGTATGTAGACAACCGTTTATCCGGTGGACTTCACACTTGGCGGCTGTATTGGACCCCAGTGTTGAGTGTGAAGTTGTTAGGATGAGCAGTTCTCGAGAAAGCTGGCATGCTTCCAACAGGGACTTGTAATTCATTTCAAAATCATGTAATACATTTTACTCCTGCCCCCCCCCTCCCTCCCCCACCACCCAGCCCACCTGATGAGACGGATGGCCCACCGGGTGCCCTTGCCATGGCAACCATGTTGCTTGCGCTCGGCAAACAGGTCACCATGGTAACAGACAAGAGAGCTGTGCAGATGAACCAGGACCTGGTGGGGGAAGCTGTGAGGACAGGTGGGGATACTCTAGAACGCTTTCACACCAGCTTCCATCTACCTGAATACTTCATACGATATACTAAAACCGTTCATGTATGGAAGGATACTACTACACTGTCATGACTTGTGTCAAGTTTAGTCCACTGCTCGCTGGCTGATGTGTGTTACAGTAATGTGTTGTAATGCAGTTGCAGTGTATTGTAATGCTTGGCTATCCTGGGCCCTGTTCTCTAACACCAGATACTGCCAATAGAAAGTCCTGTTACATTCTGACGAACCCAGTCATGTTGAGTTGTTGGATTAACCAATATTACAAATTACAGTATACATATGGATGTATACTACTAATTATACATCCATATGATCCCTCCCCAAACATACTTTTAGGTGTTCTGAAAACGGCAATCCCATTGGTCACTTTTGAAGACAGCGGCCCAGACGCCGCCCTCCACTTCCTGTGTCACGATGGAGACCCCAGAAAGCCCAGGTCAGACACCACTGGTTTCTACTGTTCACAGAGGCGTCATTGTAGGACAAAAACAGGTGTCACTCAGAACACTAATAGGATGTTTGCAGTCACCCATATCACACAAACTTGAGATGGGGCAGGAAGGAAGTGAGATGCAGAACGACAAGCAGTGTGGAACCAGATGTTTTCCAGAAAGATACCAGGAATAAATACAAAAATATATTATAATCCATTTGTTATTGCTTAAATAATTATTTATCACTGCTGCCCTCATACTACATCAGGGGCCGATTGCACCAACATTGCATAAGTAGTCTAATAGTCCAGTGTTAACGTAGTGTTTACTAAGTTGGGATTTACAAAAAAGAATCATAAAAAAAGGTTTTGGGAGGGTGGCTAGCATCGCGGTGCTCAGTGTGCACTGTGCAGAACCCAGCAGCGACAGTCTGTTTCTTTACTGGATACTGTGTGTGCCGGTTTAACTTTTTAACAAAGCTATTCTAGAGTACATAAGTACAACTAAACATACTGTGGTACGCCCCCGCGGGCCGCAAAGGCTCATGGGAGTTAGGAATGTTCATGTTAACATATCAATGTTCTCTCCGGTTTTCTCAAGCGCTTCCTTGTTTACATCCTAGCATTGTTAAGTTGTTACTATTTGCGTATCGGTGGTGCAAAATGTAGTTACTAGTAACTAACTAGTGGTTCCTATGGACTGAACAGTCTTCCATAGCTGGTGCATCCCAGTCCAGAGATCAAAGTAGCAGACCCATAATTAGTGTTATTATCAGTGACACCAGTGTTATCAGAAAGGGTGTATTGTGGGTTTTTTGTGTCATGAGCAGGTTTGACCACTTGGTGGCGATAGAGCGCAGCGGTCGGGCAGCCGATGGAAACTACTACAACATGAGGGGTGTGAACATCAAGCACCTGGTGGATCCCGTAGACGACCTGTTTGTAGCTGCCATGGACTTACCTGGAATCACCACTATAGGTAGCTGTACAGTGTGTGTCTGCTGAACACAGTGCTTTTAAACTAGAGCACTTTCTGGTTTAGATCCTATGGTGCTCTTCCATAGGAGCTGGTACCATGCAGTGGAACAGATAAGATAAGATAGAACTTTATGAATCCCGAGGAAATTCTTGTGCTAGGTTGCATAGCTATACAGTACAATACAACAATAGTGAAATAGACAGAATAATAAAAATAAACTAACAGATTTACAAAATGTACAATGTCAAAAATATAAAAATATATACAGTAGGCAAGATCAGATATTCTGATGGCGAAAATGATTTGGCATAATTGAAGTGAAGAATATTGCACAAAATGTTGAAAGGTAATGTAGGAGAGGTATTGGACATGACATTATGAATATTGCACATGATGATGCGAGGAGGTGAGAGGTAGGATATAATATCTATCGATAACATGATAATAATAACTAGAACAATTCCAGGGAAATTTTGAGGGTGCCTGAGGCCATATAAGCAAGCAATAACACACACACACACACACACACACACACACACACACACACACACACACACACACACACACACACACACACACACACACACACACACACACACACAGATGTGTAGGAGAGGAGTAGAGAGATACAAGTATGTAATGTTTCATTAGCACACTAACAATACCTACAAATAAAACTGTACTTTTGTATCAGCAAGGTCATTACTAGGTGTTGATCTTAAATCAACAATTACATACACAAAGCACACACACAGCATAAACACAACATTAAATACATAGGCCTATACTCAAAAACACACACACACAGTATACAGACAAAAAAATAGATTGTGTGTTAGAGGAAATTACGGCCACACCCCTTCTCACACACACACACATCCAAAAAAAACTGCTTCGTCATTGTTGTCATGTAATTTAATGAGCTGATTCGGTGGGGACTCCTGTTACTTCGAGGCTCATAAATCAAAAAGTATAAGTCCCTTTGTTTCCATAGTTACATATATGTGACCGTCACAAGTGTACCTACGTTTTACATTACGTATGTGGAGTTAATATTGTGGGCGGGATGGCAGTTTTAAAAACAGATTTTTTTTTTTTCGTCTGCTCTACACTCTAACGTGACGTCACCCACTCTGACCAGCGCAATACACACCCATGTTAAAGTGTCTGAGGAGCTGAAAAATCTATTAAGTTTGAACTGTAATTGTGTCAAAAGTATGAATGTTATGAAAATTGTGAAATCATGTGTGAATTCATCCAAGTTTCCTGAACGTTTTAATGTTTGAATGGAGTTTCTACCTGAATGTATGAATGAATGGGAAGAGGTTGAATATGAGTGGTTTTGGACACATTTTGAACATTCACCCCCATTCATTTCAATGGGGCAAAAATGCTGGAAAATGTTGAATATTTCGGAAAGTATGAATGGTATGTATAAGAAAGTAGCACGCTATTCCCGGTCAAGACGCACGTTTTGATGTCTTTTTTGTGTGTGTGCTGGCAACACTGTGAGACTAGTAGCGTGCCAAAAAATGTACAGAAGAATAAATAATAAAGAAGTATGCAGGAGAGTAATAGAGTGCTTTGCATTGCAAAGGCACCCTAATAATAATATAGCACGATAGAGAGTATTGCACCTGATGTTGGTCAGTAATATTAATGTTGCACGTAATACTGAGGAAAGTGCACATGATGTTGAGAGGTAATATTGCACATTATATTGCTCAGTGTTAATTGTCTTGTATTCCAACTGTCCTTCCCACAGAGGGGGGAGGAGTTATAGAGTTTGATGGACACAGGCAGAAAGGATCTCCTGTGGCATTCTG
The DNA here is from genome assembly GCA_002895965.2 of Coryphaenoides rupestris. Lineage (NCBI taxonomy): Eukaryota > Metazoa > Chordata > Actinopteri > Gadiformes > Macrouridae > Coryphaenoides > Coryphaenoides rupestris. The sequence continues at coordinate 343,886 of PIJE02000040.1, read as the reverse complement.
TGGTGCACCTCGGTAATCTCAGTCTACGGCTGACGGTGCTCTGGTATGATGACTCCAGTGTGGCGTGCAGGGGATGGGAGGCATTGTCCATAATACGGACAACAATAGTTTACTCAGCATCCTCCTCTCTGAGACCTCCACCAAAGACTCCAATTCCACTCCCAGGACAGAACCCGCTTTCCTGATGAGCTTATTGAGTCTGTTGGCGTCGGCTGCCTTCACCCTGCTGCCCCAGAACACAACAGCGTAGAAGATGATGCTGGCCACCACAGAGTGATAGAACATCTGCAGCCGTTGAAAGATCTGAGTCTCTGTAGCAAATACAGGCGAACAGCACCAATAATGTCCCAATGTGCCACCATGTAATATTCTCTCTCTGTCTCTCTCTCAGGAATTGGTGATGGTGGTAATGAGTTGGGGATGGGTAAGATAAAGGAGAAGGTGAAGAGTCTGATGCCTAAAGGAAACCTGATAGCATGTGATGTGGCAGCCGACTATGCTATTACGGCTGGTATGTTCATACGTGACACGTATACATTCCTATACATAGTGTATACTAACAACATTAAAGACTTACCAATGATCACCATAGTATCAGAAGTCACTAAAGAAGGACTTAGGCACCTTTCTGAATTTTAAACAGATTTTTTTCAAGGGGTTTGGTTTGTTGCAAATGCCAGACATCCATTTATGACACAGGATACTGTAAAATATTGTAAAACAAATCCCTATTTGTGAAATATAACTCCCTGTTGCTTAGTTTTGGTATTTCTTTCTATGAAACATTGAAAAGCATCGCAAAAGTCATGACATTTTCTGCTAGTGGACTGGGACAGAAGCGTCTCCTAACCCGGATGCAGCATCTACTGTATACACTCACTGGCCACTTTATTAGGTACACCTTGCTAGTACCGGGTTGGACCCCCTTTTGCCTTCAGAACTGCCTTAATTCTTCGTGGTTTAGATTCAACAAGGTGCTGGAAACATTCCTCAGAGATTTTGGTCCATATTGACATGATAGCATCACACAGTTGCTGCACATTAGTCGGCTGCACATCCATGATGCGGATCTCCCGTTCCACCACATCCCAAAGGTGCTCTATTGGATTGAGATTTACATTTACATTTACATTTAGAGCATTTGACACTTTTATCCAAAGCGACTTACAAAGAGTACATTTGTTGAAGGAGACAGCAATATATCAGATCTGGTGATTGTGGAGGCCATTTGAGTATAGTGCGTTAATGAGCAGTTGAACAGGTGTACCTAATAAAGTGGCCGGTGATCTCTGTGTGTGTGTGTGTGTGTGTGTGTGTGTGTGTGTGGTGTGTGTGTGTGTGTGTGTGTGTGTGTGTGTGTGTGTGTGTGTGTGTGTGTGTGTGTGTGTGTGTGTGTGTGTGTGTGTGTGTGTGTCTCATCAGGATCTGTGTGTATATATGTATGGCTCATCAGGATCTGTATGTGTATGTGACAAGCCTGAGCAGCACGTGTGACTGTGGTCTTGCCGTCCTCTAGGAGTGTCTAACTGGGGTGGGTACGCTGTGGCCTGTGGCCTCTACCTGCTCAGCGGCTGCCCCTCCCACCAGCGTTACCGACGCAAAGGAACTGAACCAGTCCCCTCCCCCGAGTGGCAGGACAACCTGGTGGCCTGCTTGCCCTCTGTGGACAAAGTGAGAATAAAACAATATTACTATAATTTTTTTATCCTATGATGGTTCGCCTGGTCGACAAGGTGTAACATGTAGGTATTTTTAGATAGGTTGACGTGTCACTTCCTGTACTGCTGACATTCTGCACAGGCACGCTTCCTGTTCATGCAAAGCTTTCCTACTGTTTGCCAAGACAGTGTGCAGTAAGCTGTATGTTTTTATTTTAATCAAACCAAAATAGTCTGCCATTTATGAAAGCAAGTATTTTACTTCAACAGTGCATACGCAAAGAAATGCTGAAAACTATAGAACAGGAGATGAAGTGCAGATACAAATACTAAAAACAACGCATCAAGTGGCATAGGCAGGTTAATACATTTTTTTTTAAAAATGTGAGATTTCAATGAATTTCATGGAACAAAATTTTGTGATACGTAATGCACACCTTGATAAATAACACAAAATTAGAAGTCAATCAGGGATCTGGGGGCATATTCACAAAACATTTGATCGCAGTACTACGAGTACTCCTAAATGCCACTAAAAGTTCCTAGCTCAGTCTCTTCTTAAAACCTATTCACAAAGTCACATGCAACATTTACTAAGGAATAAGGAGAACTCTGAAGTCAAGAGTAAGGGCGGGGTTGACGGGAGGAGACCGTATGAATTCTCGGATGATGTGGGGTCTGGAGAAGGCATCTATTGTTTGATGTAATATTCTAGTGACAGATGAGATGACTGAGCTATACATTTGTCTGTGCTGCATTTTCCCTGCGGCCAAGTAGTGTAATGTCACAATCCTGATCTCTGGAGTTATTGGGTTGTTGTGACTGCATCCCTGACTAGCTGTTTCTTTTGGTGACTTCGGAGTCCTATTGACTACTAACTTCAGATTCAGAAGATGGATTAGCTTTATGAAGTCCGTTTGACCAAAAACTCCTGGTCCTAAAATTAGGACACTGGACTGACTGTGTCACATGACCATAACTGACTCACTCACCTCTCTCTCCAGGAGGAAGCTGTGTTGTCCACCCTGGTGCGTTTAGGTGTGCGCAGCGGCAAGACGGGTAACCTGGCCATGGAGGTCGATGGTCTGACCTTTCACCCCACTCACTCTGACATCATTAGCAGGCTGCGGGTGCTCACGCTAGACTCCGCCCCCACCGACACGGCCTGAACAGCGCCCAACAACAGATGTCCCTCAAGTAGCTAGTTTTCAATAAATTGAGACACTGTACTGCCCTTGCAGTGCATTGTCTTGTGCAAAGCCAGTTAACAAACAAAAGTCCTCCAATAAACACACAAGGAATGGCTTGATTCTTGTTTTCGTGTTACAATACAAGCCAAGCTGGCAGTAAATTCATTTTATTGTACAGTTGATTCAGAATATAATGTTCAGCACTTCCTATGAACAAACACACGGTGAACTCATTAAACACACAATGACTTCAGTAACATGACTTACAGTGTTGTCCTGCCTGTCAAGTCATGTTGATACACAGCAGAGCACAGTGAAGCCCTTTCAGATCAGCTGGGATGATGATGGTCTATCATATCCGTATTGAACGGGGGTCTGTAACCACCTTGTGGGCCGACAATACCGGCTCAGAATTTGATGAGATAAGGTTTAAATAGGGTATCACAAATAAACTGATCTGACCCCAGTATACAACCAAAAATTACACAACAGTTTATGGAGTAATCCACAATATAACACACAAGGCCAAGCAATCGGCCCGTTCCAAGAGGCACATGTGGTACTTAAAACATATATGAAATTAAAAACACTCAAATAAAAACTGATCTAACTACAGACACAAACTAACTATTTAGATGGAGATATTATTGTTTAGAAATTACCTACAATGTTAAAACCTTAGTGCTTCAGTATTATCACAGATGCAATTTGATGATGTACTGAATGTGTTAGTGCATAGTAACCCTCCTGAACACATTAAACCCCAAGACAGCAGCATCTCTGGTTCAACAACACTTGGGCATCGCATACAAACTAAATCACGTGACCTGGCACACATCTCAACCAATCAGAATCAACAACTGAATGTGGTCTAACCTTGTACATTGATATTGGCCATTGGTTGAATCCAGTCCCTGACTTCTATGTGCAAAGGACACAAGTGCATTCAAACAAATGTACATGATATTTTTCAGACTGACTAAGATTATTTTATCGTCTATATAATCTTTACTTTATTATGATTACTGATTTAATCAAATAATAATGAACATTGATCGTTGTTTTGAATATTCAACATTAAATTATTTTAAATGGGCAGATATTATGATCAACATCTTTTGTGTGTGTGTCCTTTCATTATATTACAATATATCTCTTGTATATATCCCTACATTGCTAATACTGTATATAGTTATAGTCGAGTGTATAGTGTATAGACTACTCATTCTTAAATAATACAGTCCACTAGGGCTTGCACAGAAAAGTCGACTAATCGACACGTCGACGCCTACCGGGAGACGTCGACGTGTCGTTGACCGCATGATTTCACATTTATTATATTGTAATTATTTTTTTTACACTTTAAGATATTTGGCGGGACTTGGCGTAAATGCGGTGGCCGGTGGGGGGAAAATTAAGCGATTTCGAGCGGCTGTTTTTATTTTTTTTGTGGACAGCCCATTCTGTCTGTGTTTTTTGCGTGCGTGTGTATGTGATGACGTCATCAACGACAAGTCGACGTCGACTTTATTGATAGAAAAGTCGACTTGAAGTCGTGCAACCCCTACAGTCCACACACCCCTACCCTTCTAAACACATGGGTAGGTTTATGAATGTGAAAACATTGTATTCTATTAAAATAGAGAAGGTTAGAAAGATGACATAGAGCAGCAGCACATACAACCCTAGACGCTTATCCAGGCGCCACCCGTTAACATGGATACCAAGGACCTGGAAACGGGAAGGTGTCGTATACAAACCAATGATGAGGATATATTAAGTTAAATAAACATCACATGCGCACATGGTAGAAACAAATTGCCATGACACACACACACACACACACACACACACACACACACACACACACACACACACACACACACACACACACACACACACACACACAGGGACGAGTAACTCACAGCGAGTGTCACGGAGCCCAGCAGCAGAACCACAGAGTAGAAGAGTCCTCTGCTGTTGATCTGAACCTGGGGGACAGCAAGACAGATACTGGGTCCCACTGGGAACATCTCGTTTCTATTCCCTCCACCAGATGGCCTCAGTTCCTTTTTCCAGCTCTTGGTTAGAGTTGATTATGTTTGTTGATTATGTGTCAATTAGTTAATTATGACCACAGGTGGTTTTAAGTCCCGCCTCCTCAGTCTGTAATGGTGTTTTCCTGCCAGTGCTAATGATCTGTCAGTTTAGTTGTTTTATTTAGTACATTAGTATTTGATTTTTATTTAGTGAGTTACTATTGGTAGTTCTGTGGCCTCCTTTTGGATTGCCTGTGTTTTTCATTTTGCTCTGCAAACCTTTTGAGATTAAAGACTTTTGCTCAAACCTAAACTTGCCTCCTTTTTACAGTAAACAAGAGTAAAGTCATATTTATCTATAAAGCAGATTTAAAAACAATTAGGTTGAAAATAAATGCTATAGTCACTAAGATAAAGCACAGAAAACATCAGTTAGTATTTGTTAAACACAAGATCTTCAGGATGTCACAGAGCTTCTGTAACTTCAGTGGAAATTTAGTTTTTCTCACATGAGAAGAAAGTTCAAGTGTAACATTTAGGAGGATTTAGCCTCTAGCATCGCATGCAGATATTAGACCTGGGCCTTGGCTATAGACTGATAACCCCAACCCAAGGTCCAACACTGACCCCTTAGCACCCACTTTAAGCCCTACATCCAGAGTTTCCACCAGCCAGCCCCAGAACAAGAGAACTTTCCAAATGAAGTGAGTCCTAGTGAGGATTACTGGTGGATCACTTCAATTCAGTCTATTAATACATTCAGTATTACTATGAAGTATTCATTCTGCACACATCCCCACTTGTGGAGTAATTAGAGTAAAGTAGAGTAAGTAAAAAAAACCCCACTAGAATTCAATCTCATTACTGCAATGAATTGTGTATGTTGTATTTGTAAAGTAAATGTCACATTCACTGTTGGATGGAATCTCATTGCATTGTGTTAGAAAACTGCGTTTTGATTCTGATTGTTGTGCAAATCAAGTGTCCTGACAGTCTTAAGCATTTTCCTTCTAATGTCTCATGCCAGTGTGTCCGGGTGACATGCACAGGAAACATTGTGGGAGTCCAGGAATTTCTAAATGTAAAGTAGACGGCCCTGACATGTACAGTATATCGCTGGTGGTGCTTTGAAGGATACAGCTTTGATTGCATCAAATTAGAAGTTGTAACATATGATATCCTGGCATAGCCACTGCCTTTATGCTTTGCTTTTCTGTCTCAAACTGCGGGAAAATTGTTCATTTAAATGTAATGCCGGAGGGGGAGGACCCCCGGACCTCCGTCAGGTATCACTTTACTCTGTTTTTTATGTCCCCCCCCACTTTCCAAATCAAACCTATGCCATTGGATGCAAACATTACAACTTTGACCGTTTTCCCCATCTTTCTATTATGCAGGTACTTGGACCCCCAACAGGTACATAATGACATTGGACCTCATTCTGGAACACAGTTAAGAAAACGTTAAGAAGAAATTTCTTCTTAACTCCACTTACGAAGTTCCCGGGACAATTCTGACATTCCTGAATGGTTTCTCATCTTGGATTGGTTCTTAGCTAAGAACAGGATTTAAGAACGCGGAAAAGCAGTCGTAGCGTCCTATTTGGAGTGCGCCCATGATCTTAAGGGCTGAATTTGTGAGAAATCATTGGTGATTGCGTTCACATCAATTCTACAGACATCCTCGGATGTAAATAATTATAATAATAATAAATACGAGAATATTTGTATCATTAACAATTACATTTCACATGCATAGTCATGATTCTACGAGGCATCGTGATGTCCTAAAATAAATAAAAGCACGACACGAACACTGCAAATGGCAGTGAATAAATAAATAAGCACTAAACTCAATCGCGTGGATATAGACATAGGGGAATAGAATTGACACATCTACATTCTGTGAATGAACATGTGAATATCCATAAATAAAATATATCATATGGGCCTACATACAGACAAGGGCATATTGTTGTTTTGGACATTGGTGGACATCACAGATATTGTGCCAAGGATGCGCAATTACGCTCCCGTGACGCGCGTCGGGCTCCGAGTCAGCGTCTCGGGGGGGGGAGGGGGGCTACTCATGTATTTAACTCAACTGTACAATTGAATCTGCTCTCAGCTGTCGTGTTCTCTATTGTTATTTTTCATTGTTGGTTCTATTTTCTTCACCTTGCTTAGTGTGTACATTGTAAGAGCCAGTGCTCATCTTACTGGTATGATGTTGCATGTGACAAATAAAACCGTGGACTTGAACATCCATTATGTAAATTGAACCATGCCATCCAATAATCAGTGATCAATCCAGCTATTTAAAGGGCCAAGTCTGCACCCTAGGCCTACACACACAATATGGCTCATCTACTGCTGCTGGAAGCTCTCGCTGATCGTGCGCTGAGGAGGGAGCGCCAGTACCGCGACCATGTGCACACGGTCCTGTTGTTGCCCTTATAAGGAGCTGGCGGGGCGTGTCTGTATGCAAATTCAGGTGTACGACCACGCGCGTTCCATTTAAGAATCAGTGGCATTCCTCATCAGGGGAGCGCAGCTGAGAACCCATTTGGCGGTTTAAGAACACATTTCCCCGCGTTCATGAATCCGGCGGGCAGATTTATTAAGTTTGTTCTTACGAAGTTCGTAAGAAGATTTAAGAAGACACTTAAGAAAATGTTCCAGAATGAGGTCCATTGTTTTTGCTTGCTAACTATATACATTTCTCACTGCAGCCTCCGCTTCTGTCAAATAAAAAATAACAAATCTAAGACAATGCATAAACAATAAATGATGCAAGTTTTTTGTTACATGTATGTTTTGTTATTGTATGCTCATTAATTAATTTATAATATTTGTAAGTGTGTTTTAGCATTTCCCTTGGTTTCCGGACTCATTCCAGACAACGTGTCAGAAGGAGGGACAGAGCTGTAGGACATCAACACGAGACAGACGGACGCTCACCTGGGAGCCCAGGCTCACAGCCAGCGTCTGGATGCTCCACGGGACTCCAAGGCCGATCAAGATATCAAAGACGTTGCTGCCCAAAGAGTTGGACACGGCCATGTCTCCTTGGCCTGGGGAGAGAACGTACATGTGAGTGAGTGAGAGAGGGACAGAGAGACACATGGATGGGCTCAATGTCAACATGCGTGTTCCACAATCCAATGCACCAAATATGGGTCATGCTCTGCTCATGCTAACTAACTAGGGCTCTTTTTCAGCATTGAACGGTTGAGTTAATCCATTTCAAGCCACCAATGGTCTAAGAAGTGAGAAATAGAGTTGGAGGCTGGTGACATAAGATCATACTTTATTGATCCCAGACAGAACGTTTGGGTACAGTACGGGTACAGTACAGTGATAGAAAAGAAATGTATTGAGAAAGATTTATATGTTTATTGGTCGTATGAACAAGCCGCGTTTGATGAAAGCTTGTATAGATATCGTGAGGATATGAGTGTACACTTTGTTTACGGTGCATTATTGGTATTAAGGAGTGAGCAACCAGATTTGCACACTCACATGTAAGACAACAATACACAATGGGGACAACTTAAAGGCTCTGACAGTTCACATGTATACACATTAGACACACATTGGACACACAAGTACACACACAAGAACACACAAGTACACACACCAGACACACAACACACCAGAACACTTGTGTCTCACTGTCCAGCCGTGCATTTCCCACAATCACTGCACATCGTTTCCCTTTTCAGTGTTTCAAGTTCTTTATGAAATGAGTTTCGAGGTTTACCTTTTTTATTTTTACATATTTGTTAACCTCTTCTAGCAAATGTTATTATCAGATAAGCACAGGATATACAACAAGAAGTGAATCCAGGAGGTGTTGATGTGAAGGTGTCATGCTTGTCATACTGTGAGTCCTTCCTCTGTATGCTATGCTGCACTAGTGTGCTTTAGTAGTGTGCACTATATAGGACACAAGTGAACCAATTAGAACAGAGCCTTCTATCCACACACACACACACACACACACACACACACACACACACACACACACACACACACACACACACACACATTGCACTACCTTGTCGCGCCACCAGGAGGCTGGCCATGCAGTCGGGGATACTGGTGCCGGCTGCTAAGAAGGTAATGCCCATGATGACGTCTGGAATGTCCAGCGTGAAGCCGATCACCGTCACCTGGACACAGGCATCGCTAGATAAGCCATGCTGTTAGGGTGGAACACCACACCCGTCTCAGTGATGACTTCAACGTACCATCCACACCATGACATAGGAGAAGACGCCTATCCACAGGGTGGAGCCAAAGAAGGTAACCAGGAAGTACTTCTCCCAGCGAGGTTGGCTGACATCTGGGACCGTGAGGAAGAGGAGGAAGACAATTGGCCAGGACAGCAGCCACTTGACCGTCTCCGCGGGGCCTCCTAGCACACACACATCTTACACACTCAATCATCACACCATGAATAGAAATATTTATATACAGCTTACAGAAACAGGAACGCTTACGAGGGACCCTGAAGGGTGAAGGTTTCAGTCCGTGTTCATGGTTGCTCTCCGCTCCTAATGTCATCTTATTGGCTGACCCTACAACACACACACACACACACCTTTGAATAACAATAAACATTTGCTAATATGGTAATTATTGATCATACTTCCAAGTATTAGTATATTTTATGAGACTTAATCCATCCATTTTTAATAATTCATAATTTTATTTGAGAATTTTAAATAAATGGGTTTTTTTAAAAATTTAATTAAAAAATTAATTTTAAAAAGATGGTATAATATCTGGCCGTAGGACCAACATAATGTAGATATATGCACATGAAGCATGTTGCCGGTTAACAGGAAAGGGGAATTCAGACTGGCAGAGAGATAGATAGGTTAAGGGTAACACATCTTGTCTTATTTTTTAAGTATAGCATCATATAGCATCGTAGCACCATCGAGGTTCAAAATGAGTGTAATAAACCTGGACCAAAGTGGATGGATGGAGCCAGAATGAAGGCGGCTATAGGAGACCACCAGAGGGCAGCAGAGCACCACGTACACCGTCTACATCTGTATTGTATTGTGACTTCTCATGGAGCGCTGCAGGGACCAACTACAACAATGTGTTTCTCTGTTTCTTTGTCGCAGTCGGAGATTATTTCAGTTGCAGAAAAAGGTTTAGGTGTTGGCTGAGTCGATTTACAGTGATGCCTCGCAGCCTGAGGCTGACTCACGCAACATTAAATAGTGCAGCTTTAATAGCTCCGCCCCCTCCACCAAACCACTTCAATAGCAAATAAACAGACCTGGCTGTGTGATCTTGAGTGTAGAGAGGGGCTTTGACTGACCCTCTGGTAATAGGAGCTTGGAAGGATCATCGCTGTCTCCATGGAAACTATACTCGTCCGGGTTGAAGGCTGCGTTGCCATTGGTTATCGCTTTCCTCAAGCTGCCTCTCGTAAAGAATCGTTGGATACTGCTGTTGAACCTGACATGCACGCACACACACGCGCACACACACACAATAAAACAAGCAGTAATTAATATGTCAGGTAATAATAATACTTTTCTTTCAGGTTGTCACATCTGCCTGTCAGAAGCTGCTGGACCCTGAGGGTTGGTCGCAGTGTGCGCCTTCAGCCAGCTGTCACGCTCGGAAAAGTTAGGATAATTTAGCTGCCAATTACAAAAGTTACGATAAAGTTTGGCACGTTTCTTGTTGTTCACGATTCAAAATGCTAACTTAAAATGGCAAGGACTGAAGTCTCGTTCTCAATGGGAGACAAAATGTGTTGAAATCTGGTTGTCTTACTTCATAACAAGGATATATCCGACATACATGAACACCAGCACCACACTCTCCCACCTGCAACACACACACACACACACACACACACACACACACACACACACACACACACACACACACACACACACACACACACACACACACACACACACACACACACACACACACACACACACACAGTAATTACACTCAGTAGAATTGAATGTGTTGTTTTAAATGAAGGGGTCAAGCAGAAGTATTTATCAGCAGACATAAGGTGCAGAAGCCATGTGGAAACACGTTCACATCACTGTAGCCAATCACAGGTTCTCAAGACAAACTAGGGGAGGAAGTGGTTTATATTTGAAGGTGCAGTTTATCGAATTTAATGGCATCTAGCGGAACTGACTTGGAAGAAATGGAATGTAATATTCATAATGTTAACATGTTTTCATGAGTGTATAATCGCCTGAAACTAAGACTTGATAGAACGGACAAATAATGGCTCTCATGCAAAGCAGCTAACAACATGTAACAATAATATTTGCCATCTTCCATGTAAGTAGCTTACATGGAAGATGGCAAATATTATTGTATGACCAATTGTTTTACAGACTAAATAAACTAAATTAAATGTCTAAATCTATCTATGTAAAGGAACCTTATCACTTGACAGATTCTCGCTACTTCATGCGGTCATAGATAGGGTTGGGAACCGAAACTAGAACTGAATCCAAAATGCCGGGTACCGTGTACCCGAAAAAAGGTGGAATTTCGGTTCTGCTTATCGGTTCCTAAAAGAGATATCAGTCTTTATTATTGCAAACAAAGGCTATATGTCTGCAAGGATGTGGCGGCTACCTGCCAGGACATTTAAACATTTTGTATCTGCCAGGACCTGTCTACTTCACACATCAACGCATCAACGCAACGTGTCCATTTGTTTTGATACGAGCTAGCGGTCAGCATGCATGTATAACTTATACATGCTAATGTCAGCAGTGTGAAAGATGGGCCACGGTAAACGGTCAAAAGTGTGCCTTCACTTTGTAAAAGAAAGCAACGACAAGGCTAAGTGCAGTAAATGTGGGAAATGTATTAGCTGCAAGGCAGGTTGCACCTCAAATCTGACCAAACATTTAAGGCAGCACAGCATCGATTTGAAAGAATTTACCGAGCGTGAATGTGTCAGCCAGCGCGAGCACCTCGCAAGCACCTGGAGTACCACTGCTGGAGACACTGTTTGCCCAGAAAGTTCACGCATACTGATATGGTGATCTTTCTTAACAAGAACTGTTGAGTTAATTGCATAAATCTTAGAAGCAACAAGCAGCTCAAAATGTTATTTTCCACAAATGGTTCAACTGTTACTGCTTTCCACTGTGTTGTTGTTGGGTGGAATATAGTCATAGACATCATTGAAAGTAGCTACTGGCACCTGAGGGCCACCATAGTTCTCCTCCATCTAGCATCACTGCTAGATGCTACTAAATCCTATACACTGCACTGCAGAGAGCTAGAAGCGTGGATATAGTGTGGTGAGAATAGTTGAGTCCTGCTGGGGCTTGATGAGGGAAGTCCAAAGTGATGCGTCACAGAGGCACCTGCACATCATGCATGTATAGAGTATACATGATATTGCCTGTTTATTGACTCACTTTAAAGTGTGTGTGTGAATTCATTCTCAATGTATCTATATACCGAAAGACATTTCACATGTAAGTCACATTCTCATCGACTCATGGGATGCGGTAAAATAAACAGTTGTTTCTGTTGAACTTAAATAACCTTAATATGTTTTTGAACAAGAATTGTTAGAAAACATTCGAAAACAGTTAAGATTTCTCGGTAATGTAGGGAAAATTTCATTAAATCCATTTTACTCACCATGTTATCTGACCGTCATAGATAAACTAAGAAAAGAGAGAATGGTATTCATGTCAGTTTGGGCCTTGTGTTACCATTTAGTTATTATCTTAAAAACTGCAGAACGCTATGTGTGGAGAAGCTGTAGCAACCATGTAATGGTAGTAAAACACGAGCATTAGGCTAGGATATTGTACTCACTGCTATGAGGGCCAGAACAGACAATGTGTAGCAAACTGAGTCACGAAAAACAGCATACTGAGTCAAGTAGACCACCTTAGATCAGAAAGAGCCAGAGAGAGCGGGGGGGGCAGGAAAAAAAAAATCACATTCAATGGTCAGATTTAATTTCCACAATATATAAATGGTACAGCAAAATAAACAAAAATACATAATTCCAAAAGCAAGCAAGCTGGTGCAAAGCAAGCTCTGCTTACCTATATTAACATTTTATTATAATAACCAACATGGTTGGAAGAAAGAATGTAGAATAATGTACCACAGCAGTAGTAATAATAATAATACACTCCCGGTGCTGTCCTGGGCAGCAGCCTGCCAGAGTTGCTCTTCGTCATCTTGTGTCTTACATTGTTGAGGAATATAAGTACCTGGGTGTCAACATAGACAATAAAATGGACTGGACTGAAAACACAGAGGCCCTGTATAAGAAAGGTCAGAGTCGCCTGTATTTCCTACAGAGACTCAGATCTTTCAACGTCTGCAGGACCATGCTGCAGATGTTCTATCACTCTGTGGTGGCCAGCGTCATCTTCTACGCTGTTGTGTGCTGGGGCAGCAGGGTGAAGGCAGCCAACACCAACAGACTCAATAAGCTCATCAGGAAAGCGGGTTCTGTCCTGGGAGTGGAATTGGAGTCTGTGGTGGAGGTCTCGGAGAGGAGGATGCTGAGTAAACTACTCAGTATTATGGACAACGCCTCCCATCCCCTGCACGCCACACTGGAGTCATACCAGAGCACCTTCAGCCATAGACTGAGATTACCGAGGTGCACCACAGAACGCCACAGGAGGTCCTTTCTGCCTGTGGCCAACAAACTCTATAACTCCTCCCCCCTCTGTGGGAAGGACAGTTGAAACATCGGACACTGAGAACAATATCATGTGCAATATTACCTTTCAACATCATGTGCAATATTCCCAATATTATGAGCAATAGCATTTTTCAATTGTTATTTTATTAGGCTTATACACATTACATTTATTATCCTATATTATTTTTATGTTTTGGGTATTTTTGAGCAACCTCTGGCACAAGAATTTCCTTCTGGATGAATAAAGTTCTATCTTATTTTATCATCTTAGCTTATGTAGTATGTTGTTGTGGTGAGCTGTACACACCTGGCCAGCAAACAGACTACACACTCCGATGATGCACAGGATGTTGAACACAGCCGAGCCCACGATGGTTCCCACGCCGACGTCTCCGTGCGTTACGAACACGCCTGGCAGACAGAAGGGTTACGATGAGTTCACTAGTTCACTAGAAAGCCTTTAAATCTTTGCCATTATTCAGATTTATTCTCTCTGGATAGGCAGCAGATGTGCCCGCCCAATTTACGTTGAAGGTGGTTATTGATCAAAGTGATGTTACATCTTGCCATGCACACAAAATGCTTATTTTATAGATAGGTCTGTGGAGGAAACTATTATGATGAACTCACCTTCAGGACATTGTAATTCGCTGTGCTATTTTAAAATGCCATTAAACCATTTGTACTTTGTTGCTTATAATTGTTATACTTTGTTACCCCCTTTTAATGACACCCATTGCACTCTGAACCGTCCTGGAACAAGGGATCCCCCACTCTGAGTTCCTTCTCCAGGTTTCTACCTTGTTTATTTAGGGAGTCGTTTCTTGTCCTTAGGGGGGGCGTCATAATCACTATGAAATTGACTTAACTTGATGAGGACTTTGGAGCAATTTGTTTCTGCGTTTCTGGTTTAGGTAACGCTAAGGGGAGGGTTAGTGGAGGAACACTGGAACAGATTGGCCTTGTGATTTAACCACCCACCCGCCCTCGCCCCCGCCCCCACGCCCCCACGCCCACGCCCACACACACACACACACACACACACACACACACACACACACACACACACACACACACACACACACACACACACACGCACACACACACACACACACACACACACACACACACACACGTGATGACTCCCTGAGAGGCATGGATAACCTTTTCATCGTGTTCTAATATCAGGACCAAAACACATTATGTCTGTCACGATCCATTAGGTAGCACATCTTTCTGAACCTTGCCTAATTCCTCTTTATTCTGTCTTCCTCCCTCATCTTCTGCTTTTACTCCCTCAAATTCTTCTGGGAAAGGAGAGTGAAATGCTTCTGCCCATGTGCCCTCGTTTATTGTCAACATGCACTGCAAGGGAAACATTCATATACAACTTAGCTGAGCCTAAGCCAAGCGTGCTTGTCCTTTATCCCCATGGGAACCAGTGAATTCCAACAGCGTATGCCTTGGAACATAATCACAAGACAAACCCATGAAACCCCCCCAATCCTCCTCCATTTGGCTCAGTCATGAGACCCTCTCACACATGAGGTCTATCCTGTAAATGTTCTGGAACATTTCCTGCATGAGGTCTTGTGTGAATGGGAACCGTGATCGAAATACAAGAAAATCTGTTCCGGCAATATCCCACCACAAGACCTATTTAAATTTCCGGAACATTGTTCCATGTAAGGGACGCTTTTGTGTGGCGCGAGCGAACCAATCACAAGACTATGTCGTTTTTAAACAAAGCTCCTTTTTCTCTCAGTTCTTCTTCTCTTGAGGTTTAAGGCAGTGGGCATCTATAAGTGTTGCATTACCGCCGTCTGCTGTACTGTCACCTGACTCTATTCCAGCGCTGCTATGCTGTGTGTGTACAGGCGCTAGACGGAATTGTTCCAGAACATAGCTGGATATGGTAACAGTGAACACACTGAGCAGGGCCAGAAAGTTTATCACAGTAATTTACCAGGAGTTACGTGTGAAAGGAGCAATGGTCACACACACTTATGGAACTGTGGACAGCATTTTATTCACTTCTACTGTGTGATGATGTTCTGTGTGTGTGTGTGTGATACCTATTAGAGAAGCAAAAAGCTCTGGCGCAGAGCTTCCTGTGGCCATGAAAGTGGCTCCTGCTACATCCTCGCTAAGGTTCAGTTTCTGTATGGCACACACACACACACACACACACACACACACACACACACACACACACACACACACACACACACACACACGCACACGCACATGCAAACACGCACACAAACCATAACAAGATAAACTGTTTTATGTAAGGACATGTTTTTAGGGCACAGAGAGAATACAAGGCAGTGGGATGAGTTGGATGAAGAGACTTTATGGTACTTTCAATGCTCATGGCTGACCTTCACATGTGAGCTTTACAAGGAGTTTCTTTACCTCACATATCTTCTCCAGGCTTACAACAAAGTAATCATCACACACGATCACCAGGGCAAGAAACATGTACATTGCCTGGAGAGGAAACAGAAAACAACAGAATTAAGGCAAATATTAAATTTAAACACAATCAAACGCACCTACAGTGTGCCATCATAGACTCACTGAAACCATTAGATGCCATATTGCAACAATGAAAGACAACGATATTGATTGAGATTTTAGACGTTTTTTTTCATACCAAAATACACACACAGATAACTTGGAGCATGCATGGTTTTCTTGTCCACACAAGCTTAAAGGAGACATATTATACCACCAGGTGTGAGTGTGATTAGCCATTCCAAGAGGTTTCAAAAACCGGTTGGAATGGCCCCACTTGACATCACAAGTGGGAGGCTCCACGTAGAAGTATGGTGGATAGATCAGCCTACCAGTTGCTACAGTCCACTGGGTAGACTGGTAAGTCTACCAGTAGACTGGTAGACTGGTAAGACTGGTAAGTCTACCAGTCTACCAGTCTTCCAACCGGTTTTTGAAACCGCTTGTAATGGCTAATCACACTCACACCTGGCGGTAGAATAGGAGTCCTTTGAAAAGAAATGTTTAGGAGCAAAAGCCGATGGTGTTAACCTGTGTTATCCAATCACAGTCGCTCCCGTGATTTTGAACTTTAACGCACGTCTAGACATCACGTGAAACATTGGCTGTGAAAAGGCAACAGTAGTTCAAAATGATCAAGTGATAATACCTCAGTGGAGAGCAACAACTTCAAAATGAGAAAAGACAAAAACTAAATCAAGCAAACCCACTGAAGATAACTTCTATGTTTATTCCTGCTAAAGGGCAAAACATGTGGGGGTACTAGCTGCTCTCCTGAGTAACAGGTAGTCAAGGAGACAGAGAGCGATGATGATAAAATCATTGAAACTGAAACTCATCAAAAAGTGTTTGAGAAGTCGGCCTACTCTGTCCTACGACAGATGATCTGGACCAGCGATACCAGTGACACTACCAGTGATAACAGCATTTAAAGCCAGCAGGATCACCAGGTTTATTAAACAAAAAAGGAATTAGCACAGGGGAATCCAAGGAAGAAAAGATGTTTTGGTCATTTAAGGTAATAAAGAATACATTCTATTCTATTAGGGATATGAATTAATCATGGAATCAAATTAACTCAGCGTAAGCTGATTTGTATCTCTGTAT
This sequence comes from Coryphaenoides rupestris, assembly GCA_002895965.2. Classification (NCBI taxonomy): domain Eukaryota; kingdom Metazoa; phylum Chordata; class Actinopteri; order Gadiformes; family Macrouridae; genus Coryphaenoides; species Coryphaenoides rupestris. Next base: position 326,675 of record PIJE02000040.1, on the reverse strand, counting down.
TCTGTGCTTATTGACGGAATGTATAGACAGTCCATCAGAGCTGTGTGCTGGTTCTGTGCTGCTACCAACATATCTCTCAGCCCTTAGGTTTAGAGGCTATAGTTTACTTGTGCCCGTTGCCATGGTATCTGTTGTTTTTGGCTTGTTATTACAGTGCTGTGTTGCTTAGCGCAGAAGATGGCATTAATCAGAAGATGGGATGAACTACTCACTTCGCTGATCTTACGAAGCATATGCATTGCGTATTGATCATTTTACTGTAAGTCGTGTAGTAGTTACGTGCAGCGTTTAATGAAGCGTTTTTTTCTTTGATCGTAAGTGCACAGATTTCTTTCTCAACCCAAACTGCAGTCTCCTCCTCTCTGTGATGTGGAACACTGCAACTCAATGTGACCCAACGTGTGTGCATGTGTGTGTGAAGAAGAAGAAGATCTTTATTAGTCCACACATAGTGGTCACACAACACACACAGCGGGAAGTGTCGGCCGCCAAACACACACACGCGCATGCAGGGAGGGTGGCCCATGGAAATTTGTCCTGCATTTGACCCATCCTGCTGCCCCTCCAGCCAGGAGCAGTGGGCAGCCATTTTGACGGCGCCCGGGGACCAACAGCTCCAGGTTTTACATCCACATCTTGGTCAGGGATGTGGACAGGAGAGGCGATCTTCACATGTTTTTATTTGGGGTTCTTTTACTCCGTAAGGACACCCCGCGGAGCACGGGGAGAACATGCAAACTCCACACAGAAAGGCCGGGAGATCACCCACCTGGACACCCCACAGTCAATAGCACGCCAGGCGGGAATCGATCCTAGGACCTTCTTGCTGTGAGGCAGCAGTGCAAGCACTGTGCCACCGTGTCTGCGTGTGTGTGTGGGCGGAACCCCCACCACTCCCTGCGGTGGGGACAGGGTGTTACTCTGCTGGGTGTAAGCGTTACCGTCCCCAAGGGTTGAAGCGAGTGTGTGTACTGGGGACTTTCTTTAGGATACCGTGATATATGACGACAAACTATGACAAATAAAAGTACGGATTCATAGCTTGTTGTTTTTTATTCATGAATAATGTTTTGGTTACTACAATTCAAATACGAACGTTTGTAATAGCCAATAGCCAAGCGACTGTAGCAGCCGCAATTTTCACAAGAGAAAAACCACCAAAGCCACACCGTGGTCAGGTGAGGAGATGGTGTTCCTGTGTGTGCCGCCTTGAAGTTGGCAACACGGCAGTTTCAAGTGGCATCGCTATGACGACCGGCTACCTTGATAGGGTACTATATCTGCAGCGGAAACCGAAAATCAGCTAGAGTGGAGTCAAGTTGAGTGAGCCGAGTTACACTGGTACCATGCAGTCTCCAACGCTACAGGCCAACAGAGGACACAGCGGTCACTCTTCACAATGTTGCGTTCATTCACTCACCGCGATGATGTGCAACACGACGGCACCTTGCCTCCTCTGGCTGTTAGAGAACACGTCTGTGGGGAAGTGGTAGATTGCTGTAACACACACACACACACCACAGTTGATATTCGTCACAAGCTTATTGATTGAACAGAATATGAACATGGAGGGAGGTGAAACAAGCAGAGTGTGAGCGAGCACAGATAACCCCGCTAGGAGTATCTGTTGCTCTACAGCGCTTTCTCACACAATCTCCTCATTTCATGTGAGGATCCTGAACATGAGTGATAAGTAGGGTTGGGAACCGAAAACTCGGTTCCAAATTAGAACCGAATCCAAAATGCCGGGCACCAGGTACCCGGCAAAGAAAAGTTGAATTTTGGTTCTGCTTATCGGTTCTTCAAAGAGATATAAATCTTTATTATTGCAAACAAAGGCTATATGTCAGCAAGGATGTGGCGGCTACCTGACGTTTAAAGAAATGTATCTGCCAGGACCTGTCTACATCACGCATCAACGCAACACAGCAACATGTCCATTTGTTTTGATATGAGCTAGCGGTCAGCATGCATGTATAACTTATACATGCTAATGTCAGCAGTGTGAAAGATGGACCACGGTAAACGGTCAAAAGTGTGGCTTCACTTTGTAAAAGAAAACAATGACAAGGCTAAGTGCAGTAAATGTGGGAAATGTATTAGCTGCAAGGCAGGTTGCACCTCAAATCTGGCCAAACATTTAAGGCAGCACAGCATCGATTTGAAAGAAAGTACCATGTTTGATGTGTTGCGGTCTCCGAGTGTGAATGTGTCAGCCAGCGCGAGCACCTCGCAAGCACCTGGAGTACCACTGCTGGAGACACTGTTTGCCCAGAAAGGTCATGCATACTGATATGGTGATCTTTCTTAACAAGAACTGTTGAGTTAATTGCATACATCTTACAAGCAACAAGCAGCTCAAAATGTTATTTTCCACAAATGGTTCAACTGTTACTGCTTTCCACTGTGTTGTTGTTGGGTGGAATATATGAGAGATTAGAACATTTTCTACTACTAATTATCCACAATTATGATGGTGTTGTTTGGTTAATTTAAACAAGTATTTTCCAGACAAAAAGTTTGAACTTTGCCTCTATCTCAGGTATTAGATTAGATTAGATTCAAATTTATTGTCATTGCACAGCACAAGTACAGTACAGCGAAAAGAAGTTGGCATCTAACCAGACTGCAAATGAGGCAGTAAAGTGCATAGTAATATACAGTGTACAGTGGTTAAATAGGATATAGAACAGTCTACTAGGTATAATATATAGGTGTATATACAGTGTATTTATGTACAGAGATACAGTGTAGTAATAACTTAATGGAGTAGGTATGGGATATGTGCAGGTAATGAGCAGGGGTTGTAAATAAGTAAATAAATATATATACGGTAAGTACAGTAGAAATGTACATGGCTATCAAACAGGTATGTAAACAATAATGTTGTGATTATAGTGCAAGGCAGTAGAAGACATAGATGGTGATATGATATAGTCAACAGAGTTCAGAGTTCGTACGGTGGACAGCGGAGCCTAAAGTATAGGCAAGGTGGTGGGGGGGGGGGGGGGGGGCTGTCATCATGGTACAGAGTTCAGGGAGATGACAGCTGAGGGGAAGAAGCTCTTCCTGAGCCTGCTTGACTTGGAACGAAGGTTCCTGTAGCGCCTCCCAGAGGGAAGGAGGGCAAACGGTCATATGCTACGTGCCTTCCTCAGACACCGTTTATGTTGGGTAGTCTCTATTGCAGGGAGTGGTAATCCGATGATGTGTTGGGCGGTTTCCACCACCCTCTGCAGCGCTTTCCGGTCTGAAACAGTGCAGTTGCCGTACCAGACTGTGATGCAGTTGGTGAGTAAGCTTTCAATGGCACACCGGTAGAAGTTCACCAGAATTTGAGGGGACAGGTGGGCTTTCCTCAGTCTCCTCAGGAAGAAGAGATGCTGGTGAGCCTTCTTGACCAGTGAGGCGGTTTTGAGGGTCTAAGAGAGGTCCTCGGAGATGTGGACCCCCAGGAATTTGAAGCTGGAGACACGCTCGACCTCCGCCCCGTTGATGAGGACGGGGGCGTGCGCGCCAGTTCTGGTCTTCCTGAAGTCCACGATGAGCTCCTTGGTTTTCTTGGTGTTGAGGGCCAGGTTGTTGTCGGCGCACCACGCCACCAATAATTTACGTGGTTTAAGTCATTGAGCATGTCTGATAAGGCTCTGAGAGGAGTTGTGACTGTGAGTTATGGCTGAACGATTAATCGAATTCAAACCGACATCACAATGTAATAGAATGCAATTTTCAAATCGAAAAGGCTGCGATTTAAAAAAAAAAAAAAAGGTTTTTTTTATGTTACACAATCTAACCAATCAGAGGGTCGGAAACACCTGGCCTCGTGCGGTTCACGTACACACGATACCCTACGCTCACGTGACACGCGAGTGAGAGCAGTAGATGAAGAGAACAAACTTGCGCACGCTTTGATTTGTTGATAATATCTTTTGAAATGGCCTCGGCAGAACCGAACACTGAAGAGGTGACTTTAGTGTCAAAGAGGAGCAGTACGTCGGTTGTCTGGGCCTATTTTGGATTTAAGAAAGAAGATGCTGCACAGAATAAGGTATTGTGCAGAACGTGCCTTGCTAGCGTAGCTACAACACGGGGCAACACTACAAACCTGTTCCAGCATTTAAGAAAGCATCACAAGGCCATGTATGACAACTGCATGGCTAAAAACCCGACCACCAGTGTGTCAAGTAGGCCGAATACCACCCGGCAGGGATCACTGACCGAAATGTTCGAGAGTATATCTCCATATGAACGAGATTCAAAACGACACCGCGAAATTACTCAGGCGATAGCGGAGTTCATAGGGAAAGATATGATGCCCCTCAACACGGTGACCAAGGCTGGGTTCACGGCTTTGGTAAAGACACTGGATAAACGTTACAGCATGCCATCCCGCACATATTTTAGCCAGGTTGCCATACCGGCGCTATACAAAACATGCAGGCAGAGAGTCGCAGCGGAGCTAAAAACAGCAGAGTTTTTCGCTACTACCACGGACATGTGGTCAAGCCGTACAGCGGAACCCTATCAGAGTCTGACCGTGCATTTCGTCAATGAAGAATTCGACCTCAAAGCTCGCTGTCTTCAGACTGCTTACTTCCCGGATGACCACACTGGGGAGAACATTGCAGCCGGCCTGAGAGAGGGGCTAGCCAGCTGGGACCTCGATGAAAAAAAACAAGTCTGCCTAACGACGGACAATGCATCGAACATGGTGAAGGCAGCGCAGCTTAACGAGTGGACCAGGCTCCAGTGTTTCGGCCACCGATTACATCTTGCCATTGGTACGTTTTTTTCAGTATTTTTATAACGTGTGTGTGTGTGTGTGTGTGTGTGTGTGTGTGTGTGTGTGTGTGTGTGTGTGTGTGTGTGTGTGTGTGTGTGTGTGCGTGCGCGCGCATGTGTGCTTGTGATAGCCTAGTAACACACAGCTTAAATTGTATTAATTACACTAATTACATTTCTTTCAGAAAATGCTATGAAAGATGATAGAGTGTCAAGAGCAACAGGGCTGTGCAAGAAGCTGGTGGGGCACTTCTCCCACAGTTGGAAGAAGAAGGCAGCAATGACTGAGGCACAGAGGGAGCTCAACCTCAAGCCAGTTTTCCATCTTCTGGCCACATCAGTCCTGGCTGAAGATGATGAGGACACTGACCTGTCTAGGTTGATTAAAACCAAGGTCCTGGCATACCTCAAAGACAAATATAGCGACCCCCGCACCCAGGAGCTTTTGGACGTTGCGTCATTTCTGGACCCGAGATTCAAAACGCAGTACATCACAGCAGACCACATCCCTGCCATTAAGACCCGACTGAAGACTGAAATGGAACAGTCAGCAAGACAAGTTAAGATAAAGTCTAATAATAATAATAATAATAATAATAATGTTCTTGAATATGATGCTGACAATGTTATCCTCATCGCAAAACTAAAACCTTTTTTTAATCTGGCAGGAGAAGAGGTCCCGTACTGAAACCGTTTCGATGCCTCAAAGTGCAAAGCCCTCTGGGGAAAAGGCAAAGAAGTCTCTCGGCAGCTTTTTCAAGAACAGTGTGGCACCTCCTGCTTTGCCTGTGCAACTTGAAGAGGTCGTGGAGGCCGAGTTGAATAGTTACCTAATGACCCCTGCCATTGATGGAGAAGAAAATCCCCTGGCCTGGTGGAAGCTGCACAAGATCACCTTTCCACAACTGAGCAAGTTGGCCCGCAACTATCTTTATGTACCAGCCACAAATTCCCCATCAGAATGTCTGTTTAGCACTGGAGGGAACATAGTAACTTGTACTTGTTCGTCCTTAAAACCAGCAAAAGTGGCAAAAACCTGGCAAAAAACCTGTGAGGTACTGAGAACCATACAGTAGGATGACTGTGGCTGGCAGAGCCATACTCCTTGTGCACTTTAGTTTGTGTGGTTTGTTACTACTGACTGGAGATCAGTAAGATTCATATTTATATTACTGTTCACAGTGTTTCTTATTCTTTTTAGATGTTTTAGATGTTTCCATATTACATGTTTATTGCAATGACTGAGTTATCTAAATATTTTTAGAGTGGTAGAGCCAGAGATTTGTTCTGCACTTTAGTTTGTGTGATTTATTACTGTTACTGACTGGAGATCAGTACGATTCTTATTTATTTTTCATATTAATGTTCCTACCAGGCCTGGTTGTTCTGCAGTGCTTTGTTGTTCCTTTTTGAGATTTTATTAAAAACTTAAGTCATGATAATTATATTACATGTTTACAAGGCTTGAAGTTAAATCAATCAGTCAATATTCTACTGTGATTGAAGTTGAAGTTTTTTTTTTTTACAATTCAATAGTTAAATAAAGATATGTTATTCATATCAATTCATGCATCAATTCATCTCATTTCATCATAACACGTAGGCCTGGCCTACAGGAAAGAGCAATTTATATGTTGACTGTATCCAATGTTGTGTTGGTCATACTATAGAATGATTTATTGCTTGTGTTTAGTGAATAATAAAGAAGATAAGGAACTTTAAAAAAAAAAAATCGCATACTAAATCGCAATCGCATCATTGGTCTAAAAAAATCGCAATTAGATTATTTTCCCAAATCGTTCAGCCCGACTGTGAGTGTGGGTTTCCTTTTGTCTACCTTAGTATAATTAACTGCTCTAGATTAATCCTTATTTTTTTTAATGCAGGTTTATGGATCATACGTTTTTATTGTATGGATTTACTTTATTAATTATCAAATAATAAAAATATTTTTGTTATCTAAACATTTGACCTCTTTTTTTGTTTTTACCATATTGGAATCTAAACTCTGAATCGGTAAAAACCGGATTCGATAAGCAGAACCGGAACCGATAAAATTCAAACCCAACCCTAGTGATAAGTATCAGGTGAAAAGCAGAAGGTTGAGCAGCATCCTAAATATCACACTCGGGTCACACTCGGCACGGCACCTCCTGGGTCCTCAGCAATACATCCACCAGGGACATTCCTCCTATATATATATATATATATAAATATATTATGTCTTGAGCCTTGTAGGGCCAGACTTGTGTAGACACATATTGTGTCATGTGATGTCATCTCGACACAACCTGACATGTTGGTTTGTGGGTGGCAATGGTAGCCACTTACAGTATGTGTTTCTGTCCCAATTAAACAACCAAACACGTTGATTATAGACGGGCCACACTGGCTGCATGTGTCTCCATTGTGGACGTACTGCTCAATCACCATGAACACAACCTCTCTGAGCCCTCCTCTTATACCAAGCCTGAAGCCGCCCCCCCCCAAAGAATCGCCACTTTATCGTGGTGGGGGGGTTTGGGTGCCCCCGTGACCCTGGGAGCTGTGTTGTCCGGGGCATTAGCCCCTGGTAGGGTCTCCCAAGGCAAAGTGGTCCCAGGGGAGGGGCCAGCGATTCAAAGACCCCATGAAGAGACTCCCGGAAAGATCAGTCACCTCGCCCGGACAAGGGAAACCGGGGCCCGCTTCTGGAGCCAGACCTGGGAGGGGAACTCGTCGCCGAGTGTCTGGTGGCCGGGCCTGGATCCGCGGGGCCTGGCCGGGCCAAGCCCGAAAAGACAACGTGGAGTCACCTCCCTGTGGGCTCACCACCTGCAGGGAGAGTCATTGGGGTCGGGTGCGTTGTATACCGGGCGGTAGGCAAAAGCGGGGTCCTGGGCGTGAGGATCCCCGGCATCGCAGACTGGTTCTAGGGATGTGGAACGTCACCTCACTGGCGGGGAAGGAGTCTGAGCTGGTGCGGGAGGTGGAGCGGTACCAACTAGATATGGTTGGGCTCACCTCCACGCACAGCACCGGGTCTGGAACCAAACTCCTGGAGAGGGGCTGGACTCTCTACTTTTCCGGAGTTGCCCAGGGTGGGGCTACTCACAAGTCCCCGGTTGTGAGTATCTCCGGTTCTTTCCGGTGAACGAGGGTCGCCTCCATGCGACTGCAAGTCTGAGCAGTCGCAAGTGACTTGACTTACTGCACTTTCTTAAAGTTATAGTTATACTTATAGTTGGTTTCTTTGTAGTTGGTTCCTCCCCCCCCCCCAATTTATCCCTGTTAATTAATTTAGAAAAGTTTCAAGCGAATAGGAGAATTAACAAAATGTAGCCCTGTATATACAGTATATATATATACTTTTAAGGTACAGTGTCGTAATTACGTCAAGGAAAATTGTAAACTCTGATATGAGCTCCATCTATCTTTGTTATCGAACGTGAACTTCAATATAATTCTAGTGTGTTTGCAATTCCTCATGCGAGTGCTTTGACAAAAACTCGAGAAACCAGATTATAGATTATATTTTCTGGTACTTGCAAGATAAATACATACATGTGTTATTTACTACGTTAATAAAGGCCTTCCTACGGTACGGGCTGAACAGAATGAGAATTGAACACGTTAATTAGAAACTAACTTATATGCAACTTATCCACACTTCAGTTAGTAACATCTCTTATGCATTACACCTCAAGTGTTCGCCCTACCAACGTTAAAACATCAGATTTTCAGATCCAAATTATTATTTGTTGCAGAGAGACAGCGTATGAGCACAGAACGCATCAAACGAAACTGTAATAATAATAATAGTAATTAAAAAAAGGAATATACTGGCTTTACATTAGGGCTGCACAATTAATCGAATTTTAATCACGATCATGATTTTGGCTTCCCACGATCAAATTCGCATGATCGAGCGATATTTAAAATGCATCATTCTGTTCATAGAACGCTCCGTATCAAAGGTTTTTTTTTTTTTTTTGCAAAGCCAATCTAGCGCTCCTCAGAGTGATAGAGAAAACAGTCTCTCTTTAAGCCTCTGACGCTCCGTAAACCACTGTCTGATCACGTGCCTTCATGAGCCAATCAGAGTTGTTCCCTGCACCACCGCGCAGCTTAGTTTCTAGTCGACAATCGACAGCCACTGAGGACAGAGTAGCAGCTAAAAATGTCAAACGTAGCAGAGGCCGAGGCCGAGGGGCTTGTCCCGAGAATCGGATCGTCATCCATTGTGTGGAAGCATTTCGGGTTCAAGGCAAGTGACACAAAACAAGAACAGGTCATATGCAAAGAGTGCCATAAAGTTGTGTTGGCGCCACAAAGCAACACAACGAACCTCTTTAACCACTTAAAAACCCACCACAACCAGCCAAAAAATGCGTTGCAAAGACCAATCATCCCAAAACATCGACTCAGGCATCCATCGAAGCGAGCCTCTTTAGCGCATCACCATACCCATCCAGCTCCCAAAGACACAGTGAAATAACGAATGCAGTCGCATTTTATTTGGCCAAAGACATGTGTCCAATAAACACGGTGACAAACAAAGGCTTCAAATTCTTGGTCAACACTCTGGATAAACGATACGTGATCCCCTCGCGCAATTATTTTTCCAAGGTGGCACTAGCTGCGATGTACAATAAACGCAGAGGGGAAATAGAGAGTGATCTTGCCAATGTAAAGTACTTTGCAACTACAACGGATCTATGGTCAAGCAGGACAATGGATCCATACATGAGCTTGACAGTTCATTACATCGATGACGAGGATTTTGCAATGCAGTCGATGCTTGCAAACGTCTTTTTTCCCGCAAGATCACACAGGAGAGTTAATTGCCCAGGACCTGAGGGAGGCGATGGCCTCTTGGAGCTTGCCGGAGGAGAGGCTTGTCTGCATTACAACAGACAACGGAGCTAATGTGGTGAAGGCAGCTTCTCTAAATAATTGGACTAGGCTCCAGTGCTTTGGCCACCGACTCCATCTAGCAATAGGTGAGTAAAAGTTATATTAAAAAATGTATTAAAATAATTGTATATAAAATATATAATTAATTGAACTATTAACTATTTATGATAATCAATTGTAGTTGATAGGCTACTTATTGTGCTAATGTGTGTGAATACATTACTGATAATAATAATAGCCTAATATAACAACTGTTATTTTTGCTAGTGTTGAGAAACCAAAACCAAAAGTTTTACTCATGTTGTTTGACATAAGATTAGAACTTAAATCTTGAAAAATATGATTGGGGTTGTATCAAATCTGTGGTTTAATTTTACATATGATTTGTTCATGTTCTTTCTTAGAGAATGCAATGAGAGATCCTCGGATTGACCGAACAGTGGGTCTCTGCAAAAAGCTGGTAAGCAGTTTCTCTTACAGCTGGCGACGTAAAAAGAAGCGAAGAAAGGCACAAAGAGAACTGAAGCTTCCACAGCATACACTGAAGACCGAGTGTCCCACAAGGTGGGGATCAAGGCAGGCAATGATTGCACGAGTCCTGGAGCAGCAGAGGGAGATTTCTCAGGTCTTGTCCGATGACAGAAAAGCCCGACACCTCATCCCCACCTGGCAGGACACAGACGTCCTAGAGGCCATCAACAAATCCCTCAGCCCTCTATCAGAATTTACTGATGCGCTTTCCAGTGAGAAGTATGTCAGCGTTTCCTTTGTGAAGCCAGTCCTCCACCTGTTCAGATCCTCCATCTTGAAAGTGAACGATGATGAGACAGACCTAACCTGCACCATCAAGACATAAATCATGAGCTATCTGGATGAAAAATACAATGACCCTCTGACACAAGAACTGCTTGATATGGCTTCTGCGCTTGATCCACGGTTCAAGCTGCGCTACGTCAGTGAGGACAATGTTGCAGCAATTCATGCCAGACTGACTTCTGAAATGGCGAGGGCTGCACCTGCAGCCATGGCTGTAAGTAATTATATTGGTGTTAGATGCACAGAATGTATGATAAATTAATGATTTTAAGTGGATCAAAATGATATGAAATCCAGTGATGTAATGTACTCTCTGGAAATGAGTGTTGGATAGGTTTAGATTAGATTATTCATATCTTATTTACTACACTCTTCAATGAGATGGGCCCAACTGATCACCATGGTGAGACTGCTGAGGATGAACCCACTACAAAAAAGAAGAAGACCTTGGGGAGTTTCTTCAAGACTGCTGAGGGAGCCACACAAAGATCCAGTCCTCTCCAAGAACAACAAGCTATATCTGAGCTACAGTCGTACCTACAATCAGGTAACCTAGACAGTGAGGAGGACCCGCTTGACTGGTGGAGGGAACATAAGAGACTCTTCCCACGTCTCTCAAAACTGGCAAAGAAGTACTTATGCACCCCGGCTACAAGTTCCCCCTCTGAGAGGGTGTTCAGCACAGGGGGGAATGTGGTGACCTCAAGCCAGAAAATGTTGACAGGCTAGTGTTTCTTTCCAAAAACCTGTAAACTAGTCTTTTCTGCATAGTTCTGCCTTGAAATGTTCTCATTTGGTTACATTCTGTTATGGAATATTAGTTTTTTATTGATTGTATATTTTGAGTTTTATTCACATCCATTATGCAGGTACAATGCAAGTTTATATTTTGCTTCCTAAAATATATTTACACAATGTAAAATGTAAAATAGTGCCCTGTTGACGTTTTGTTACATTTTCTTTATTGTTTTACGAGCCTATCTGACAATAAAACTTGTTTTGGTTAAAATCAACAAATAATCGTGATAATTAATCGTGATCTCAATATTGATCAAAATAATCGTGATTATCATTTTGGCCATAATCGTGCAGCCCTACTTTACATCTCTTAAATGAAATCTGCCCTAAATGAAAATGCCCTAAATGAAAATGCCCTAAATGTAAATGTAAATCTGTAAACCTGTCATTCTGCTGCACATTTTATCTTGTGCACATCATTTAACACATTATAGGTGTTTTACCAGAAAGGCATCATGTCTTTCACTATGAAGTACGATACTGCAATATTTATATCCTCGCTTCTTTTTGAATGTCTTTCATACAGGAAATGGCAGCAAATGAGACACAATGGATGATTGTTTGGGCCCCGCTGCTACTTGAAGGCTTTCTTGGCTCCGCCCCCATGTGTAGTCACTGGGTGCTACCGTCTCAGGTGCTTCAATAGGTTGCTCTCCCGTCTTGGTCGACACGTCCGACGACATGTAGACGCAGACGATCGTTTTCTGTGCCTTGTCGTTTTTAAAGTAACCAAACCAGTTCATATAAAAGATTTCGCGAGGCGCTTTTTGTCGACAATTTGGTCACTTTGTAACTCTCGTTCCTCACCGATTTCACTCATGCTGTTGTCCTTTCTTTGCGTCGCTGTTGGTAAACAACGCCTCGTGCCGTGCTATAAATGGGCGTGTCGAGCCAAAACACTGCACACCGATTGGCTGTTGTTGCGTTATTTTGGCTGCGCCAATCGCCAATCGTAGCAAATGGGCGTGTTGAGACAAACACTGCAGACTGATTGGCTGTTGTCACGTTTATTTCTGGTGCATCATGACGCTGCTGTCAGATCTATCCAGATTAAAAAAAAAACGCGAAGGCTGATAGATCGAGATCGACAAAAAATTTATTGCGATCTCGATTCGAGATCGATTAATCGCCCAGCCCAACTTAGCAGTACAACACACACACAATCACGCACAACGGACAGTGTAGTGCAGTGGACCACCAGGTGCAAATCAAGGCTTGGGCGCTGGGTCATGTGTGCCTCCACACGAGGCCGAGGCTTAAGAGCCCCTGAAGCATTTCAAGGAAAAGTGGGGCTGTGGACACCAGGGCACCATGGGAGATGGAGCTCTCGCCTGGTTTGAGTCTTGCTGTGGTGTTAATGCTTTTTATCAGACCTACTAATCATTAGGACTTGAATGGGAGGCCAATACAATGTGGAGGCACCACATTATGGAGACATGAATCATTTATAATTCATGTAATCGTGCGTGAATGAATGTTATTTCATGAGGCGAAACTGTTAGTGTTATCACCAGAAGGAATCGCCATGCTTCACTTTAAAACTGCTGGTGTAACACACACACACACACGCACACACGCACACGCACACACACACACAGTCACACACACACACACACACACACACGGGGGGGATTAATAAAGTACAATCTTATCTTTATGCATGAATACTTACGTAAACTTTAATGCAATTTATGCATTGCTGAGCTAGAGGGCCCACATGCAACACTGTTTTGCTAAAGCTAACAAAACCAATATAAAGTCTCAATATGAGCACGATATAACTAGATCAACATCAAACCTGCATCTTTATAATTAGGTTTGAATTCCTACAGGATTTTGTAATAGTGCTGTAGTTATTGTTTATTTGCGTAATCATTTTTGCAATTATGTTTATTTGTACTTTGTTGAATTGATGGGACGGAGCACAGTGTGTCAAAGGGTTCATGGCGCGCTTGAAATTAATTACTAGAGAATTATTACTGGAATAGAATGCAGAGAATGGATTGCAATGTTATACATTTTGTGTGCAAAATTGCCTATACATACCGTGTGTATATATATATATATATATATATACACACATACTGTATATATATATATATATATATATATACACATACTGTATATAGGCAATCTAGCAGGTTTTGCACAATACAATTACTTTATGAAGAACCATTTGATAGCCGACAACTCTCGTACGTATACGACACATGTGTGACCAATCGTTGAATACAACAACAGCTCTGTCTCCATCTGTTTGCAGCGATATCTATTGGCGACACTTTAACATGTGACTGAACAAGAGGTGATATCATCACAACCCTGATTCCCACAGCCAAACTCAGACACAGGAACACTGATGTGGAGTCAGGACTAGTTAAACGTGTCGGAGTCGGAGTATCTCTTGATTTGCGTACGATTTCCATGTGGCCCATCTTGTGGCCATAAGCAAAACTCTGCTGCTAGTGTGTCATCACCAGAGGACAATGCACAAGGACCAATGTGACTTCTGATACGGTTCAGGGAGACATTCAATTTAATGTTCTCACACTACTTATAGATTAGCTTAGGTTATAAATATAATGACCCAAATGTAAACAAAGTATATATATGGTCACACTGTGTGTGTGTGTGTGTGTGTACCTGGCTCTGTACAGTTGATCTCAAGAGTGTCATTGGCGACAGCCAAAAGCCTTCTGCCTTGTGATTGGTCAAATGACGCTCCAGGCAACAACTCATGATGTACCCTGGTGTCTGACACACACACACACACACACACACACACACACACAGTAATTACAGTCATCCCCAATATGGACTGATTTACGTTTCCAGGTGTAATAGACCACTTTCATATCTCATATTTATCTTTCATGTCTCATATTTATCTTTCATGTCTCATATTTATCTTACAATTTCAGTGTTATTCCTCAATACAAATGCTGACTTAAGAGTTCATGTTAGTAATACTGGTGAGTCTCACCGTGAGTCAGTGCAGACACTCCCCACGTGATCCCCAGGACTCCGAGCAGCAGACACACCTGCACGTGCATCCCGTCCCGCCTTCTCCTCCTCAGCTTCCGGCTGCAGAGCGCGCTCCAACACTGCACTTCCATAACGGGTTTTCTGGAGGCTTTTTCCAGACCAAGTAGTCCGCTATCGGTCTAGAGACGCAACATGTATCTGATTGGCCTTAAGGTGGACTGTATGAATCTATTTAGTCTGATTCTGTTGTAGTTAGACGTGCTTCTGCATTCCACAAAGTCACAGTTTAAAACATGGCTACATTGTCCTCATTGTATTTCGTTTCATTAGGATATTTTAAATCTTATATTTTGGCATCTTCATAAAGTGACGGTCTAACTTTGTTAAAGTTTACTTACGAATGGGGATTGCGTCGTTTAAACAATGCAGGCTTATCCTCGTTTTAGAATGTGAACTTTTGTTCTGTATATAAAAACATGATAAACACAAACATTGTCACGACTCATTCCCAGTTAAACCACCACATTAAAAACCCTCCTATTTGTAAACAATCCTCACACACGGGTTGTACCTGGTGGGTTATACCTGGTGGCTTTAGGTCTGGCAGTGCACCAGTAGAGACGCAACTAGTCCAGTAAATATACAAGGACCACGCTGCTGCTGTGACAGACAAATTAAACCTAAATGTTACAATGACAGGAAGAGGAAGTTAATTTACCCTGCTGCTGATGATCTGTGACAAGGGTCCTATACTTGCTGGGCTGTCATTTCCGTTTAAATGTGCGGTGCAGCGCAGGGTCTGCAGCGGGTCGGTGCAGCGCAGGGTCTGCAGCGGGTCGGTGCAGCGCAGGGTCTGCAGCGGGTCGGTGCAGCGCAGGGTCTGTCGGCCTCGTGGTGCTGAGCAGCTCTGGGAGAGTCGCTCTGCTGACAGCGAGTCCGAGGGAGGGGAGGGGAGGGGCCTTACACTTCATGGTAAGTCATGCTCTTGATTTAGTCCAATTGTTTTGATAGTTCTTTGAATTGAGAAAAAAATGCAACATCTTTCCTTGATGCGTAAGAGTGTCTATGTTTAATAGTTAACATTTTCTCGCAAAACTGATTGACATGGAATTGATCTATGTATGAAATGTTATAATAGTTATAACATAAGAAACGTGAAAAATAAGCCGATATTCTAAAATAATTGGAAGCAAGTAAAATAAAGACTTGTATTAATGAATGTGTATGGGAATATTAGTCAACTTTCAATTTGCATGTACAAAAAATGTCCACACCCATACCGAGAATTAATCAGTAAACCCTCCACTCTGGGCCTTGATCTGTGTGTATGGCCATGGAGCAATCATGCGAGTTACTGACCGTGAAAAGTATGAGCATGTGTGTGCGTGTGAGAGAAACGGAGAGCAGTGACGTGCATGCAGTAATTGTGTGTGTGTGCATGCTTGCATACAAATCATTTGCAGGGATACACAGATCTTAAGTGTGGTCTTAAGTGTGGAGGTCTCCCTGGGCAAGACACCACCTAACCCTAACTGCTCCTGACGTGTTGGTTGTTACCTTGCATGGTTGACACCGCCGTCGGTGTATGAATGGGTGAATGTGAGGCAACTGTAAAGCACTTTGGAAAAAAATCGCGATATAAATGCAATCCATTTACCCTTTATGTAAGGTGGTGTCTTGCAGGAGTAACTATCACAGAACATGTCATCTTCTGAATCAAAGCTATGGACACATCATGACATGTGGGATGTTAACTAATAAATAATCAGATCATGACATCACTTCAACTTTCAAATCATTTATTTATAGTGCTGTAAAGAAAGAAAACCTATGATACATGAACTAACTTGGGCAATAAAAGCTGTCTGCCGAGGTGTCATTGAAACATTAATATCATCTGTATCAATAGCGTTGAATGATTAAATAAAGTAATCCACAGAGCAGCTTGTTGTGTTACAAAGGAACAAGACGGAACACATATGGTCTCATCACTTCCTAGTTGTACTCTTTGAAAACAATATCAACACTTTTTCTGTGTGTGTGTGTGTGTGCAGGGTGTTAAGTGTGAGGCATGGAAGGAAATGTGTTCTGTTTGTATGAATCCGGTGTTGACAAGGAGGGGAAAAAACAAATACATGAAACATTCCTTAATCCAGAAGTCTCTGGACGGATGGTGCCGGGATCACATGGGCTTTAGAGTTCTGTTCACCTGGGAATGGAATCATGTCATGTGACCTTGAAAATCTAATTGGACGATGTTTGGGAGAACACTCTACTGTTGTTGACCCGACTGGGAACACTTTTTAGTCCAAAAAAATATTTGTATTTTCTTTCAAATTTTAACCTTGTCAATATACAACACAAGGACTATGATGAGGCCATTTTCTTTTCTTTTTTCACTCACTCTTCCAGTTACCTATCAGCAAATAAATTATAAACATAATAAATAAAACGTTTTTTATTCTTCTAAATAGATTTGTTTGTTAGGGTTATTTAATTTGTTTAATTGTCACTGTCGCGGGCGAGGGGGGGAATACAAAAAACGAAGTATCTAAAACGATACAAATGACTAACAAAGGCGCTGATGACCAAATGTGATTGCTTACTAGACTAGAAATATTTGCAGGACAAAATTATCAAGTCAAGTCAATCATTCTAAAATGCCAATTTGCAATCCAATTGTGCCTCTTTTTAAAAAAATGTAATCTGTGATTTTGAAAGACGAATGTGTGATGAAAAGGGAGGGAGGGAGAAAGTGAGTGAATGTCATTATTTAATATTGGCAGGGACACCAAATGACACTCCATGACTATGTTACACCAGAGGACTTTTAGAGAGCGTTATGTCAACACAGTCAGAGCGCTCACATTATTTAAAACAAAAAGTTGGAGTTGGCGTGCAAACTGGCAGCTATGGTGCACAGCAGAGGACTAAATGAGTTGTAACATCCTGCAGCCCCTCCACTATTGTCCAGAGAGTTTCCAGTCGGAGCTCATCAGTGGCTCTTGGGGTTATAAATCACCCTGTTAAGCACGGTGACCTATGAGCCCCAGCCAGACGGACTGTTATGACTGCAGCCTGTGACCACCATGACCGCCTCTTATATTGGATTGGGTGTGACAGTTCATCTATTTCAAATGTCTTATGGAAGTCAGATTGTGCAGAAACGGACAAACATTTGTTATTGGCTAACAACTTGAGAGTGACAAACCGGCTCACTGCATTTTTGCAGAAAAAATTTCATGGTGTGACATCTTGCTGATGGTGGTCATTACGCCTTGTGAGCCATAACTAATCAATATAGCTGTCAGCATAATAACCCATTCAACAAAGTCCTTGTGTACATGCAAATGTACACATGGAGCACACGGTGTGACAACCACATCTCCTCACACTGCTTCCAGCTCAGGGCAGACACAAATGCACCTGCAGTTGAACGCTGCAGGGAAGCTCTGCAACTTTAGTTTTTCAGGAAACACAAAGACTGACAAATGAGGCCAGAGATTTTTGACTGGCAGTCTTGGGACTGGCATTAAATGCTGCTATTTAAATGAACAAACACCCCCCCCACCCCCCCAACAGGAAGATTCCTTTCTGTATTACGGAAATTATCTACGTTGAGTATCAAACAAGTGCTCTTGTTTTCATCAGCATTTTGGAAATTGTTGGACTTAAATACATTGAACTTATAGAAATAAAATTATAATTATCAATTATAATTTTCAAAAGGAAATATTTTTATAAAATAACAAAAGGGCTCCATTCACAATTAACAATCCAATCCTTATTTCTTATCTGGAAAGGGGATTTTCTATAAATGTAATTTTTTAAAATTATTTTGTATTCATTAATTAAAATTTTCGACTGGGACACTTTGATAATAAGTCAAACAGGCACAATATCTATATTTACACGATAAACTCATTGAACAGTTAAAGTGAATTCACTCCAGTCCTGCACAGTAACAAAACCACTTTACATTTGTGTCACAACACTCAGGGCCATAACCCTGATCATTGTCTTGTCCCGATTTAATATATCTACGAGAGAGAAAAATACTTTAAGTGCAATTAATCACTTACTGACACATCCGTTTCCTGGAAGCCAGGCATATAACAATTCTACGTGGAACCCATTGCTGAACACTGGAGGCCTCAAGGACTGAAAATGTCAACGTAAAATAACTCTACATTTTGAGCACCTCAGCTGGTTCTCTGGGGGTAAATGCAAATGGTTCAGTTAAGAACAAACTACAATAAAACTCTGTAGTTACTGGGCCATCCAGCCGAGTGTGAAGTGGGTTCTATGTGCGGCGGATGTCCTAGCTGGGTCGCGGAACTAAACCCACCAGCCAGGTGATTAGATATCGTGAGCGACACCAAATTCAACAATTCTGAAAAATAGGTAAAAAATTACCAAAAAAAACCCAGCCTCAAATGAAAAAATGGGATGAGCCATAGTCCTCTTGGAGCAGACCAAGTCACACACAACTCAATATTTGGCTTTGGATCAAGAGGCCAAATCTCACGAGAGACCACCAAACTATTTTTTGTGTGCAGTAGGGGCGGATTTTGGGAGGACCAGCAGCTCCGCCTCCCCACCAGCAAGCCAGCTGCAGATACGTCTCTGTAAACCACGCAGCCTAGTAAGCACAAGACGACACACTAAACCAGCTCACCCATCATGCTTTGCAGTGTGCGTGTAAAGAGTGAATGTATAAAGTCCATAGAATAAGTGTTAAGGAACAGTGTTACCTCCCACACCCCTGATGCCGCCACCGCCCCCCCCCCCCCCCCCATGCCATGAAGGACCGGCTGAAGTGGGGGGGTGGGTAGGGATATGACTGCTGGTCTCTAATAAAAGGAGCCCTTCAGAAAAAAAGAAAAAAGATTACAAGAATAACATTTGCTTTTTCCACAGAGAGGCATTGGACATCCACCACACATAAGTCTCCCATCTCCCCCCCACCCAACCCTCTCCTTTTCAGGCCCACTGTCTCTTTGTTCGTCGCTTTTCATTTGGGTCCATTTACCCACCGTTGAACTTTACAGCAGGGCCTGGTGTCTGTCTGTCTTTATGAGCGCTGGACCTGACCTCTGTGAACTTCGCTGTGCTTTCCTTGACAATGACAAATGTGGATTTTGTAACACTTGGGGAGAGAAACACATTTGCTCAGGTCCACACAGTGATTCTAAAATGTGTTTTTTTTTCTCCTCTAAAAGTACTTGTGGTGTTTGGCCCAATTCTGCGTCTCCGTCTCCGAGCAGCGCAGCCACAGGTTTGGCGTGAGCATGGATCATAATGTTGTTGTGGCTTGTGTGGTCCATGCATGTCTGTGTGTTTATGTGCATTATAGGCATACAATATACCAAAATATACTATTTTTTCAATCAGAACAACAAGAAATAGACCAGTGTGCATTCTGTCGTTGGTTAATAATTGATTATTAACACCAGGTCATTAGAAATGACTAGTGTGGCAGATTCCAATGGATACATATCTCCATTGTTAAGCGTATCACTGGATTATGCTACTCAGACCCAATCATTGGTCGCTGTATTGGTGCGCCGTTCATGACATGTGTGCGTGTGTGTGTGTGCGTGTGTGGTGTACTTCGGTCCGTGTGTGTATGCGTTTGTGTGCATGTGTACATATGTTCATACATTTGGGTGTATGTGTAGGTATGTACATGTGTGTGTGTATGCATATCTGTGTATGCGTGTGTATTTGTGCACATGTGTGTGTATGTACGTACGTGTGTACATGGGTGTGTATGTGTGTGTGTGGGTGTATGTGCATACGTGTGTGTGTGTGTGTGTGGGTGTATGTGCATATACGTGTGTGTGTGTGTGGGTGTATGTGCACGTGTGTGTGTGTGTGTGCGCGCGCTTGTGACTAACAGTTTGCATTAATCTTCCCTGTCTTCATCTCGTTCACTTTCCTCTCAATGTTAACTGTGTGCTGTAGAAGCATCTGCTCATTACTGACTGTGTGTGGATGACATGATGTGTGTGTGTGTGTGTGTGTGTGTGTGTGTGTGTGTGTGTGTGTGTGTGTGTGTGTGTGTGTGTGTGTGTGTGGTCACGGCGTGCTGTAGAACATGTCCTGGTTGAGGTTGTTGTTCAGGTTGCTGGCCTTCATGCTGTAGTAGCCGCTGAAGCGTGGCTCGGGCTCGGCGATGCGCAGCACCCGCGGGTGCTGCTGGTGTTGCTGGTGGCGGTGGTGCTGGTGGTGCTGGACCGGGCGCGACAGCAGGGACAGCGCCCGGTCCTCCGGGGGGGAGGGCGAGGCCAGGGCGTCCCGCGGACCAGAGAACAGGTGGTTGTTCAGACACTGGGCCTGCGGGGAGACATCCACATCTCAGTAAACAATAAGAAGAAGAATATCATGACCACAATTTTATTAATATTCATTTACATTTAGTTACTTAGGAGATGCTTTGTGAACACAGATAGTGTATATTGATATTATGTCACACCTGCTATTTTCTAATATAAGAGAGTACTATATATATACAGTATATGTAATAACTATACATATTGTAAAGTATGTGGGCTGGATTGTATGATCATTTACTTTCTAATTTCATTTCAATATGGAATATTTAATAATCACGGCCACAGCCATGTGTGTGTGTGTGTGTGTGTGCATGTGTGTGTGTGCGCTTGCATGAGTGCACGTGTGTGTGCGCTTGCATGTGTGTGTGCGTGCATGTGTGTGTGTGCGCTTGCATGTGTGCATGTGTGTGTGTGCGCTTGCATGTGTGCATGTGTGTGTGTGCATCTCCACCTTGCACTGTAGGGGGAGCCAGCTCCTCCTGTGAGAGGTGTAGAGCAGGGCAGAGACCAGCAGCAGGAGGAGCAGCAGGAGAGGCAGGACCACCCACATGACGGTGGCAGCCGTCAGCTCCGCCCCTGCCCCAGGCCCCGCCCTGGGGGAGCCGGACAGGAAGGGCATCTGCAGGCCACTCACATCACCTGAGAGACAAACGGGAAAGTTGAAAACTAAGGTTGCATTTGCATAGTCTTTTTTGCTTCAGAAGTTTCCTTACTGATTGACTAAGTATCTGTGGCAGCTATGATAAGGTCTGTTCGAATTCTCTAAATGCTAAGGAAAGGTGCCTCAATGCTTCCTTTCATACATCCTTTTCATACACTGGACCTTCCATTTTTGAAAGGAAAGGAGATACATTTACATTTAGGGCATTAGATAGTGGCATCCAAACAATTCTGTGCGTCAGATTTGTTCAGCATACATCATTTGTTGATGATGATGTATGCTGTTTACGGAAACAGCATACATCATCATGTAAACAATAAAACAACTGATCATGACGACGGGTCATCTTTCAGCAGGACAACGACCCGAAGCACACAGCCAAGATATCAAAGGAGTGGCTTCAGGACAACTCTGTGAATGCCCTTGAGTGACCCAGCCAGAGCCCTGACTTGAATCCGATTGAACATCTTTGGAGAGATCTGAAAATGGCTGTGCACCGACGCTTCCCATCCAACCTGATGGAGCTTGAGAGGTGCTGCAAAGAGGAATGGGCAAAACTGCCCAAAGATAGGTGCGCCAAGCTTGTGGCATCATATTCAAAAAGACTTGAGCCTGTAATTGCTGCCAAAGGTGCATCAACAAAGTATTGAGCAAAGGCTGTGAATACTTATGTACATGTGATTTCTTAGTTTTTTATTTTTAATAAATTTCAAAAAAACCTTTTTCATGTCGTCATTATGGGGTGTTGTGTGTAGAATTTTGAGGGAAAAAATGCATTTATTCCTTTTTGGAATAAGGCTGTAACATAACAAAATGTGGAAAAAGTGAAGTGCTGTGAATACTTTCCGGATGCACTGTATTTCTAATCCAAGATGCACATTTGTAGTCCATCTTTGGATCATTGTTGTTGCTATTCTTTAAAAAATTCCTTGAAAAAGTGGCCCAGCAACTCACAGATCACCTCTCATCCAATAATCTGTATGAACCGCAACAATCTAGTTACAGAAAGTTTCACAGCACTGAATCTGTTCTGACAAAAGTGGTAAATGTTCTTCAGTTCTGGTGCTCCTAGACCTTAGTGCAGCATTTGACACGGTTGATCACCACATTCTACTTGAAAATTACATTGGTCTCACTGACACTGCTCTCTCCTGATCAGAGCACACGAAGGTCAGTTATGGTGTGCCACAGGGATCTGTGCTTGGTCCTATTCTTTTCTCCTGTGCCAGGTTGCATAGCGATACAGTACAATAAAACAAGGAAAACCACAGAAACCACAAAAATACCTAACGGATATGCAAATTACAGTTAAATATACAAATATGTGGGCAAGATAAGATATTCCAACGACGAAAACAATTTGGCATGAATGAGCTCAGTAAGAGCTGGGAGGGTTGTCTGGCAACAGGAAGGTTGCTGGTTCGATCCCCGGGCTCTGCCTAGCTAAGTGTCGAGGTGTCCCTGAGCAAGACGCCACCTAACCCTAACTGCTCCTGATGTGTTGGTTGTTACCTTGCATGGTTGACACCACCGTCGGTGTATGAATGGGTGAATGTCAGGCAACTGTAAAGCTTTGGATAGAAGCGCTATATAAATGCAATCCATTTAACATTTACCATTATATTACCCAGGAAAATCATATTACCCCTGTACTCATTTCATTACATTGGCTCCCTGTACATGCCAGATCTGACTTCAAAACTCAACTTTTAACTAAATAAATATATTCCACAAACTTGCAAAATCCTACTTATCACCTCTAGTCACTCCCCATATACCTACTCTATCTTCACAGAATACCAGCCTCCTGATTACTCAAAAAATAAGTAAGTCGGCGGCAGGGCTTTCTCCTACAAAGCCCCATTTCTCTGGGGGTAAATTAAAAAGCCTTTAACCTCATTTATTCCGCGCCAAGCATGACAATATCCAGGTCACATTCAGTAGTACTGGGTATACACACTTTTTACAAATTTTTTATGTGTTTTCATCTGTATCCAGGTTTGAATGTACAGGAGCCGCATGTATATATTATGTATTGTTGCATTTTAAATATCGTGTTTATACCTTGTCTATACATAGTTTACTTCACTTTATACATTTTGTAAATGTTGATGATTATTGTTTCATTCTATGTGCAGCCCTTTGAGACATACCTTGTGATATAACTTTGTCTTGACTTAACTAGCAGGCTTTACACAAGCTCACAGACAACAATGAAAAAGAGAGGCTTGAATGTGTGAACACTTCTCAAGTGTGCTGTATGTGCCTATTTACGAACATCAAGTAAAATAAATATCAAAAGAACTTGAAGATCTATTCTTGCACAAAATATATAAATTGAAGAACTTTCAATGACCCATGTCTATTTTCAAAAACGTATTTTATAATTTTTTTCTCAAATTAACAAACTTTGAAGTATTTCAAGGACCTGTGGCAAGCCCAATAACAGAGTTTTACCCCTTGTGTACACATAACGGCTTGGTTGAAAGATTTTGTGAATGTGCAAATACTTGTTGATACTCAAGTTCATTTTTGATGAATGTTATGATGCCTACTTGAGTGAGGGCCGTTAACCGAATGTTGTATTCATACTTCTATACCATAGTTGCCAACCATGGGAGGGTTGGCAAGTCACCAGGACAACATTCTGCAGCACATCTTCAGAATTAGGAAAATCTCCGTATTTGTATTTATTTTTCAGTTGCTTGTATCTACGTGACTGGTTAAAGAGGATTGGCTGTAATAGTATAATATGAAGTTACTAATCCAATCACAACACAACATGAGACGCCCAGAGAATAGAGCAGTATAGAGAAGTTCAGAAGTTTCGTAGGAGGCAGAGGTGGTTTGTTTACACTGATGCACACTGAGGTACAGGAATTCCAGAGTTATTGGCACCCTTTATGAAAAAGATAAGAAAAGAGGTTGTATTAAATGATCTGTTGCATACTTAAAAGCCTTAAAAAGTGATTATACAAGCCTTTTGTGGATATACACTCACCGGCCACTTTATTAGGTACACCTGTTCAACTGCTCATTAACGCAAATATCTAATCAGCCAATCACATGGCAGCAACTCAATGCATTTAGGAATGTAGACATGGTCAAGACGATCTGCTGAGGTTCAAACCGAGCATCAGAATGGGGAAGAAAGGTGATTTAAGTGACTTTGAACGTGGCATGGTTGTTGGTGCCAGACGGGCTGGTCTGAGTATTTCAGCAACTGCTGATCTACTGGGACTTTCATGCACAACCATCTCTAGCGTTTACAGAGAATAGTCTGGAAAATAGAAAATATCCAGTGAGCGGCAGTTCTCTGGGCGAAAATGCCTTGTTGATGCCAGAGGTCAGAGGAGAATGGCCAGACTGGTTGGAGCTGATAGAAAGGCAACAGTAACTCAAATAACTCGTTACAACTGAGGTATGCAGAAGAGCATTTCTGAACACATCGAACCTTGAAGCAGATGGGCTACAGCAGCAGAAGACCACACCGGGTGCCACTCCTGTCAGCTAAGAACAGGAAACTGAGGCTACAATTCACACGGACACCAAAATTGGATAATAGAAGATTGGAAAAAGGTTGCCTGGTCTGATGAGTCTCGATTTCTGCTGCAACATGCAGATGGTAGGGTCAGAATCTGGCGTAAACATGAAAGCATGGATCCATCCTGCCTTGTATCAACAGGTTCAGGCTGGTGGTGGTGGTGTAATGGTGTGGGGGATATTTTCTTGGCACACTTTTGGCCCCTTAGTACCTTAGTAAATGTCACCTGAGTATTGTGGCTGACCATGTCCATCCCTTTATGACCACAGTGTACCCATCGTCTGATTTCAGCAGGATAACGCGCCATGTCACAAAGCTCAAATCATCTCAAACTGGTTTCTTGAACATGACAATGAGTTCACTATACTCAGCAGACCTCCACAATCACCAGATCTCAATCCACTAAAGCACATTTGAGATGTAGTGGAACGGGAGATTCACATCATGGATGTGCAGCCGACTAATGTGCAGCAACTGTGTGATGCTATCATGTCAATATGGACCAAAATCTCTGAGGAATGTTTCCAGCACCTTGTTGAATCTATGCCACGAAAAATTAAGGCAAAAGGGGGTCCAACCCGGTACTAGCAAGGTGTACCTAATAAAGTGGCCGGTGAGTGTATATAGGATTTAATAAAGGATAAACTGATATTCTGTCTGCTTCTTATTTTGTGATTCAGAACCCCCCCCCCCCCCCCCGACCCACGTGGTGGTTATGGAAAATCTCTCAAATTCATATGCTTTTCACACTACACTTAACCCCGGGTTAAGCAGCGTTTCACACTTGCATTTTTGAAAGTGGGTTAGCAACGCTTTTAACCCTGGGTTAACGACCCCTGCTACGAAGCAGGGTTAGCACCGCAATTGCGGGGCCAAGAACACTAGTGTGAAATGATTGTGGGGTTAGAAGGTAAGAGCGATATCAACGACTATCCATCCAATCACAGACCGCAACCTCACCTCATTTACATATTAATTGCACGCACATCGAAGACGATCTTGAACATTAATTTCTCTGTACTTAAAATAAAATCGAAAATCTCCTCATACACTCTTCTCTTCTCCAGTTTAATTTTTATTCTCTCGTCGTTCTCTCACTCTTTTTTGTGTGTGTGTTTAATTAGTAACGCCATCACTGCGTTTGATGGCGTCATTTTGACAGCTAAGCCCACGTGCTGGGCCGGTCCAATCATTTTCGATAACCCAGTAAATATGCAAATGAGAATGTTAACCCGGGGTCTACAAGCTTACAGTGTGAAACGCTGAACACTAATACCCGGGGTCAATTGTTAACCCAGGGTTAAAGAAAACTAGTGTGAAACGTGAGATAAATTAACCCAGGGCTATTATAACCCAGGGTTAAAGTTAACCCTGGGTTAACTTATTCAAGTGTGAAAAGCCTATCAGAGGGCTCTAGGTTGGCATTAAGCACGATACAGAACAATGTGTGTGTGTGTGTGCTAGGGCTCTGATGATAACTGCATCGCTGCAACACCGTGGCCAGGTGATGCTCACCACAGGGTTGAGCTTATAACTGTTCATCTTCGCTAATAGTTTTTTTTTTCCTTGTATTTTTCTTTTCTTGTATTTTTTTTGCTGGTGAAAGTTACAAGAGTGCATTTAACCAGCAGCACACCTGCCTCAGGAGGAGGACGTACAAACTCCTCCTGAGGCGGTTGTACTTCAGGCTTTTGCGAGAGGTGTCAAGTACCAAGTTGACATCAATCATTGGTAAGCGGTGACTGACAGACAAAATTCGGACGAACAAAATAGCTTCGGAGTCTGTTTACATCAGTAACGAGGCAAATATGCAGCTTTTTTCAATAACAATTGCTTTTTGTGGATTCAACCCTCAACCACATATAGCTTAGTGAAGACAAGCATATGCTCCGTTCTTTCACCTAAATATCCTATATATTTAGAAGATTCAATTATAATGGAGTTTCACTTTTTAATTCAAGTGTAAAATAGTGTAGTGTGTGTGTGTATCTCGATGTGCATTCAGAGCATTCTTTAATACATCCATGTTTTGGAGACGTTAGTGTTTGAGCTTGTTTCCCTGTTTGATAACTAAAAGCAGGTTACCCATGTATGTATTTATTATTCTTATTCTTATGTAGTTGTTATTCTGTTATACCTAATCCACGAGTTGTAGCCTAATGTGACTGTAGATGGAGGGGAGTGGACAGGCAACTGGGCAAAGAGAAAAGTGAAATCCCAGCTGGCTGTAAATCGGCAAAACGTGGTAAACTGGACAACTCTGTCCCAGCCCTAGTTGAGGCTGTATTGATGCCTGATTGATGGTTTGTCGCCCCCTAACGCTTCCTCTGAGTCTCTGTTTCAGATGCTGCTGTGACGCCGGTGACGCTGCTTCTGGATCATCGGATTGGTTTGTTTGGTTAGGCTACGCGGGCGCATCCGCAAAATTTTATCTTACTTTATCCTAGCACTTATACTGTTTATATAATCCGATAGCTACTTAAGCGTTCTGTATTGATAAATTGATCGTTGCTGTGTTTATATCGCGACTTGTATTATAACTGTATCATCACGTCGGAGCTGCCTTCTCTGCAATAAACACGGTAAGCATGGACTGTTGCTCTTGTTCCTGTGCTTCCCTCGTAGAGAAGATAGCTCTCTTAGAGAAACGTATCTGTCAGCTAGAGGAGGAAAAGTCAGCGTCCATAGAAAAGGCAGATACACCTGAGAGAGTAGAGAGGGGGCCCGCCAGGCGGCCTCGTAGTGCTAGTGTTAGCGTTAGCTTAGCTCAGGGCTCCCTGTCGGCAGCCCCACTCGCGAAGGCAGGCAACCCTCCTCGCAAGTCTCTTTCGGGGGGGAAATCGCGCATAGGCGACTCTATTACGCCCAAAGTTAGATTACACACGCCAGCCAACGTGATTTGCTTACCTGGGGCCAGGGCTCCCGACATAGAAGCTAATCTTAGGTTGCTGGCATGCGGTAAGGACGGCATTAGACTTAATGCACCCACCACCGACACTAGTTTTAACAACATTGTAATTCATGTCGGCACAAACGACGTTAGGATGAGACAATCTGAAGTCACAAAAAGCAACATAGTTAGGCTGTGTGACTTCGCAAGAAAGATGTGTCGGCATCGATTAATTCTCTCTGGCCCTCTACCTGTTAGGGGTAATGATGAGCAGTATAGTAGATTAATGTCCCTAAACCGTTGGCTGGCTTGCTATAGTTTAGAGCAGGGCCTAGGTTTTGTGGATAACTGGCCCTCCATGTGGGACCGTCCTGGCGTGCTGATGAGAGATGGCCTGCACCCCACTGGGTTAGGCGCCTCAATTTTGTCGGCAAACATAGATAGTTGCCTTAGTCAGGCGTGACAGATCCACCTACAGCACGCTGGGATGCAGGTGATTAGCGAGCCTGCTAGCAACACAATAGTCAGCGTTGCAGAGTCTAGAACACTGAGTGGGTTAACTAAGCTAGTTGGGGTGGGTGATGTAGCTTGTAATGCAGACACTGAGGCGCCTCCTAGCTCAGGCCACAGCAGCGTCTGTCAACTGGAGGTTTATAGTTTACCTACTGCCATTAGTGTTGTGTCACTGCCCCGCACTGTCCAGAGGTGTAAAGCCCGCAGGCGAAGGCAACTGCCACTCAGTGAAAATGTCATTGTTATTTCCCCAATCTCCTCCTCCTCAGAGCTGAGCAGTAACCAAACTCCCTCTGATTCTAACAATAAACAGGAGGAGGCCAAAATAGGTTTTATGAATATCAGATCGCTTTCAACTAAAGCGCTCTTGGTCCAGGATCTAATTGTTGAGCATAGGTTAGATTTCCTGGGCCTGTGTGAGACCTGGTTAAAACCAGAAGTGTATCTGCCCCTAAATGAAGCTACTCCACCAAATGATGTGAACTCACAACTATCACGTGAATCTAGGAAAGGTGGTGGAGTGGTGCAGATCTCTAGCTCGAAGCTGGTCCTAAGACCAAAGAGCAGTTACACGTTCTCATCTTTTGAAGTTCTTGCTTTTAGCTCCTCAGCTCGCATTAGGCAGAGAGATCACGGCATTGCAGACTCCTTTTTCTTGGCTGTAGTCTACCGCCCTCCGGGCCCTTATTCGATCTTTGTGGATGAGTTCTCTGAGTTTGTGGCTGATCTTGCAACCTACTGTGACAATGTTCTGCTTATGGGGGATTTCAACATCCATGTGAATAACCCATGTGACTCTCTTGCGAAAGCTTTTCTGTCCATTATAGACACATTTGGATTCACACAGCATGTTCAGCTACCTACCCACACCGGTGGAAACACATTGGACCTTGTCCTGACTCGTGGAGTTGAAGTTACAGATTTAAGTGTCTCTCCTTATACTTCAGCTCTCTCCGATCACTGTCTGCTCACTTTCCAGGTGGTTGTATCTTGCCCAAGGGACGACCGCCAGGCTACCTATAGCTGCCATCGTATCACCCCTGACAGCTCCACAGCCATGGCAGATAAGTTACCCCTGTTACTTGCTCCTTTTGCTGACTTCAGGGGTTCAGCGGATTGTCTCACCAATGAGTTTAACACCGCTTTATCCGCAGCCATCGACTTTGCTGCTCCTCTTGTAGTTAAAAAGCGGAAAGCAAAAAGACCAGCACCATGGTTCAACGAAGACACGCGTACCCTCAAACGCGACTGCAGAAAACTTGAACGCAAGTGGCGCTCGACTAAACTTGAAGTCTTCTACCTTGCATGGCACGACAGCCTGCTTAGCTACAAAACTGCGCTAACCGACTCCAGAAATGCCTACTTCTCCAGTGTCATCAACTTAAACAAGAACAACCCGAAGTTCCTCTTTGACACTGTAAAAGAGCTGACGCAAAAACAACCTCACAACTTGGACTCCTCCCTCTCAGCGAGCAACTTCCTGGAGTTCTTTGATCACAAGATCGAATCAATTAGGAAAGACATTGATGCGCCTCTCACCACTCATCCTGAACATTCGTCAGGTGCGGTGCCATGCATTCTTCCTGAAGCTACTTTCCAGCAGTTTAGCACAATCTCGTTGGATGAGCTTGACAAGCTAATACAGGCATCTAAACAGACTACCTGTTTGCTCGACCCTGTCCCTACCAAGGTTCAAAAATAACTTTTCCCAGCGGTTGGAACGGCTATGCTCAACATCATGAACCTATCATTGTCGACAGGCTCAGTTCCCTCTAGCTTTAAGTGTGCTGTGGTAAAACCTCTACTCAAGAAGCCTGGCCTCGACCCCGAAGCTCTCAGCAGCTATCGGCCCATCTCTAACCTTCCTTTCCTCTCTAAAGTATTTGAAAAAATTGTAGCTAGCCAAATCATCAATCATCTGACAGCAAACAACTTATTTGAACCATTTCAGTCTGGTTTCAGGAGCCTATACTCTACTGAAACCGCTGTGACCAGAGTGGTAAATGATCTCCTCCTTAACATGGACAGCGCCGCTTTTGACACAAATTGACCATCGCATCCTCCTTGAGCGTCTCGAACACTACGTCGGCATCAAAGGCACTGCTCTTCACTGGTTTAGATCCTACCTCTCAGACAGAACACAATTTGTTGTCTGCAAAGGATCAAAATCGAAGCATTGCAACTTAAGCTTTGGTGTTCCCCAGGGGTCGGTCCTTGGTCCACTGCTCTTTGCAATCTACATGCTCCCTCTTGGCGATATTATTCGCAGCTTTGGCATTAGCTTTCACTGCTATGCGGACGACACCCAAATCTACATTCCCATTGGATCAAAAGACTCCCCCCAGCTCCAACAGATCCAAAAGGTTGAATCCTGCCTCGCTGCAATCAAAAGATGGATGTCCCAAAATTACTTGCAGCTTAACACGGGGAAAACTGAGATGATTATCTTCGGCCCGAAGCATAAACAATCACAACTTGATGACGTCACACTCTGCCTTGAGGGATCGACTATTGCCCAAAGCTCCTGCGTCAAGAATCTTGGTGTTCTGCTTGATCCTACGCTTTCTTTCGATCAGCATGTCAAAAGTAACTGCTTTCTTTCATCTTAGAAACATTGCCAAGATCAGACCAATGCTATCCGCTGCGGACGCAGAGACACTCATCCATGCATTTATATCATCCAGACTGGATTACTGTAATGCACTGTTCTCTGGCCTACCGAGCTCTACTACAAAAAGCCTCCAGCTCATACAGAACGCTGCTGCTAGACTTTTAACGAGAACTAGGAAGTTTGACCACATTACTCCTATTCTCACTTCCCTCCACTGGCTCCCAATAAATGCCAGATCAGATTTTAAGGTGCTACTTCTTACCTACAAGATCCTGCATGGGTCCGCACCATCGTACCTGAAGGACCTTATTTTCCCTATTGTCCTTCTCGGCCACTCCGGTCCTCAGGAGCTGGCCTTTTATCAATTCCAAAAGTAAATAAAAAATCAGCAGGAAACAGGGCGTTCTCTTATCGAGCACCCTATCTGTGGAACAGTCTGCCACCTGTAATCAGGGAGGCTGACTCTGCTGATATATTTAAGGCGAGACTAAAAACCCACCTATTTACCCTCGCCTTTGGCTGCTAGGAGTGCCCCTCAGCTCAAATTTACAGCTAAATCAATACCATTAGCACTAGCCTACCCTAGCTGCCGATGGGTACTAGGTCTGAGGATACTTGTATGTTCCCTGCTTACTGTGCTCCATCTAACCTTCATGTTGTCTCCATTATCTAGGGTGCTGCTGTGATCGTGACTGGATACCTGGCCACCTCACCTGACGGCTACCAGCTTGCTCTCCAGCCAGCACCCCATCACATTATTACTATTTCATTTACTATTTGTACTTTGTCATTTGCACTTTGTCATTTGCATTTTGTCATGCTTTGTTCCCCCTGTTTTTAAATGCCCGTATGACACCCATTGCACTCTGAACCATCCCTGGAAGGAGGGATCCCCCACTCTGAGGTTCCTCCTCGAGATTTCTTCCTTGTTAATTAAGGGAGTCGTTTCTTGCCCTTAGGGGGGCTTGGGCTAGGGGGGTGTCATAAATCACGTTTGGCCCATAACAATCTGGCCTGTAAAGCCCCTTGAGACTGTCTTGTGATTCAGGGCTATACAAATAAAATTGAATTGAATTGAATTGTACCTCTGAAGTGGGGCAGGTCGTTGGGACTGTGAGAGGGGCGGTCCCAGGGCGCAGGCTTCCGTTCTCCTACCACGTCTGTCTTCTCAATTGGCACATTGGTTGGAGAGAAGGTCTCTGCACGGGGGAACACACACACACACACACTTAGTTGAAAATGTCAAAGCTCAGAGGTAAATTAATGTGAATATTTCTGTGAGTGCGGTTTGTTTATGGAACCCTGAACTGCCAACGTACGAGACGGTGGAACCTTAAAATCATGATCATTCTTCCTCCATCCTTTCTGCCAGTATGTTTGTGTAGCCCTGATTAAATGTCCTGTATATAGAGCATCGCACATTATTTGTATTACGACGATGAACTTACTATTTCTATTTGACCCCTTAGGAATGTATGTAGTCTTGGGTTGCAACCACGGTAATCTCAGTCTATGGCTGAAGGTGCTCTGGTATGACTCCAGTGTGGCGTGGAGGGGATGGGAGGCGTTGTCCATAATACTGAGTAGTTTACTCAGCATCCTCCTCTCCGAGACCTCCACCAAATACTCAAATTCCACTCCCAGGACAGAACCCGCTTTCCTGATGAGCTTATTGAGTCTGTTAGCGTCAGCTGCCGTCACCCTGCTGCCCCAGCACACAACAGCGTAGAAGATGACGCTGGCCACCACCGAGTGATAGAACATCTGCAGCATGGTTTTGCAGACGTTGAAAGATCTGAGTCTCCGTACGAAATACAGACGATTCTGACCTTTCTTGTACAGGGACTCTGTGTATTTAGTCCAGTCCATTTTATTGTCTATGTTGACACCCAGGTACTTGTATTCCTCGACAATGTCCACCTCGGTCTCCCCTGATGCTGAGGGTGGGTCGGTTGCTTCCTGAAATCCACCACCAACTCCTTAGTCTTAGCAATGTTGAGTTGCAGGTGATTTAGTCCACACCACTCCACGAAACTGTCCACCACACTCCTGTACTCGGACTCCTGTCCCTTGCTGATACAGCCCACAATGGCAGAGTCATCCGAAAACTTCTGCAGGTGGCAGGTCTGTGAGCAGTATCTGAAGTCTGAGTTGTAGAGTGTGAACAGGAAGGGAGACAGGACTGTCCCCTGAGGTGCTCCCGTGTTGCTCACTATTGTGTCCGACATGTTGCTCTTCAGCATACTGTGGCTGACCTGTGAGGTAGTTGGTGATCCAGGCCACTAGTGGAGCGTCCACCTGCATGTCCAGTAGCTTAGTCCCAAGCAGGGCAGGCTTTATGGTGCTGAAAGCACTTGAGAAGTCGAAGAATGTGACTCTCACAACGCTGCCTGCCTCCTCCAGGTGAGAATAAGCCCTGTGCAGCAGAAGGATGATGGCGTCTTCCACTCCAATGCGGGGCTGGTAGGCGAACTGCAGGGGGTCTATTGATGGTTCGACTAGTGCACGGATGTGATTCAAGACTAGCCTCTCCAGCGACTTCATAACGTGAAGTCAAAGCCACAGGACAGAACATCACTCAATGGCTGCCACCTTGGATGTGATTATCATCCAACATGGCAGATTTATACATTTGCATATTCGGCGTGACGTCACATGCAATCCGAGAATCATGAGTATCTCAAAGTGCTTTACAGCAGAGAAATCACATGCACCAAGTGCTTCACATAAAAAACAAAAACAAAAAAAGACATCAAAATATAAATGGGCATTAGAATAAACATTAAAATCCATAAAGTAGACATGAAAAACCATACTAATTATCTGCCAGGTATGAACGTGCTAAGACGGGAAACTCCTGTGGCTGAGCGGTAGAGGTTTTTTCCTACGGATTGGCCTTTGTTTAGTTGTTTAGTCTAGCCGATTAAGCGTACTTTCTCAAAATGTTTCCTCTAATTTTTTTCTACTGGTGATGAATCGGTCTTCTAACTCAGGAATGTTACCTCTGCCGGTAGGCATCTGATTCAGGAATATTACCTCTGCAATCAGGCATCCAACTAAGGAATGTTACCTCTGCAATCGGGCATCCGATTCAGGAATATTACCTCTGCAATCGGGCCTCCCAGAGACCGGGCATCTGATTCAGGAATGTTACCTCTGAGTCCGGGCATCCGCGCCCGTTTTTAGCTTTCCTTTGCAGATATTTAATGAGCTAGCATCCCTGATGTCTATGGGTAGTGTGTTCGATAGCCTTGGGGCGTAATTGACAAAGGCTGCATCCCCAGTTTTCTTTCGGATGTTGCTGGGAACCTTCAATAAACCAGCAGTAGATGATCGCATTGTACTTGAAGGTACATAGTTCACAAGGGAGTTAGCAATGTAGCTTGGTCCTAGCCCGTTTAAGGCTTTGTCTACAAGGACGAGGACCGTAAAGTTAATTCTCGAGGTTACAGGAAGCCAGTGTAAGGCAGCTAGAACTGGACTAATGTGCTCTCTCCTCTTGGTTCTAGTTCGGAGCCCAGCTGCAGAATTTTGGATGAGTTGAAGTCTTGGGGAGGCCAGTAAAAAGTGCATTATAATAGTCAAGTCGGCTTGAGATAAAGGCATTTTTCAGCATCCTTTTGATTTATAAATGGCCGCACTTTAGCTGTTTCTAAGGTGAAATAATGATATTTTTGTCACCTTGTTAATGTGGGACTGAATCTGAATCTAAGATAACCCAAGACTTAATTTACACCAGATTTAATCCAGGGAGTTAGATTCCCCAGATTATTAAACAGTATTTCTCTTTTTGTTTTAGGGCTGACTAGTGTGGTATTATGGTATAATAGTGGAAGCAGTGCCTTTATTTTGAAGTAATGGGGGGTGACGTCAGTACGGCAGAGGTGAGCGGGAGTTCTGTTCATGCACACTAGCCGACTGCTGCTGTACCGAGTTGCTGAATAAATACAGACTCCAAATACGTCGTTGTACGAACCTGTTATTAAGAATAACTTGACATGGTGTCAGAACTGGGCGACTTGTAAGCTGAGAAAGAAAAAGAAGAGGAAAGTTTATTGTTTTGGCGGAGGAATTGGAGACGAGCCGGCAGATATGGCGCAACCTACACCAACTGCTACCTTCACAATACAACCTCCAGAGCCATTTGATTTTACCAAGCCTCAAGAATGGGAGCGTTGGATTAGGAGATTCGACCGTTTTCGGCTTGCAAGCAATTTAAACGCAACGTCGGAAGAAAACCAGGTAAACACGCTAGTGTATTGCATGGGCGATGAAGCCGAAGATGTGCTAAAGGGGCTAACGCTGACTGCAGATGAGAGGAAGAAGTACACGGATGTTAAGGCGGGCTTTGATGCATTTTTTGTGCCTAAAAAGAACGTTATCTACGAAAGAGCCAAGTTCAATCAGCGTGTGCAACTGCCGGGAGAAACCGTGGATTCCTTCATCACTGCTCTATACGGATTAGCTGAACATTGCAACTATGGACAGTTACAGAAAGAGCTGATACGTGACAGGTTAGTGGTCGGGCTGAGTAATGTCTCATTGTCAGAAAAGCTACAGCTAGACAGAGACTTAACCCTTGAAACTGCTATAACAAAGACAAGGCAGTCTGAAGAAGTTAGACGACAGCAGTCTGACTTAAGAGGAGAAACTGGCGGTGCTAATAAGTGCTCCAATGTTGATGCTGTGCATGCTAAAAGCTACAGAAAACCCAAATTTCCCTCAAAGCCTCAGCCACAAGCACAAACACCAGGCAAATACAAACCTAATGCATGGCCACAACAAGGTTCAAAGGCCTGTTATAGATGTGGAAAAATGCCCTCACATGGGAAATTTGAATGCCCTGCTACAGATGCTGTGTGTCACAACTGTGGCAAAAAGGGACATTATGGCAAAGTGTGCAGAAGCAGTGCAAATTCTCTGAATGCTGTCACTACAGAGGAAGAAGAGAGTTATTTCCTGGGAGCCATGGATGCTGGAAAAGACCCGTGGACAGTGCAGCTACAAGTGAGACAAAAAAAAGTGTGCTTTAAAATAGACACTGGTGCTGATGTCACCGCCCTGCCAGCCGAGGTGTACCATGACATTACGGGGGGGCATGATGTGAAGCGCCTGGCAGTGGCGACACGCCCATTGTTTGGGCCAGGTGGCAATGTACTCTCCGTCCTAGGTGTAGCCAGAGAAACGCTGCGCAGAGGCGAAAAGACAGCCACAGAGGACATTTATGTCGTAAAAGACCTGCACACTGCACTGTTGGGAAGGCCTGCCATAGAACAGCTTCAGCTTGTGTGCAGGGTTGACAGCATCACTATGGAATGTGTGAAACAACAGTATCCGAAGCTGTGTAGCGGCTTGGGTCTTGTTCGGAGGCCATACTCAATTAAATTAAAGCCAGAGGCTGTGCCCTTCTCTCTCCACGCACCACGCAGAGTCCCTCTGCCGCTGATGGGAAAAGTGAAGGAGGAGATAGACCGTATGGAGAAGATGGGCGTAATCACCAAGATTGAGGAGCCGACTGATTGGTGCGCCGGGATGGTGGTGGTGCCGAAAAAAGCAGGTACTGTTCGCATTTGTGTGGATTTCACAAGGATGAATGAATCAGTATGCAGAGAAAAGTTTATCCTGCCTTCTGTCGAGCACACTCTGGGCATGCTAGCTGGCGCAACAGTATTCAGCAAATTAGATGCCAATATGGGCTTTTGGCAAGTGCCATTGACAAAAGAGTCTGCCAAATACACTACCTTCATCACGCCTTTTGGGCGCTACTATTTTAACCGGCTACCTTTCGGCATAGCTTCCGCCCCCGAGCACTTTCAGAGAATGATGGTGACAGAAGTGACCGGTGGCCTGGAGGGGGTACTCTGTCACATGGATGACATCCTGGTCTGGGGACAGACGCAGGACGAGCATGATATGCGGCTACATGCAGTGCTAGAGAAGGCACAAAGGGCCGGCATTACACTCAACATGGACAAATGTGAGCTCACATGCCACACGGTCAGATTCCTGGGTCATGTGATTTCAGCAGATGGAGTGAAGCCAGATCCAGAGAAGACAAGAGCTGTGCAAGAGATGGATGCACCCAAAAATGTCAGCGAAGTCAGGAGTTTTCTGGGCATGGTCAATCAGCTGGGCCGCTTCTTGCCTAACCTGGCTGAAAAAGACAAAGTGCTAAGAGACCTGCTCTCCAAGAAGAACCACTGGTACTGGGGAACAGAGCAGCAGGCCGCCTTTGATCAGTTAAAAACAGAGCTGTCATCCACACCAGTGCTCGCACTATACAACCCAAACAGTGCACTTAAAGTCTCTGCTGATGCCTCTTCCTTTGGCCTGGGGGCAGTCCTGCTGCAGAAGAGCGATGCCAGGTGGTCACCTGTGGCTTATGCGTCCAGGTCAATGACGCCAACTGAGCAGCGCTACGCTCAAGTAGAGAAGGAGGCATTGGCTGCAACGTGGGCTTGTGAAAGGTTCAGCTGTTTCATCCTGGGAAGACCATTCGAGCTGGAAACGGACCATAAGCCGTTGGTGAGTCTGCTGGGAGGGAAAGCTTTGGATGACCTCCCACCAAGAATCCAAAGATTTAGGATGCGACTCATGAGGTACAACTATACAGTCAATCATGTCCCTGGCAAAAGCCTGTGGACAGCCGACACCTTATCTCGTGCTCCTCTGAGAGCCGCAGGAGCACACACAGATACAAGCCTACTAGAGGACACCAACATCTATGTAGACTCTGTCATTAGCAACATTCCTGTCAGTGGAGATTATCTGAGCAGCCTACGTGAGCACCTGAAGGCAGACAGCACATGCTCTGCACTGATGGAGTACTGCACAGATGGCTGGCCTGACAAAAGCCAACTGCAGGGAGTGCTGAAACATTACTGGGCTGATAGAGCAGTGCTGACTGTGCATGATGGACTGCTGCTGCGGGGCACGAGGCTCGTCATCCCGTCAGCATTACAAGGTGATGTGCTGCAGAGACTACATGAGGGACACCTAGGGGTGACAAAGTGCAGGGGCCGGGCCAAACAGACAGTATGGTGGCCAGGACTCAGCAGCCAGCTGAATGACATGGTGCTGAAATGTAGAACCTGCATTCAAGAGAGAAGGAACGTCAAAGAGCCGCTGATACCAACGGAGATGCCAGACAGGCCTTGGCAAACCTTGGGAGCTGACCTGTTCACGCTGAAAGGCAAAACCTATCTACTAGTAGTAGATTATTTCTCAAGGTATGTGGAAATTGCGTTGTTGTCACCCACAAGGTCCACAGATGTGGTGTTGCACCTGAAATCCATGTTTTCTCGTCATGGAATTTGTGATTTTTTTAAAAGTGACAATGGACCCCAGTTCTCAGGTAGCCATTTTAGAGCCTTTGCAGCAGAGTATGGCTTTGTGCACATCACGAGCAGCCCCAAGTTTCCGCAGAGCAATGGGGAGGCGGAACGCGCTGTACAAACCGTGAAAAACCTGCTAACAAAGGCATCAGACCCATATCTTGCATTGCTGGCCTACAGAGCAACCCCTCTACAGAACGGCTATAGCCCGGCCGAACTGTTGATGGGCCGCCGTCTCCGCACTACAGTTCCTGCCCTTCCAACCCTGCTGCATCCAGTTTTGCCTGACTACAACGTGCTGGAGGCTAAAGAAAGGGAGAAGAGGAGAAACGACGCTAAATCCTTCGACAAGAGACACGGCACAAGAAACCTGGAGCCACTCGTACCGGGGGAGGATGTGTGGATCACCGATGCACGAGTCCAGGGCACAGTGCTATCAACACACAACACCCCTCGCTCTTATATCGTCCAGGGGCCTCAGGGCACACTGAGGAGGAACCGGCATCACTTGGTGCCACTGTGGACCAACAGTGGGGTCGTTGATGCTGGTGAGCCATCGGTGGGAGAAGATTTGCCTACACCAGAGCCAGCTCCACCAGTGACAACATCACCCGGCAGAGAGGGCCCCACCACAGAGACTGTGCGGACCAGGTGTGGGAGAGAGGTTAGACAGCCGCAGAGACTTGATATGTGAAGTATTTGCTTTCTACAGAAAAAAGAAAAGAGAGTGAAATGTGATTGTGAAATTGTTCTGCTTTACTGTTTACATTTATTTGAAACCTGAGAGTTTAAGTTTTGAAGAACACAGCCTGCTAAAGTAATAGATCACAGTATGGTAATGTGTAAGTTATTTATTTCTATTTTGCATGCTTAACACAGGGACAGATCAGGGACAGGTCTTCCAGCAAAAGGGCAGAATAAACCCCTTAAGACCTGAAGAGACAAAGGTAGTCCACCCTTTGTTCTCAAAGAAAGGGAGATGTGGTATTATGGTATAATAGTGTAAGCAGTGCCTTTATTTTGAAGTAATGGGGGGTGACGTCAGTACGGCAGAGGTGAGCGGGAGTTCTGTTCATGCACACTAGCCGACTGCTGCTGTACCGAGTTGCTGAATAAATACAGACTCCAAATACGTCGTTGTACGAACCTGTTATTAAGAATAACTTGACAACTAGTAGGATTTCAGTTTTGTCCTCATTTAACTTTAGGAAATGATTGCTCATCCATTTATTTATTGCCAAAAGACAGTTAGTGATTGAGTTTATAGCTGTAGCATCATTCGGTTCAGCAGAGATGTACAATTGTGTATCATCTGCATAGCTATGGAAACATTGTGCTCTCTGATGATATCCCCAAGTGGCAACATGTATAGTGAGAATAATAATGGACCAAGGCAGCTCCCTTGTGCAACCCTAAAGCAGTTGGCATGTTTCTCGAACACATGATCTCCAAGACTGACGTAAAACTCTCTCCCTTTGATGTATGTTTTGAACCAGCACAGTCAGAAAGACCAACCAATTTTTCAGGACGATTGATTAAAATGTCATGGTTGATCGTATCAAATGCAAATGTTTGAGCTTATCACCACATTCTTGTTTGGGTATGGCACTCCAAGGGCATGATGTAGGTTCCCACCAAGTAGCCTGGATCCTGTGATGTTTGGATGTCTTTACAGTTCTAAAAAGTATTGAAATTGTCAACAAACTTTATTCCAGGGGCAAGGCACGCTGATGTCAGCCATGTGTGCAGGCCAAGGAGTCTGCGCAAAGATCCAATCCCTTTCTTGAAAGTTGGAATTGGTCCAGAAATGAACACATCTTGCGATTGATAGTCGCCCAGTTGTTCCAGTAGCAGGGTAAAGTGTTTTTTCAGGATTTCAGAGCCAGTTTTCTTTCGCAGAATGTCGAAGACCCAGTGTGGATAATAATCCACAGATTTCTGCGTGTAGTAAGGATGGTTGTCAGTAGCTCTTTTAGCTCCTCGACAGATGTGTCAACCAAGCTTCAGTCTTTGCCATTTTTACATGCCTGAGTCCCCGATCAAAATAGTGCCTGGTTCAGGTATAGAGTTACCAGTGTTTCCTGTGACCTTCGTCCTAACACTGGCTGGCTGGCTATTTCTTGGGTTTTGATTAGCCTTAATGCTGATGGTGATTGGGATTCCTGAGATCAGCATAGAGTCAGTGGCTCATACCTGTTGTGCAATACGAGTTCAGGTGGTGGAGTGAGTGTTGGTGCACTCTTATTTGATTTCCTGCCGGGTTTGCGTCTGTGACAGACGCTATCAAACTTAGTCCTGGCTGGAGTTGATGTTTTCGGCTTTGCGCCAGTGAGGTGCCAGTGAGAAGCGCCAGTGAGAAGCGCCAGTGAGAAGCGCCATTCGGGAGAGCTTGTGTAGTTTCTGCTGTAAATCCAGAGCCACGGACGGTGTCAGAAGAAGTCCTGGGAGTCTCTACATCTAATCCAGTAGCATTCCAGGGGAGTGTCAGCCACATCTGTGACCAGAGGCTCTATGTTTGTAGCCCCGTGTAGAAAAGTCTGTGTCTGTTCGTATTCAATGCTATAGTAGTTGCCATAGCGTCAATGTATTGCTCGTTCTCACATATTTGTTGCAGCGTTTCAATCTCCTTTTTAAGCAGCGTTATCTTCTCATTGAGTTACTTACACTCCGTGCAGCTTACTGATTCTTGCATGCCGATTAGTTTACTTCTTCCGTCAACTCGAGATTAAAAGAATACTCGTGACCCCAATGTAAATAAAAAGACTAAATAGACTAAACAACGAAGAAAATTATAATAACTAAGAACATAATAATAACTAATAAATAACTAAGAGACTAAAAAAGATGGAAGAGATAGAGCGGAGCCACATCTGTTGTGTCTACTCGGCAGGCCTCATTTCCTGCGTTACCACCACCTTTTCAATTTATTGCACGTCTTCGTGTTGGTTTTCCCAATTAATTAATTAAATAAATCCTTAAAGGAACACAGTTAAATCTGCCTGTAAGAGGCATTTCACTTTCCTTCACTTCAAATTGGTTTCATCCAATCATTATCCTGTGGGTGGAAACACAACAAACATGACATGCTTGACATGGCTTTCTTCGATTTCTCAAAAGAGAAAACAAATTACTACTAGGCAAAAACACGGACGTGAAATCAGACTACACTCTCGCATTAGAAGAGTTAACGAGACCTGTTATCATTAGCGACATAAGTGGTCTTCATACTGAGCAATAACACATTTACTATAAACTGCCTGTCCTACTTGTCTGAGGAGCCCCAGAACACTTTAGTGGCATGGTCCATGCCACAGTTGCATATAGCATCGCAGAACTTCTGAATCTGAGATGAGCTCGGTATGGACCCTGATGTACAACCCTCATATGTTTTAGATGCTTTTTGCCACAGAGCTCCGTACATGTGTGTTTACTCCATACCTGAGCATACAGGACAGCAGCTGCCCTCCTTGGGGAGGCGCTTGTGGCAGGGCGGGGCCTGGGCGGGGCAGGACACAGTGGAGCAGAGCGTCTGGCCAGCCAGGCAGTAGCAATGGGTGCAGGCGTCAATGTCCCAGCGCTCCTCGTCAGAGTACTGGCGCCCGTTGAAGTGGCAGGCGGCTGCCATGACCGGCACGTGAGCCTGGGTGGGGGAGTCTGATAGGGGTGGAGGTGATGGAGGGAGAGGGGGAGAGAGAGGTGTCGGGAGAGCAAGAAAAATAGAAATGAATGAAATCTCAGCGTTACTTAAGTATTCCCTAGTTACTCCCAGGCACCCATCAGGTTTAATTAAAAAAATATTATATATTTAATGATAAAATGTACTCATTTAATTACGATAAGATGGTATTTAAATGGTACCGAACTCCAGAGGGCAAATTCAGGTGTCACAGCAGAACGTACAGAACAATATTAGAAATTGAAAGAACATTTTAACAAGAGTAAAAAAAAATAAGTAAAATAAAGCCAATTTTTCTATACTCTTGTATACACAATGAGATTTTTGATTGAAATAATCAGTAATGTGGACATAATGACTAAGCTAAATTCAGAACATGACATTATTTCACTGTACTGTAATGCAGCCTTTAAAACCAGGAAAAGGCGACACTTATGCCAAGATATCACAATATTGAAGATTGAGGGGAAGATGAGGGGTAATGATTTAAGGCAGGCATGGAAAGGGGTGTACACAATGATAGGGAAGGACATGTTAGTAAAAATGGGGACGATCTGACGCGTAATGAATTAAATACTTTTTATACTAGGTTTGACACCTAAGATTTCTCCACTGAACACAATTTAATTAGGCAACAACTTGACTGTGGCCAGCCCTTGGTCATAACAGCTGAGGAGGTTGGTAGAATATTTAAAAAGATCAATCCAAGAAAGGCAGTTGGTCCTCACAGGATTAGAGGTAGGGTTCTGAATGGGTGTAGGGAACAACTTAGCCCTGTGTTTGGGACAGCTTTTTCAAATGTCACCAGGGCATGGAAATCTTTGCTCATAGTGCCAGTACCAACAATGTAAAAACTGTCTGTTCTGAATGATTATCAACCAGTTGCTTTAACATCAATTGTAATGAAGAGCCTTGAGAGGATTGTTTTAAGAGGATTGTCCTTAGGGAAGTGCAATATGAACACTTACAATTTGCATATAGGAATGGGAGGAGTACAGAGGATCCTCTTTCGTATATGCTGCATAATATTTATTGTCATCTTGATCGACCCAAACAATATGCTTGTGCTCTTTTTGTAGATTTTTCATTGGCATTTAATACCATTAGACCCCATATCAGACTATTGCAGTCTGGACTATTGCAGTTAGGGGTAAATAGTAACATCATCAGTTGGGTAGAGTCCTTTCTGACCGACCGATCAGTGTGTCAGGGTAAATGGGGCAGTGTCTTCCCCTATTACCCTTAATACTGGGGCTCCACAAGGGAGCACTATTTCCCCAGTTTTACTTACCCTCTACACAAAAGAATGTCGAAGCAACACGGCTGATCATGTCACTATTACATTTGCTGATGATACAGTAATCATGGGCTTGATTCAGGATGATGATTGAAGCAGCTACCGGGTGTGGGTTGATCAGTTTGTTAGTTGGTGCAGGTCGAGTTTTCTTTATTTGAACACCAAGAAAACTAAAGAAATCATCTTTGATTTTAGGAATGGTAACACAACTCACCAACAAATGACTATTGGTGGATGATTGGTGGATGACAATAGATGCTAAACGGTCATGGAACTCTAATACCGATGTTGCCTATAAGAAAGGTTTGCAGCGTCTATATTTATATGCGTAAACTGAGACAGTTCAGAGACATATTGGTCCTCTTCTATCGCTCTTTTGTGGAGAGCATTTTAACTTTTTGTTCCATTGCGTGGTATTTTTCACTGTCAGTGAATAATAAAAACAAACTGCATAAAATAGTCAATATGTCCAATTAGATTGCTGAACAACAGCAAAACCACATGACCGTGACCCTGTGAGTCCCGGGTGCTGAGGAAAGGGCAGGCGATTATTATAGTTGTATCACATCCCCTATTTAGTGCATAAAAGCTGTTACCATCAGGCAGACGGTATAGGATGCCATTCCACAGAACCAACCGGGCACGCAGATCATTTGTGTCTATCAGCATTGAATTGCTGAAAAAACTGGGAAACAATAATAACTGAACCTCTGTGTGTGAGGAGTGCCAGGGGTTCAGTGTGTGTGTGTAAATAGACTGCCATGCAGGAGCAGCCAAAAAGAGACAAGCGCCCTGGTGTTATTAATACCAATAACACTCAATACCTCAAATAATCTCATATTACAATATCAATATGATATTGATGATATTACCCAGCCCTAATTATGAGTAGTGGCAATCTAAATGTAAAAAAAATGTAAGTAAAGTATCTCATAGTAAACTGAGGCTGAGGTAGATATTAACAGTAGACACTATATTACTGAAAATATATATATTATTCATCACATCATATTGTCTCATAATGAACCGAGGAGGTATCAAATAGATGTAATCAATCAGGCGGCCACAAGTCATGGCCCCTGTGAGCGCACTTTCTCACCCAGACAGTAGGGGCAGCACTGGCCCTTCCTCAGCAGGGGCCGCTGGCAGGATGTGGGTGGGCAGCTCTCGGTGAAGCAGCTGATGGTCCCGGCCGTGCACACACAGCTGCTGCATGAGTCGGGCTTCCAGGACTCCCCCGGCAGGAACATGTCCACGCCGCCCGCGCTGTGACACAGGGACCCCGCCCCACCCCAGCTGGAAGAGGGGGAGGAGTCAGGGTCGGCGGGCAGGGCCGCCACTGTGGGAGTGCTGTGCTCTGTGGAGAGACACACACACACACACACACATTACCTCAGCCCAGAAGAATGAGGAGCATATCTCTCTGGAAATACCCTGCAAATAAGTTGTACATACATACATACATACATACTGTACAT
Source organism: Coryphaenoides rupestris (assembly GCA_002895965.2). Lineage (NCBI taxonomy): Eukaryota > Metazoa > Chordata > Actinopteri > Gadiformes > Macrouridae > Coryphaenoides > Coryphaenoides rupestris. The sequence continues at coordinate 282,056 of PIJE02000040.1, read as the reverse complement.
ACATACATACATACATACATGACATATACATGTCATGACCTGTCATGCTGACATTGGCGCTTCCGTTGTTGGGCACGCACCCAGGGGCTCTTCCAATAGTGAGATACCTCACTTATATTACCACAGAACCAGGGTTACCTAATGTAACCTTACGTTTTTGGATATGCACAAATAACTTTGAAGAAATATTATTATTATTATTATTATTATTATTGAAGCAATAAGCTGTGGTTTACTGTGATATTAGAACAGCTAAGGGGCGTTGTTAGGCACGACGCGATAGCGGAAAACATACAGGCAGCGTTGTGAGTCACATTCTTCGACTTCTCGAGCACTTTCAACACCATAAAGCCTGCCCTGCTTGGAACTAATCTACTGGACATGCAGGTGGACGCTCCACTAGTGGCCTGGATTACTAACTACCTCACAGGTCAGCCACAGTATGTGAGGCTGCACAGCAACATGTCGGACACTATTATGAGCAACACGGGAGCACCTCAGGAGACAGTCCTGTCTCCATTCCTGTTCACACACTACACCTCAGACAGCTCACAGTCCTGCCACCTGCAGAAGTTTTCGGATGACTCTGCCATTGTGGGCTGGATCAGAAAGGAGCAGGAGTCAGAGTACAGGAGTGTGGTGGACAGTTTCCTGGAGTGGTGTGGACTAAATCACCTGCAACTCAACATCTCTAAGACTAAGGAGTTGGTGGTGGAATATACAGTAAGTACCTGGGTGTTCACATAGACAATAAAATGGACTGGACTAAAAACACAGAGGCCCTGTATAAGAAAGTTCAGAGTCGCCTGTATTTCCTACGGAGACTCAGATCTTTAAACATCTGCAAAACCATGCTGCAGCTTTTCCATTACTGGCCAGCATCATCTTCTATGCTGTTGTGTGCTGGGGCAGCAGGGTGACGGCAGCTGACGCTAACAGACTCAATAAGCTCATCAGGAAAGCAGGTTCTGTCCTGGGAGTGGAATTGGAGTCTTTGGTAGAAGTCTCGGAGAGGAGGATGCTGAGTAAACTACTCAGTATTATGGACAACGCCTCTCATCCCCTGCACGCCACACTGGAGTCATACCAGAGCACCTTCAGCCGTAGACTGAGATTACCGAGGTGCACCACAGAATGCCACAGGAGGTCCTTTCTGCCTGTGGCCATCAAACTCTAGAACTCCTCCCTATAACTCCCCCTACAAGACAATGAACACAGCAATATAATGTGCAATATTACCTCACAACATCATGTGCACTTTCCTCAGTATTACGTGCAATATTAATATTACTGTCCATCATCATGTGCAATACTCCATCATGTGCTATATTATTATTATTATTATCATCATGTTGTCTATAAATATAATCTATAACACTACCTCTCATCTCCTCTCATCATCATGTGCAAGATTCGTAATGTTATGTCCAATAATATTTCACTATGCCAAATTGTTTTCGGCGTCGAAATATCTTATCTTGCCTACATACTGTATTTGTATATTTTAACTGTACATTTGTAAATCCGTTTATTTTTAGCATTCTTGTTTTCCATATTGTTTTATTGTACTGCATCGCTATGTGACCTGGCACAAGAATTTCCTTCGGGATTAATAAAGTTCTATTCTATTCTTCTATTCTATTCTAATAGGTGGTGAGACACGGTCATCATTCTTACATCATTGAAACTGCCATGAGTCAGAATATATAAGCCCTGCATATGATCACATTGTATTTTACATCATTAGGGTAGCTGGCTGGCTGACTGACTGACTTGGCACAAATGCTGCATGAAATCTATAGTTGTTGTGCATGAGCATCAAGTATCTCCTCCTCTTAACCTTGTGCATGAAGGTTAAAAGAGCCAATGTTGTGTCCCAGCACAGAGCAACGCTCAAACAAATCAACCTTACATGTGCAACAACTGAAATCAGGTGAAATCTGTCTGCAGAGGAATACTAGGAAACATATCATTTGACACGTAATCATGATATCTTATTGACGCCCAAATACAGTAGTGCCCTAGAACAGGGGTTTTCAACCGGGGGTCCGCGGCCCGGTTGAACGGCATTGCAGGGGGTCCGCGACATGAGCCTATGTTGAGCAGTTCACCATTGATTTTTTTTTATTTGATAAATTTGCTTTGATATTTCAACACATTTCCAGATTACTCTTGAATATCGTGAAAAATATCTAAAATAAGAAAAACATGTCTAAAATAATATAAAGGAGATTCACGCTGACAGAATGTAGCCTTGCACCTATCCAGCCTATGGTAGCCTGTGATTTGCTAATGTTAATGCATTGCGTCCCTAACGTCACGCCATATGCATATTATTCAGAACGTACAGTCTCGTGCTCGAAGTTGACAAGCATCTGCAGTTAAGCATAGCCTCCGTGTACTTTTGAAGTTTAGTCGAAAAAGTAATACTTTTGGTGAACGACTGAAGTTATCTACTGTCCTTAGCTAACATTTCGTTCTAACGTCGAGTTAGCTGGTCAGAAGCACCAATGGATCGGTTTTTAGTGAGGAGAGTGACAGAGGGACAGACTGACACGACAGAGGGACAGGCTGCCACGATAGAGGGACAAGGACAGGCTTTCAACAAAGCTACAACTTCACAGGATACAGAGAAACAAAGTCAAAAAAGAAAAAGAAAATACAATGAGGAATACATCAAATACGGATTTACAGTGACGACAGACAGAGCAGGACAGAGGAGGTACCACTGTGTTTCGTGTGTTCAACATTACTGTCAAATGAAGCCATGAAGCCGTCGAAACTACTGCGGCATATGGAGATGCATCACGTTTTCTTGAAGGCCAAGCCTATTGAGTACATGCAACAGATGTTGCGTGATTTCAAAGGACAGCAGACGATCATGAGAAAGTGAAATGCACTGAAAGCATATCTGGTCGCTCTCAGGATTGCAAAATGCAAAAAGCCCCATACAATTGCAGAGCAGCTTATTTTGCCAGCAGCTGTAGACATGTGCAGAGCTATGATAAACGAAGAATGTGCAAACAAATTAAAAACTATTCCGTTGTCAGACAACACAATGGGAAGACGAATTGGGGAAATGGCAAATGATGTCAAAGACGAGCTGATGGCTAAACTTCAAACAGTCCAAGGATTTTCACTTAAAATCGACGAGACGACAGATGTAACCAATGATGCGCAACTGTTAGCATTTGTGCGATACGAGGACAGTGGCACTATGTGCGACAAATTTCTTTTTTGCAAACCACTGCCCGGTGTAGAGATCTTTAAAGCACTTGATGATTTTTTCAAAGATCACAGTATCTCGTGGCAGAAGTGCGTGGCATTATGTAGCGATGGGGCCAGAGCCATGAGTGGCAACCAGACTGGACTGTTTGCGCATGTAAGGAGGGTGGCTCCGGGGATAATTTGGACACACTGCCTGATTCATAGAGAGTCTCTGGCCTCCAAAGATCTCAGTGTTGAGCTCAGTGTTGTGTTTGATGTCGTTGTCAAGACTGTTAACTTCATTAAACGTAATGCATTGAATACACGCCTGTTTTCATCCCTATGTCAAGACTTGGGAAGTGAGATGCAAACGTCATGCAGCTCTATGAAAAGCTTGACGCATTCTTGAAAAAGTGGATAGAACGAGTGGAGAGTGGTAACTTGGCGATGTTTCCTTCAGTTGAAGAATACTCTGACAGCACTGACATCAACGACACTATATGTGAGCATTTGAGGAAGCTTGCCGTCAATTCCAAAAGTATTTCACTGATTCTGATGAGTGGTGCCGTGACAGCAAGTGGATCCTGCTCCCATTCAGTGACGATGCAGCAGTAGGGTCAAGTCTGACGGTTGTGGAAGAGGATCAGCTGATTGAGATGTCCACAGACTCTGTCAGGAGGCATATGTATGACACACAGCCCCTTGTTAAGTTCTGGATAAGTTGCCAGACAGAATTTCCAGAGCTTGCTGCCAAAGCAATGAGGTGTCTTTTGCCCTTTCCAACTACCTACCTGTGTGAGAGCGGTTTTTCTACACTGGCGTACTTGAAGAATAAGTACAGGGCAAGGCTTGAACCAGAGAATGATATGAGACTGTCTCTGTCTACCATTTAACCACGAATAGACAGGCTGTGTGGACTTCACCATGCCCACCATCACACTGACTGGTCTCCCCTCTCTCCACACACACACACGCACACGGACACACACACACACATGTGGCTGTTAAATAGAAGTACTACACCCCCCCCCAACACTAGCAGTAGGTGGGATTCGCTGCTGGTGATCATGAGGTTAAACTTGAGTAGGCCTCAATTGTTTGTGTGATATTGTATGATAATCATTTGTGACGTATTCTGCATTACTTTGTCATCTTCCCTCTTCAGTAGTAGCCCCGGTTTATGTTGATTGTTATTGATCACCGTTATTCCATCAGTTATATTTTAACGTTTTCTCAACATGTCAGCTACATGTCTGTACATTTAAGTCATGAACGTTATATATTGATGTACATATGGTTAAGTCTGAGATGCACTACAACTACAAACTGCAATTTCATTTTGTTTTCAATTCTTAAGCACTGAAAAACAACCGTTTTTGTTGTTTGTTACACGGTGGGAATATGTTTATTTAGATTTGTTTGAGGTTCTTAAATATAACCAACATGGAAAACCAAATGTTAAAGCTTCCTTCTATCCACATGCACGCACACACACACACACACGCAGGCACGAATGCACGCAGGCACGCACGTGCGCGCAGGCACATCAGTGGGCCGCGGATTACTTTCTAGTCAGAATGGTGGTCCCTGGGACAAAACCAGTTGAAAACCCCTGCCCTAGAATAAATTGAGCAATATTGTGACCACATGGGTACATGATAATCTGGTCCTTCACGACAAAAATGTCTCATTTTGCCCCATGTCATCTCAGCCAACAGATGTGCGTGTGTGCGTTTGATGTATCCCATCATTATTTGAAGGAACTGTGTCTCCTCCAGTCAGTGTAAAAACCCTGCACACAGATGTTGGCTGTCACACCTGTCATACACCACTGCCAAATGTGTCTGTGTGTAAAAACATATAAATATGTTAATGTGCGTGTGCCTGCGTGTGTGTGTGTGTGTGTGTGTGTGTGTGTGTGTGTGTGTGTGTGTGTGTGTGTGTGTGTGTGTGTGTGTGTGTGTGTGTGTGTGTGTGTGTGTGTGTGTGCACGTGTGCCTGCATGTGTTAGTGAACTTGGCTCTCGATGCAACGAATAACCGTTGGTACTTTCTATCTAATCCAGATGCTGCTCAGACACTGCAGGCTATATCAGCATTACCCTTTCATGTGTGCAAACCAACCATGCCGACAAGAAGAATCTGATTTAAATTGTGTTTTGGTGAACAAACTAGATTCCCCATGAATGATTCAATTACAAATGCATGGAAAGTTTTGCATAACAGTTTTGCCAGTTTCTCTAAATAGACATCGATAGAAACCATCGATGTCTTTTTTACCGCTTTGGCAATATTTACATTTTCATTCAAAGCATTAGTGAGTTAAAATTGTTAACATAATGATATATTTATGGAATATCAATTTTGGAAGGTTAAGGGAAGAATTCCCAGCATCATTATTGAAGGTTTTTCCCATAATGCACCACATGATAGAGCACCACAGTGCAATAGTGGACCGTGCCCTCTCACCATGGGCCTTCTGAAATCCGCACAAAAACACCCCCAAAACAAAAACAAAAAGAGGTTGACATTCTAGCTGTTCCTGGACCTACTCACACTGTGTTGCCTTAAAGGAGCTCACAGGTAGCCACAGTCAGAACCAGGTCGGGCAGAGAGATAATTAAACCAGAGAGATTGAACCTGTGAGAACATAAATGACTGAGTTACATGTTTAAATGTGGAAGAGTAAGAGGCAGAAAAACTATGTGAAATGTTGAATGTTCAGGTTAACAGTGTGAAATGGTGAATGCTTAGGTTAAATGTTCAGGTTATACTTAAGAATGGAAGATATATAAAGTTATAATATAAAGTTTAAACATAGCATTTAAAAAGGGAGTGTACTTTAATAAAGCTATTGTGAAATACAGTCACATGTCCCGCTCACAAATAGTAAAGCAAGTTAAGGAACTCAACATGACCCTGACATTCCTTTGACTGCCAATGTGTTGCGTTAATAAATGCTGATTTTGGATTACAATTCAACACACCTTTATTATACATTCAATCAGCATTACAGATTAAATGCATTACATAAATACATTTTGTAAAATATATGTTTCGTCAGAACTGTATCAGGAAAAACCATCATGTCTACAGGTACATGACCAGTGTAGCTTGTCGCTTGAGTCGGATATATCAGGAAGTAGCAAGCCGCCTTCCTGTATGAATATGAAGCTAAACAGGCTCAAACTTATGAGATGACATTATGTCTCCAGCGACTGTCAATATTTTTAACAGTCATGCTGAGCCGCATAATGTCTTATGGGTAATATAGTAAAAAAACGTGTCTACTTTGAGCTTAATTAAATACAAATGAGAGTTTGTCATGACTATTTCAATAATGTACACTGTATAATGCAGACAAGTATTGCTATATGTCATTTGGATAACTATTGTATTTGATGCTGTAGTTCACTAGCAGTGACTTAACAAAAAAAAAGTGCTTTGCCAAGTGAACTCCTATGAGCGACCACTGAAAGCGTAGTGCTGTGACGCCACAGTGCTAAGCTACTTGGCCGTTTTAGCTGGGGCAGTACTCAGAGGCTGCTCACCACACACACAAGAGTGTGTGTGGATAGAAATGTTTGGAACAGCATATATTTTCCATATTTATCCAAGTCCATCCATCCATCAATTATCGTCCGCTTATCCGGGGTCGGGTCGCGGTGGCAGCCGGCTAAGCAGGGCCCCCCAGGCTTCCTTCTCCCCAGCCACACACTCTAGTTCCTCCTGGGGGATCCCGAGGCGTTCCCAGGCCAGACGAGATATGTAATCCCTCCAGCGAGTTCTGGGTCTGCCCCGGGGTCTCCTCCCAGTTGGACGTGCCCGGAAAACCTCCAAAGGGAGGCGCCCGGGGGGCATCCTAATCAGATGCCCGAACCACCCCTGAGCTGACTCCTTTCGATGCGGAGGAGCAGCGGCTCTACTCCGAGCTCCCTCCGGATGTCTGAGCTCCTCACCCTATCTCTAAGGCTGAGCCCAGCCACCCTGCGGAGGAAACTCATTTCGGCCGCTTGTATCCGCGATCTCATTCTTTCGGTCACTACCCAAAGCTCGTGACCATAGGTGAGGGTTGGAACGTAGATGGACCAGTAAATCGAAAGCTTCGCCTTCCGGCTCAGCTCCCTCTTCACCACAACGGACCGGTACAGCGCCCGCATCACTGCAGACGCTGCACCAATCCGTCTGTCCATCTCCCCCGCTCCATTTTGCCCTCACTCGTGAACAAGACCCCGAGATACTTGAACTCCTTCGCTTGAGGCAGCAACTCACTCCCAACCCGGAGGGAACACTCCACCGTTTTCCGTGCTGACTCTCATCCCGACTGCTTCACACTCGGCTGCAAACCGCCCCAGTGCATGCTGGAGGTCACGGTCTGATGTAGCCAACAGAACCACATCATCTGCAAAGAGCAGAGATGCAATTCTGAGGTCCCCAAACCGGACACTCTCCTCACCTCGGCTGCGCCTTGAGATTCTGTCCATGAAGATCACGAACAGAACCGGTGACAAGGGGCAACCTTGGCGGAGTCCAACACCCACTGAGAACATGCTTGACTTTGTGCCGAGAATACGGACGCAGCTCGCACTTTGTTCGTACAGGGACCAAATGGCACGTACCAACGGCCCTGGTACCCCATACTCCCGTAGTACCCCCCACATGATTCCCCGGGGGACACGGTCATAGGCCTTCTCCAAGTCTACAAAGCACATGTAGACTGGATGGGCAAACTCCCATGCGCCCCCCAACAACCCTGCGAGGGTAAAGAGCTGGTCCACTGTTCCACGGCCAGGACGGAATCCGCATTGTTCCTCCTGGAGCTGAGGTTTGACAATCGGCCGGAGCCTCCTTTCCAGCACCCTGGAATAAACTTTCCCGGGGAGGCTGAGCAGTGTGATACCCCGATAGTTGGAGCACACACTCCGGTCCCCTTTTTTGAAAATGGGGACCACCACCCCGGTCTGCCATTCCACAGGTACTGTCCCCGACCTCCACGCTACATTGACTAGGCGTGTCAGCCACGACAGCCCGACAATGTCCAGAGCCTTCAGCATCTCAGGGCGAATCTCATCCACACCTGGCGCCTTGCCACTGAAGAGCTTTTTGACTACTTCAGTGACCTCTACCAAGGATATGGGTGAGACTTCCCCCAAGTCTTCAGACTCTGCCTCTTCCACAGAGGACGTACTGGTCGGGTTCAGGAGCTCCTCAAAGTGTTCTTTCCACCGCCCGACAATATCCTCAGTCTGGGTCAGCAGTTCTCCTCCCCGACTGAGCACAGCCTGAGCCAAGCCCTGCTTTCCCTTCCTGAGTCGCCGGACAGTTTGCCAGAACCTCCTTGAGGCCAACCGAAAGTCCTGCTCCATGGCCTCCCCGAATTCCTCCCACACCCGGGTTTTTGCTTCAGCAACCGCTGAAGCTGCGGTCCTTTTGGCCTCCCGGTACCTGTCTGCTGTTTCAGGAGACCCCTGGGCCAACCAGGCCCGAAAGGCCTCCTTCTTCAGCCTGACGGCTTCCTTCACCGCTGGTGTCCACCAACGGGTTCTTGGGTTGCCGCCACGACAGGCACCGACAGCCTTTTGACCACAGCTCCGAGCTGCAGCCTCTACAATGGAGGCTCTGAACATGGCCCACTCAGGTTCCATGTCCCCAACCTCCGCCGGGATGCACGAGAAGTTCTTCCGGAGGTGGGAGTTAAAGACCCTACGGACAGGGGCTTCCACCAGACGTTCCCAGTTCACCCTCACTACACGTTTGGGTTTACCAGGTCTGTCTGGCAGCCTCCCGCGCCATCTGATCCAACTCACCACCAGGTGGTGATCAGTTGACTCTCTTCACCCGAGTGTCCAAAACATGCGGCCGCAGATCTGCTGATACGATTACAAAGTCGATCAGCGACCTTTGGCCTAAGGTGGTCCGGTACCAGGTTACACTTGTGGACCACCCTATTGTTGAACATGGTGTTTGTTATGGCCAGTCCATGACTAGCACAGAAGTCCAATAACAAAACACCACTCTGGTTCAGATCGGGCAGGCCGTTCATCCCAATCACTCCCCTCCAGGTTTCTCCATCATTGCCCACGTGTGCGTTGAAGTCCCCCAGTAGAACTATGGAGTCCCCGGATGGAACCCTTTCCAGGATGTCACCCAAGGACTCCAAGAAGGCCGGATACTCTGAGCTGCTGTTTGGTGCGTAGGCACACACAACAGTCAGAGCCTTCCCCCCAGCGACTTGCAGTCGCATGGAGGCAACCCTCTTGTCCACCGGAGAGAACTCCAACACAGCAGCGCTCAGCCGGGGACCTGTGAGTATCCCCACACCCGCCTGGCGCCTCACACCCTGGGCAACTCCAGAGAAGTAGAGGGTCCTGCCCCTCTCCAGGAGTTTGGTTCCAGACCCGGTGCTGCGCGTGGAGGTGAGCCCAACCATATTTAGTTGGTACCGCTCCACCTCCCAAACCAGCTCCGGCTCCTTCCCCGCCAGTGAGGTGACGTTCCACGTCCCTAGAACCAGTCGGCGATGACGGGGATCCGCACGCCCAGGACCCCGCTTTTGCCTACCGCCCGGTATACAATGCACCCGACCCCAATGACTCTCCCTGCAGGTGGTGAGCCCACAGGGAGGTGACTCCACGTTGTCTTTTCGGGCTTGGCCCGGCCGGACCCCGTGGATCCAGGTCCGGCCACCAGACGCTCGCCGACGAGCTCCCCTCCCAGGTCTGGCTCCAGAAGGGTGCCCCGGTTTCCCTTTATCCAAGTCGTTAGATTATTTCCTATACTTACATTGACCTGGAAATTACCTATATCAAATCCCATACATTCCCATACTTTCCTGGCCTGGTTAGGAAAGCTGGACTACACATACGTCTTTGCAAGATTGCGACATGACTGAATGCATTGCAGGAACTGCAAAAAACCCCAATTTATATGCCGGCACTTACCAGGGCAGTGAGGGCAGCAGGAGTCGTGGCTTCTGATTGGCTTCTGGCAGAGCAGCGGTGGGCAGGCCTCGCTCTCGCACAGCGTCTGTCCCCGCCTGCATGTGCACTGGCTGCAGGGGTCCATGTTCCAGACCTCCCCCCCAGAGAACAGCTCTCCCCCGGCGGACACACACACGGAGGAGTCTGCCGGTTCCCCACCCAGCCCCGGGGTGGGGAGGGCTACGGGTGAGTCTGGTGTGGTGACGATGGAGAGAGGGAGGGAGGGAGGATGGAGTCAGTGGAGCTAATGCCAGAATGAAAGTACATCTCACAAATCACACTTCTGATTAACATCTAAAGTCTGATGGCAGATGAGTTCAAATCTGCGTGAAAAGGGTTTTTCACGCAAACTTTTCTTTCACTTAAAATTTATTTCTGGCGGGATCTTGACGAGAAACAACCGGACCAGCGGAACCAACAAATGTGATACAGCTGACCAGCGATTGGAAGGGCTAAACAACTGTGTTGTTTAGACGGTCAAACACAATGTTTGACCGCTCGTATGTTAGGCAGTAGGGCCTATTTCTTTGAAAAAATCGTTATTGAACTGTTAATAAGAACTATTTAAATTGTAATGTGTCTATTAGCCTACTTTCATATCGCCATGCTTGGTGGCCGTTTTATGAAGGCAATACCTCACTTCAGTCCGTGATATATGGTTATTATATCACAGCTAAGGTGTTGAACCACTGCCGTTAGCTGTGATATAATAACCATATACCACGGTCTATATGCTTAAAGAGACGAGGCCCCGGCAGTGTGCACCGATGGCTAGAATCTTTCACAGCACTATCACAGCAGTGCTTTGGCAGCTGGTCGTATTGGGGGTCTAACTAATACATTTGTTTAAATAGTCTTCTGAACCCTCTATCTTGCCACTCTCAAATGAGCTTCTCTCTGAGTCTGGATGAATATCTCATAAACAAAACAAAACAAAACAACAAAACAGGAAACCCTGTGTGACTCCACCCCTCACACTTGCTGGTTTGCGGCGCAGGCTCTGTGTCGTCTCTCCCAGAAGATGGGCTATAGCATTGTCCCATTTCTGGATCAGAGATTAGTAAAAGACATTGTCGTGTGAGACAAGCCATGAAATCTAAACCAAATAAAATTAAAACTATGAAATTATGATATCTAACATGATGTGTAGAACGTCTTCCGTCAAACCACTTATTTTTCAGAGATCATGTCCAGATTAGAGTTGCTGTGATTTTAAAATGACTTGATTAATCTCCTGTCAATCGGGTATCCATTGCAGTCTGACACAGTACATATGTACTGTGTAACTGCATGGAACTGGTAGAAGTGGGCTCACCTGGACAGGTGGGACAGCATTGCCCTGATTGGATGGCTGGTCTCTCGCACTCAGGAACAGGACAGGAGATCAGGGAACACATCTCCCGGTCGCCGTGGCAATAGCAGTCACGGCAGCCGTCATGCCAGCTCTCGCCGTCGTCATGACGCAGGCCGTCCATTGACAGACAGGAGCCCTTCCCGCCTGATGGGGCCTCAGAAGAGACCACTGGAGATAGGGTAGGGGAGATTGACCAATCAGAATCAAGAATTCAACAATGCTGCGGTATTGGTAAATATAAGGAGCATTTGTTAATTCGCTGTGATAAGATTGACTTTCTATACTTGACATTTGGAAGGCTTCTCTTGTCACACATACAGATTTGATACACATTTGTGTCTGTAGTGAGCCATTTCTTGATTATGAAGGTCATCATCACATTATCCACTCTGATAATGGTTTGGCCCACCTCGGCACACACAGCGCAAACAGCCCAGAGTGTCCGTCTCAAAGCCTGTTGGACAGGACAGGTCACAAGGCACCTCTGGACATCTCTTGCATCTGCAGGTGTCACAGCCGTGCCGGTTCTTACTGAGAGAGTGAGAGAGAGAGAGAGAGAGAGTGAAGTCGGTTGACATATTATACAGCAACAGGTATGAGCTTGGGAAACTTACAATGACTTATGAACGGTGATTAGGATATACATGAGTACTGTAGAAGTGTTTATGGATGACAGGCCAGCGCCCAGTTCCCCTCTCTTCCCCTGCCTTTAACGCTTCTCTAGAGGGGGTCTCAGGACAGCTGAGCCAGTTATCGAAGTCAACGTCTTCAAACATTGAACGGAGTTAAACCAGAGCACACAGAAAGAGACTCACATGGACACGGGGACAAATGCAAAACAACTATCCACCGTGCTAGCCAACGCTCCAAACTCGCTACTATGTTGAATGAATAGTACGAATACATTGACTAAAACCCTGTCCAACGCTTTGGAAACATATGTCGTCACCACTCCCTTAGCTAAAATTAAAGAGTAACCAAATGGTCAAATCAAACCATAGAAACATGTAGCGATGTGTGTGTTGTCTTTAGAGTCTCGTCACTCCAAGCTCATTAGGGGTATGGTTGGTTGGTGGTTAACTGAACCTTGAGCCCTGTGACAAGCTTCACTGAAAAACGAACACTTGCTTTGAACGGAGAGAGAATTTCACGCACGCTTACTTTTAAACACCGCTAACAAATCCTTTAACAAAGGCAGAATGCATCTTGTGAGTAATGATGGTGAACGTAGGCATTAAACAACTTCAACAGGAAGGGAAGTGTCTCTTGACAAGTGCAGAAGGAGATCACACTCGGATGTATGAACACAATGTCTTCCGCTTTGCTTTGGATGCAAAACGAACAGGCAACAACTGAAATTATATACAGCAGTGATTTGTTATTGTTCACACGTTATTAAATGAAGAACACCTCTCATAAGCTTATGACACCAAAGCCATTATTTTGAGATGCCAGCTCTTAACTCAGTGACAACAGTTCCTTTTAACCTGACTGCTTTCCCCCCGCCTCCATATTTCCCTCCATCTGTCAATCAAACCATTCATGGCTCTCCTTAAAAAATATTTTATTTTAAATCCCTCATATCTCTCGATATCCCCCACCCCCCAACCCATTCCTTATTGCTACGCTCTGATAGTTTCGTAATCAGGAAGTTGTCATTGTGACTCAGCGTCTGGTTGGCTGATAAACAGCTGCTATCTGGGCCTATCGCACGCAGCCTCCCCGCCAAATAATCAGAATAATGGAGCCGGCGTAGCAATGCAGTCACCGTGACGATGAATAATTCAGAGCAAAGGGCTGATGGGCCTGGTGGCTGGATGTCAACTGTGTTTTGAGAGGATCAATCAAAAAGGAGAACGTGAGATGACATGTGGGAGCCCCTGCTGGGCCCCTGCTGTGCACTTGAACAGGAGACGAGTGGGGGGCAAATGTCCGGCCGGCTAGAGAAAGTCCAGGGAGGTAACTGTGTGTACTATGTGTACATACATGCTCATTTGTGTGCATGTGTGTTTTAGTTAAGGCTGGACAATATGTCCATATCATATCGATGTCGTGATACGAGACTAGATGGATATTGTATCATTTTTTTCTGGTTTTTAAATAAAGTTATGTCATTTTGTGAACTTACCAGACTGAGAAAATACTCTGTACAGTCAAGTATTTAATTCAAACAGAAGATTACAAAATAAGCTTTACAATGTGGTTATTTTCTAAAGACTATGGAGTGAATTACCAGAAAAAATGCTATATATTGATATATAGAGATACTAAATGACCTATATCGTGATAGAAGACCCTACCCCTAGTTTTAGTGTGTTTGAATGTGTTTTAGACATATCTGTTCAAGGAGTGTGTGCATGTGTTGTGTGCACGTCAGCGCCTCCTTACATGTAGCCGAAGGGACAGTCCCGGTCACACACCAGGATCTTGCACCGTCTGTGGCGCGGCCGACACTGGCACGTCTCACAGCCATCGGCGTCTGTCTGCCGGCCAAATGCACACTTCACACTGCATCCGGACATTAGCGCACTGCAGTGCTCCTCTCCTGCATACACACACAAACAAATCAGAAACACACACGCACAGATACACACACACACCCATGCACAACATTTCACACACACACATTTGTCAAAATGCCATTTTAACATCTTACCCCATTAACAATCAGTTGAAGAGGTACGTAAACACAGTCCTGACACTGACAACTCTGTCTGTGTCTCAGTACACCATGACAAATTATTTAGTTATAGATCGTACACAGCTCTCACTTCATGAATTACAAATACAGGATGCATACTATATAGATGCAATGCATTTGCCCTCGTAGTGGGAAATTATCTACACGTTTAGTGTGCTAGACTTGACAATGATATCTGGTAACACCGTTTAGCAACAATCAGACCTTATAAACATCATTCAATGCTTTTTGTCCTTCAAGAGAGCCTCTCTCTGGGCCTCTGGTAGGGGCCCAGTAAACAAAACCATGACGTGGAGACGGCTCCTGTGGTCTGTTGGGCATATGCAATGTTGTCCTCTTTATCATTTATATCTATACATGTTTCATGAACTTCAAGCTCAATAATGAATGGATGGAACAAAGGCTTTGCCTTTGGAAGTCTTGCGATTCAATTCCCCTGTTTTTCCAGGCGGAAAGGGGGGGACAGAGCCAATACAGAGCATCAGTGCAGAAATCAGTCACACACATGCTCTGACTAAATGCACCGATGGCAATCATTGTCCAGGAAACAATCCCAATTTCAGCCTGTATTCAAAAATGTTCAAGCGTCACTTAACAATAGCATTTAGTTCCAGGAAATACAAATGAAATCACTCTAGAAAGAAATGTCATTAAACTTCCCATTTTGTAACTGGATGGTTTCTTCCGGAAGGGATTAGTCAATTTTCCCAGCGGGCATTTTTCTAAGTTAGTGGCTTAGGACTATACAATTAGGACAAAGAACCAATCTTCTGGTAGTGTTGAACTTCCCACTTGCTAAAATAAACTAGCATCCTTTGTAAAGGAGGAAAGTACATTGGCATGAATGAAACAATTTAGGGAAGAAATTATTTCTGAAGCCATCTTTACAAATTAAAGATTTAGTGTCCAGAGCTCCAGTGTATTTAAAATATAGATGACATGGAATTTAACAGTAGCCAGCCATAAACATCTCAGCAAAATCTCTAATTGGTTCAAATCTGCATTTGCATTTCACCTGGGAGAGGGTTGTCCCTACAGTTAGGATGTATTGCAATACAGAGTGGTGTGGTATTTGTTCGGCAACAGGAGATAGAAGATACCGCTCTACTCACTGGTTTGGCAGCGGCAAGTACGGCAGCCCCGGGAGTCGGTGGGGTAACCGTAGCGACAGTCGCTCTCAGAAAGCAGGCAGTTCTCCTCCAGACAGGTGGGGGGCACCATGGTGATGTAGCTGGGCTCTAAAACACACACACACACACACACACACACACACACACACACACACACACACACACACACACACACACACACACACACACACACACACACACACACACACACACACACACACACACACACACACACACACGCACAGGTTAGACATCTCACTCCCAAACTGCACATAACTGACAGGTGAAGAGCCATGATCCCAATGACTAGTAACTATGGCAAAGAGGATTTTTATCTTTATCTATTATTGAGGTACATTTGAGCAAGGCAAGTGCTAGTCCAGCCATTTGTTTTGCTGCACCCTGGCAGTGGAACAACTGTGCTAATCAGCCAATGCATAACCTCTTAATAATGCCCAGGAATTGGGCCTTCTGAGTCAGGTCTTTCCACGGGTGCTCTGCAGACCTGGCATCAGGGCATCAGTCTGTAGATGCTCCATTTCTACAAAGGTTTTGAATAATCTCAATGAATTGTCTTTACATGCCTGTAGCCATCTCCTTATAACACACACAGTTAAGGATTAAAGTCGGTCTTTATTAAGTTAGCAAGTAAGTAAGTAAAGTTGTGAAGCACCTTTCACAGACATAGGTCACAAAGTGCTGTACAGAGGCAAAGGCAAAAAACTAAGTACATAATAAAGCAAAGCAAAAAAAAGCATCAAAATAAGATGCAGATAAATAAGTAAAAATAATACAGAATACATTTTTTTTTGGAATTTTAAATACCTGATGAATACAAAAGTACAGACCAGGTACATGCAGATTATCCAAATAACTGAGTAAACAGGAAAGTCGTTAGCTGCCTCTTAAAAGAATCGATGGAAGCAACAGAATGGAGGGATGCGGACAGAATGTTCCAAGGTGAGCGTACGGCCCCAAAAGCTCCATCATCACGGGTTTTAAGGCGAGCGCCTGAACAAATGCCAAGTCTGAATGAAACGTGTTACGTCTGAATGGATCATGTTAAGACCTCAGAGGGCAGCATAATAAGAGATACGATGGCTCATGGAAGATGCAGATGCAGTTTCCTATTCTGGGAGAACAAAGGTTTCTAAAACTGCCCCACAGATACTTTGAGTGAAGCTCTTCCTTGGTTTCTGGATGGTCATTGTCAGGAGGCCTGATGTTCACAAGGACTCGAGTCTGTTGACCCTTTCTCTCACACGCACACACACACACACACACACACACACACACACAGTGTTTGAATTTGCACATATCTTTGAGCCACACTAATGAAACCATCGGAACATAATGAAACAGTTTTTTTCATATTCTAAAAATGGAAGGAAAAATGGTGGACTATGAATTAATGCACCATGCTTTGTCTTATTATGTGGGCGAAGGTGTGTGTGTGTGTGTGTGGGGGGGGGGGGGGATTCTCAGAGCTACAAATTAAGGTGTGTTTTGTTCACACACACGTCACAGGCACTCGTGCCTTTTTACCATCTCAGCCTCCCAGAGTTATGTAAGCACTACAGAGGACTACATAATGGTCTGTCAGAATGATGTCCAATTTAATAAATTGGGACAATTTTACACCAAGATTGCCCACAATTATAACTTGCAACTGATTCTTGCGAGGCAGACTGATCATGTGTATATGTATGTTTTGTGACTGTACACGATTAATCTAATGTAGTGTGTGTGTGCCTTTGTTATGAGTCTTGTGTGCTGATCAATTTGCATGCCTGACCATCATCTTTACTCACTGGCAATCACCGATGTCGTCACGGCAACAGAAGAACACAGCGTTAGCATTTGCCAGGGAGCACTAACTAGGCGTGTGGGGCTCCTAGGCCCAGATAATGACTTCTCCACTTGCACACAGTGGACATTGTTATGTTAGTGCTTCGTAATTACCACCAACACGAATGCGTTTTAACAATCTTTATTTATTTTCCAACACAACTCTTTCTTCTCCCCTCTCGTCCTCACCATTACTCCAAATGCTTGATCAACAGCACCCTCTAGCAGTGGGATGCCGTAACCAGAACACAATATCTACATGCAGATGTAGTACAATACAGTCTTAACACAACACATCTCCCTCTTTCAATAAAGGTAACTTCCTTCATATCAATAACACTCAATGTTGTACTTAACATAACAATTTGCAGACAAATCAAACAGCCCGATTGAATTCAACGGCATGAAAGCATCTGTATTTTAGTTTTTAGTCCAGAACATAGTCCCTAGGCAGAATTCTACACCTGTTAGGTCTACTTTGTTCATTAGACCCTGAGCATCAGCATAAGTTGAGCATACGTCTCTTGTTGGGGATTCACCAGTTCTCTGTCATTGTCCATTGTCGTATTCAACTCTGGTAGTGGAGAGAGGTGTGATGCATTCCAGCTCCTTCGATCATCCAGCAGGTAAGTAAGGGCTTTTCTTTCTCACTACAGTCCTTGGTTCTGTGAACTTTTGTTCTCCTTTCTTGACTTTCCATGGCTTCCTGACCCATACTTGATCACCAGGTTGAATGCACATTTGTTTTGCACTTCTCTTCATATCTGTATACTGCTTTGATTTGTTTTGTTTCTCTTTTACTCTCTCTTATAGCACCCTCATTTACAGGAGCAGGAGCTACAACCCATGATTTAGAGTTTTGTTCTCATTTGCCTTCCATGGAGTAGTTGTGATGGGCTTACTCCAGTGGTTGAATGAGAAGTTGCTCTCTAAGAAAGGCCTGTGTGAATGGCTTCCAGTGTGTTCCTTGTATTGAAGAAGTCTGCAAACTGAGCATCCTGTTGAACCTTTCAACTTCTCCATAAGCACATGGATAGTATTGAGATGATTTCAGGTGCACAATTTATCTTTGTTTGAGAAAGTCCTTGAAATCAGCAGAGGTAAACTGCGTACAATCTGTTGTAGAAGAAGGCTGCATAGTATTCTGCTGTTGGTAAGTGGAGAAACAGAATCAGTGTTGTATTTCTGAGCTATTCTTGTAGATGAACTGAAACATTGTAAGTAACCTATTGCAGTGTTGGTTTTACTTGAAACTAATCTTGTAACAGGACTGGTAGAACTATTTCTCGTAAACTAACCTATTGCAGTGTTGGTTTTACTTGAAACTAATCTTGTAGCAGCGTTGGTAGAGGTATCTATCGTAAAGTAACTTGGCTAACAGTGTTGGTTTGTTGGGGTAGTGTTGGTAAAAAGGAACCTTGTTGTAGTATTGTTGGCAGAGATATTGGTCAAATTCACTTATTACAGAGCTGTTGTTGCAAACTTGATCATTAGCATATTAAGAGGTGGACACGCCCAGGGATAATCACCCAGTTTCGGGCATTCAGCTGTAGTCAATTGAGGTAACGACAAGGAGGAGCTTAACCCTGCATGAGCCCCCCTTGTGCACTTTGCTACTAATACAGAGCTAGTATCTTAGCGTCAGCTGTAGCGTCAGGCCCTGCGAACGAAGACCCAGAACAAAGACAGGGGAGTCATTCTGCGGGAGTCCCAGAACAAAGACAGGGGAGTCATTCTGCGGGAGTCCCAGAACAAAGACAGGGGAGTCATTCTGCGGGAGTCCCAGAACAAAGACAGGGGAGTCATTCTGCGGGAGTCCCAGAACAAAGACAAGGGAGTCATTCTGTGGGAGTCCGTCCAGGGAGTCCTACAGCTACAGGTTAGTCCTACACCTTCCCTCCTCCTGTGCTAGACATGTGCCGACAGTCCATTACAGTCTGGACATCCTACCGCTGCAGGTGTCACCGAAGACCCTCCACTCGTTGCCGCTACCCCTCCAATCTCCTCTACCCTACGATCTCAACCTACACAGGCCTTGATGTGAGAGGGGGACTCTGGAATTGCCAATCGTCGGTCAAGAAAACTGAGACCATTCTGGCCTACGCCGCCCTCCAGTCTCTCCACTTCCTGGCTCTCACAGAGACCTGGATCACCCCGGAAAATACCGCCACCCCTGCCGCCCTTTCCACGACCTACTCTTTCACACACACTCCCCGACCCTCTGGGCGAGGTGGAGGAACAGGACTCCTCATCTCTCCAAAGTGGTCATACCAGGTCCTTCCCCTGGAACACCTGACCAGATCTGCACTTGAACTCCATGCTGTATCTGTTACCCTTCCGATCAAGCTCAACATTGCCGTGATCTACCGACCACCGGGTCCTCTTGGCGACTTCTTCGACGAGATGGATGCCCTCCTCAGCTGTTTTCCTGAAGATGGCACCCCACTTGTCGTTCTGGGCGACTTCAACATCCAGCCAGAGAAGTTACAATCACCCGAATTCATCAACTTCTTCGCCACATTCGGTTTGGCGCTCACTCCTTCTCCTTCCACCCACAGAGCCGGGAACCAACTTGACCTTGTCTTCACAAGGTCCTGCGCCACTTCGGCACTCTCTGTCACCCCCCTCCCTGTGTCTGATCACCATTTTGTCGCTTTCTCCCTCCCCCTAAAATCTCCCACCTCCCTACCCGCTACGCCTCACATCGTCACCTCCCGTAGGAACCTGAAAACTCTCTCTCCCTCTACTCTCTCTGCAACTGTCCTCTCCTCACTACCTCCCCCCCAACAATTCTCCCTCTTGTCAGTAGAGGAAGCGTCCTCCACTCTGACTTCTTCTCTCTCCTCATCCTTCGACTCACTCTGTCCACTTATCTCCAGACCAGCACGAGCCTCTCCTCCACCTCCCTGGCTGTCCGAAACTCTGCGGGCTCATAGAACAGAGTTGCGGGCAGCTGAGAGAAAATGGAGAAAATCTGACTCTGCTGATGATCTCTCTCACTACCTCCACCTCCTCTCATGTTTCACCTCTACTGTGTCAGCAGCCAAATCTGCCTTCTATCTTACAAAGATCAACTCTTCCGCCTCCAACCCCAGGAAACTTTTTTCCATGTTCTCCTCCCTCCTCAACCCTCCCTCCCCTCCTCCTCCCTCCTCCCTCTCAGCAGATGACTTTGCCACCTACTTTACAAAGAAGGTGAAGGACATTACCTCCTCTTTCACCCCTGCTTCTTCCCCCACTCCCCCTTCACCCACCCCTACCAGCCTTACCTGCTTTAACCCCCTCTCCTCTGAAGAAGTCAACAGGCTTGTGACATCCAACCATGCCACCACCTGCCCCCTTGACCCAATCCCGTCCTCTCTTCTCCAAGACATCTCGGGCGACATCCTTCCCTTCCTCACCACCCTAACTAACACCTCCATCACTTCGGGCCTGTTTCCGACTGCCTTCAAGGCCGCCAGAATCAAGCCACTCCTTAAGAAACCCACCCTGGACACCACCGACGTCCGACACTACAGACCTGTGTCTCTCCTATCATTCCTCTCCAAAACCATAGAACGTGCTGTCTCCACCCAACTATCATCCTATCTCTCCGAGAACAACCTGCTCGACCCTCATCAGTCAGGCTTCAAAGCGGCGCACTCCACGGAGACGGCCCTGCTTGCAGTATCAGAGTCCCTTCGCGACGCCAGAACCTCTTCCCTCTCATCCGTGCTCATCCTCCTTGACCTGTCCGCCGCTTTCGACACAGTGAACCACCAGATTCTCCTCTCCACCCTGGCAGAGCTTGGCATCACTGGAACTGCGTTATCCTGGTTCACCTCCTACCTGACAGATCGCACTTATCAGGTCACATGGAATGGCTCCCTGTCCAGACCCTGCACCCTTGACACCGGAGTACCCCAAGGCTCAGTACTGGGACCCCTTCTGTTTTCTTTATACATTAGATCTCTCGGCTCTGTAATCACATCCCACGGCTTCTCCTACCACTGCTATGCTGATGACACCCAACTGTTTCTCTCCTTCCCCCCCTCAGACACCCACATCGCAACACGCATCTCAAAATGCCTGGCCGACATCAGCAGATGGACGACCGCCAACCACCTGAAGCTCAACCTCGACAAGACTGAGCTTCTCTTCATACCGGGTAAAGACTGCCCTCAGATGGACCTACTTGTCACCATCGAGGACATCGAAGTCTCCCCTGCACCCACGGCAAGGAACCTTGGCGTGGTATTGGATGACCAGCTGTCCTGCAACGCCAACATTACCTCTGTGGCCCGATCTTGTAGAATTGCTCTCTACAACATCCGCAAGATCCGGCCCTTCCTCACACGTGAAGCAGCGCAGATCCTGGTCCAAGCGCTCGTTATCACTCGTCTCGACTACTGCAACTCTCTCCTGGCTGGACTCCCCGCCTCAACAATCAAGCCCTTACAACGCATCCAGAACGCAGCAGCACGCCTCGTGTTCAACCTACCTAAATTCTCCCATGTAACCCCCCTCTTCCGCAACCTCCACTGGCTCCCGGTAATCGCTCGCATTCGATTCAAGACACTGGTACTGACTTTCATGGCTGTCAACGGAACCGCCCCTACCTACCTCCAAAAATTTAGTCCGACCCTACGCCCCAGCCCGAGCACTCCGCTCGGCAACTTCTGCCAAACGACTGGTACCGCCTTCACTAAAAACAGCCAAACATCGCTCTTCCAAGTCCCAACTCTTCACGGTTCTGGCTCCGCAGTGGTGGAATGAGCTCCCGGCTCATGTCAGAACAGCCGAGTCGCTCGCCAGCTTCCGCAAGAGACTCAAGACCCACCTGTTCAGAGTTCACCTGGACTCTACATAACCCCCCCCCCCCTAGCACTAACCTGCGTGTGTATATGTCTTAACACTTATTAATGGCACTTAGCATTGTTGTTCATTCTCAGATATTGTATCATGCTTAGAATTGCACGCCTGCCCAGCTACTTATGCAGGCAACTTGGCAATTATGAAACTCGTTCTATTCGTCTCGTAAATAGGAATGCTCGAAAACATCTCTATTCTTATCTTTATGTACCACAGTGATATATTGCTGCCTCTCCTTCAACAAATGTACTCTTTGTAAGTCGCTTTGGATAAAAGCGTCTGCCAAATGCCCTAAATGTAAATGTAAATGTAATGTCCATTATCACTCACGAGTTCTCTTGGATTTCCCTCTTGTGAGAAGATTGCTCTTAGGAACTGGATGATTGTTGCCGCATCAATATGTGCGACAAAACTACTTCTGGCTATTTGCTGAAGTAATCCACAAGCGTAATTGCAAACCTGCAGTATCTCGGTGCAGTTTCAAAAGGACTGACAATGTCCTTTACAGCAGCAGGTAATGGTACAGGATGGAGTGGAGCATTGTGAGTTCCAACTGACTTATCATTTTGTCTACATGTATTACAGTTGATTGAAGTGTTTCCACCCATGTGTCCATTTTTGGCCACCAGCACAGTTCTCTTTGGCGTTGTTTTGAGTGGACAATGCCCTGATGGGTCTCATGAGCATCTTTTCTGCAGTGACACCAGTACAACGAGGCGGTACCTCTGACAATACACCATTTTCAGTTCATCACGTATCAAGTAATATGGCTGTAAGTTTGGACCAACAGCCTTCTTCAGTTTTAGCCAGGGTTTTTGGATTAGTGCACAGAGTTTGGTAAGTAAAGGGCAGGAGTGGCATTCAGCTTTGAGCCTTAGAGACTGCATTGTTGCAGTGTCAGTATTGTTGCAACAAGAGACATTTTTCCTGTTCAACTTCAGACACGTCCTGGACGCTGTTCAGATTAATGTCATGATCAGCCTGTGAGGATCTATAGATGATGACATCAGGAACTCCTGCCTTGTTAGGTTCCCTCACATCCACACACATGCAAATCTTTCTGTTTCTCCTACTGGTGACAACAATGGGAGACACCCATTCAGATGAGTAATCGGCGAAGCTTTTGTTTTACAGGTTTCACCTCTGGACATATTTGTAGTTTATGGCACGTCCAATCTCCTTTCTCATTTTGTGACCCATGGATGAGGGTGAAGGTTCAGGTTGAGAGATCACTGCACATTCATTCCATTGTTGGTTCAGGTGGAGGTCCTCCTATGATCTCGATGTCAAGGGCCAGGTCCAACCCACAATCAAAGGGGTACCAGACTTTAATACGTTGAAAAGTCCAGTGGCAGTCCTCTTTTGGTAAGTAATTGTGGCTTCAAGACATCCAAGTACTAGCAGCTTATATTTTGAGTATGTCAGCAGCTGTTGTCAACTAGCATGTCAGTGTTATAGCTTTGAGAATATGATGTGGCAACAGTGACATTTCAAATTAGTTTCCCTTCAGCTGACTTCCTGCCTACACGTATAGTCCTCAGGTAAATCCACTTCATTCACTGATTTAGTAGACGATTTGCATACTCCTACTACATCTGTAGCACTGTTGGTTGGCATAACTTCATTTTTTTAAGTTCCTTTTTGAATTTTTGGTTTCCTCACATCTTATTTCCTTGTCCGTACACTGCATTAACATGACTGAATAACCGTGAGCATCAGCCATTGCAGTTTCAATGCTTCTGGCTAAGGTAAGAGTTTTATCAAGAGTTAACTCTGGTTCTACGAACTGTTTTTCATGAATGTGAGGCATACATGTTTTGTATGTGTTTTTTTGTTTTCACGTAGCATTTCATTTTCCATGATACCGAAGTTACATGTCTTAACATGCTCATGTAGCACTGGCAAATAGTGATCAATTGAAAATTGATCACTAAAATTGTACCTAAAATTGTACCTCGCGGAGACAACGTTGACTTTTGGGATGAAGAAGCTATTCAAAGCCAGCAAGCATCCATCATAAGTATCAGCAGTAAGCGGCATCTTATGATGATGTGAGGAGGTGGGTCTTCCTACCTGCCTTTCACTATCACGACTTTGGTCAATCACAAAAAGATCACATTATCCAACTGAAAAAAACACACACACACACACCACACACACACACACACACACACACACACACACACACACACACACACACACACACACACACACACACACACACACACACACACACACACACACACACACACACACACACATTTACATGTCTTGCCCCACCGGAAATTACAAGATACTGGATCAGTGTTATGGCTCATTAAAAGGAGCCTATAAATCCATTCCACTCCTTCTGCTGGGCACGGCGGACCATAATTGTTTGCAATTCATTCCAGTATATCGCACATGCCTACAGAAAGGTAAAGTGTCCACCAGGAAGGTGAAACTCTGGACTGAGGAGGCAACGCTGATGCTGCAAGGCTGTTTGGACTGCACGCTGTGGGAGGAGTTCATCGAATCCTCGCGGGACATCAACAAACTCACAGAAATGGTCAGCTCATGGGTATTGTATTGTGAGGACACTATTATCCCTGTAAAGGTAGTCAAGATCTACCACAACTCTAAACTCTGTGTAAGCAAAAACCTTAGTGTTATTAACACCTTAAAGTGTTAAAACTTGCATTTAAGCAAGGTAACCTCTCTGAGCTAGTTGTCTTACAAAAGGAAATTAAACGTGAAATCAGGAGGGCTAAATTAGACAACAGAAGGTTGAGCACAAACTGAGCAATAGTTTAGGCTCAATCTGGGACAGTGTCAGAACCATGGGTGGGTTAAATGACAAAGCAAAGAAAAGTCTTTCTTCAGATTTGGCTCTGGCTCAGGAGTTATTCTAGATTTGGCACACACAATTTTAGCAACAAAACTTCTGCTTTAAAACACAATCTACTGACCTCTAGTCAGCCGGCTTCCTCCTTTTCAGTCCTTGTGTAGTGAGCTCTTTTAAATATTGTAAAGCTAGAACCACCCCTGGCCCTGATAACATTGGTAGCCGTATGCTGTCCCGCTGTGACGATCAATTCGACCCCATTTTTTTTATTACATTTTGAATAGGTAATTCTGTCAGCAAATGGTGCCTGATTTAGGGGACATGGAAATGCAGAGTTCAGGTGAACTCTGAACAGGTGGCTGATGAGTATCTTGTGAAAGCTGGTGAGTGACTGCCATCCTGACATCAGCCAGGAGCTCATACCACTGCGGTGCCAGAACAGAAGAGCTGAGACTTGGCAGAGTGATGCTTGCCAGGAGAGAGGGCTAGCAGCTAGAACTGGACTAATGTGTTCTCTCCTCTTGGTCCTAGTTAGGAGCCGAGCTGCAGAGTTTTGGATGAGTTGAAATCAGTTTTTTTTCCTCGGGAGGCCAGCAAAAAGTGCATTACAATAGTCAAGTATTACGATCAAAGGTTAATTATTGTCCCTAGATATGTCTACTGTTGAACACCTTAAACAGCCGGGCCATAAATAACAGCAGGAAGAATCGGGGAAGGCTTCCTCTTCAAGTCAATTATCATTTCCTTTGTTTTGGATACATTTACGTCCAAGAAAGAGCATTTGCACCACTACATTCATCCACCACTGGACCATGGTCAGTTTTATCATTATTGAGCAGAGACACAATGACGGAATCGCCCACAAACTTGACGATATGCCTGCCCCCATATACACTCATTTGTATATAAAAAAGTTGTGGTGACAGGACACACCCTTGGGGGGAACCAGTGGGAGATAAAAGGGCATCAGATAAAACACCATTGACTTCCACCTGTTGAGACCTGTCACTTAAAAAGTCAACCAGCCAACAACTTATTCCAGGGTCGATGTTGTAGATGCTTTCATGTCCATCTGCTAAAATGTCAGGTTGGATGTCAAAAAAATATTTGCACCATCCAGGACCATATTAAGTAGGGTTCTGGTTTACTCTGAGTTTCAACCCAAATCACCTATTTATAATCCTCTTGAAGGTTTTCATGTTTCAAGTGCCACAGGCCTATAGTCATGAAGTTGAAGTGACTTTGTGAAGATAAAGGAAAATATATCAGACAGTGGTCCTGCACAGTTCTTAAGAAGTCAATTGCCAATATTATCTGGACTGTGACTTTCCCTCTCCTTCACCCCCCTGAAGAGTTAAAATACCTTGTCCCTATCAACATGTATCACATTCTGTTCTGGGCGAGCATTCCTATACACAGAAAGGTCCTTGCTAAAATCATTGGTGTTAAAACGATTATAAAAAAAATTGTCATTAGCAAGTTCAGAGTCAGCCTTGCCAGCAAGGGATATGCGACACTTCTTAGACTGCATACCCACCATGGACTTCACGCTCTCCCATGCTGGGCGTGAGTTACCAGTGCTCAGCAGGGATTCTACTTTGTCCTTATAATTAAGTTTAGCAAGTTTAAGTTCTTAACTTGCTTCTGAAACGCCCTGTAACGAGTATCATCCCCCTGGTTAAAACTAATATTCCTTAAAGTTAAATTCTAAATAGCTTTACCAACTCTGCAACAACAACAATACCAATACTGCAACAGGTTAGTTTGAGAATAACTACTATCTTAGCTTTAAGAGAAGATAAGATAAAACTATTAATCCTGAAGGAAATTCTTGTGCCAGAGGTTGCATAGCAATAGAATAATAAACAACAGAGAAATAAACATCCATCCATCCATCCATCCATGTTTGCCCCAGTGTTTGCTACTGATAAAATACCTGCCGGACATTCGGCTGGAGAAAGTCCGGCAAGAGATAAGAAGGATATGGTGGAACTACCTGTCACTCGTGAGCAGCTGGTCAGTGCTCAAAAGAGTGACCCTAGCCTTGAGAATTGTTTTTCTGCTGTTAGTCAGGAGGAACTAGCATTGAAAAACGCAGTTTATTTTATTGACAACGATATCTTGTTGCAGAAGTGGGTTTCACACAAGGAGCTAGGTAGTGATTGGAGTGCTGTATATCAGATTGTGGTTCCCACAGTCTACCGTCAGCATGTCCTGTGTACTGCTCACGATAACCCTTGGGCTGGTCACTTGGGAATAGCCAAAACCTACGACCGCATTCTACGGCATTTCTTCTGGCCAGGGTTAAAAAGAGATGTAGCTCAGTTTTGCCGTACGTGTCATACATGTCAGGTGGTTGGGAAGCCAAACCAATTTATTCCTCCTGCACCCTTGTGTCCTATACCAGTCATGGGAGAACCATTTGAGCATGTCTTAGTAGACTGCGTTGGTCCATTACCAACAAGCAAAGCCGGTAACCAGTATTTGTTGACCATAATGTGTATGGCAACCCGTTACCCAGAGGCTATCCCACTCCGAACGATCACGGCTCCCTCAGTGGTGAAAGCCCTCCTTAAGTTCTTTTCTACGTTTGGGCTTCCAAAAATTCTCCAAACAGACCAGGGTATGAACTTTATGTCCCGAGTGTTTAAACAGGTTATGTCGTCTCTTTCTGTGAAGCATCAAGTATCAAGTGCTTATCATCCAGAGTCACAGGGTGCTCTCGAGCGCTGGCATCAGACACTGAAGTCGATGCTGCGCAAATATTGTTGTGGCGCGGAAGTTGTAGGCGGGGGACCAGGTTTTGGTCCTGCTTCCTGTCCCGGGTGACTCTCTCTCTGCTAGGTTCTCTGGTCCTTATCGTGTTGAGAAGAAGCTGAGCGATACTGACTATGTTATCCATACTCCTGATCGTAGACGTCACACTCGTGTCCGCCATATTAACATGCTTAAGCTATACCATTCTAGGGACATTCTAGAGAAACAGGATGAGGATTCAGAGGTGAGCACAGGGCCCGTGGTCTCCTCTGTTCCTGCTGTAGTGTTCTCAGGGGAGTGTCCAAATAGTACTGTTGATGATAATGGTTTGAAGTTGCGTGCTGTGCCCCAGGAGAGTCCTCGGTTGACGAATTCAGAGATCCTGTTGTCCCTTGGCTCTCAATTCAGTCATTTGGAGGTGGATCAACAAGTTAACATCAAAGACCTCATCCACTCGTTTCCGTCTCTTTTTAATGATGTTCCCTCTCGTACTACAGTGCTGGAACATGACATTGAAGTAGGTGGGGCGGTTCCCATTAGGCAGCACCCATACAGGGTCAATCAGGTGAAGCGCTCAGTGATGCAACAAGAGGTGTCTTACTTGTTGAAGAATAACCTGGCAACTGCGAGTCCCTGGAGCTCTCCGTGTTTATTGGTTCCTAAACCTGATTCTATCTATCGGTTTTGTACTGACTATAGAAAGCTAAACAATGTTACTGTTCCAGACTTGTATCCGTTGCCACGTCTGGACGATTGTGTGGACACGATCGGCTCAGCTCGCTATGTGACCAAGCTGGACCTGTTAAAAGGGTATTGGCAGGTGCCACTTACGCCGCATGTGTCTGAACTCTCTGCGTTCGTAACCCCTGACTGCGTGGACTGCGCAATGCTCCAGCTACCTTCCAGCGCTTGGTAAATGTGGTTGTGGGTGATGTCCCAAACTGTACTGCGTATCTGGATGACCTGGTGGTGTATTCGTCTGACTGGGAGGCGCACGTGCGCACTTTGCGTATAGTATTCCAGCGTTTAGCAGCTGCGTCATTTACATTAAATCTAGCCAAATGTGAGTTCGGTAAGGCCACAGTGACCTACCTTGGGAAACAGGTAGGAGGTGGTCAGGTACGCCCGGTGGAGGCGAAGGTGGCAGCGGTGTCTGCTTTTCCGGTTCCAGCAACCAGGCGTCAATTACGGCGATTTCTTGGTATGGCTGGGTATTATCGAGGTTTCTGCAAGAACTTCTCGTCGGTAGTGGCTCCACTGACAAGTCTTGTCAGTCCGTTAGTACCTTTTGTGTGGTCTGCCGACTGTCAGCTAGCGTTGGAATCTGGCAAGGCATTGCTGTGCAGGTCACCTGTGCTTGCTACCCCTGATTTTAATAAAGCATTCAAGTTGGAGGTAGATGCGACTGCTGTGGGGGCCGGTGCCGTTCTGCTCCAGGAGGATGCTGAAGGTCTGGACCATCCTATTTGCTATTTCTCTAGAAAATTTAACAAAGCTCAGACTCGGTATTCAACCATTGAGCAGGAGGCACTTGCCCTGCTACTGGCCCTACAGTTCTTTGAGGTTTATCTAGGGTCTAGTACAGTGCCGGTTGTTGTGTACACCGATCACAAACCATTAGTGTTTTTAAGCAGGATGTATAATCATAACCAACGACTTATGCGTTGGTCACTCGTCTTGCAGGATTACAACATTGAGATTCGCCATAAAAAGGGGATCTGAAAATGTATTGGTGGATGCTCTTTCACGGGTTCACTGTGTTTAAGCAGTGAGACGTTCTGGATGGGTGTATAGGCATTGATAGGTGGATGTATAATGTCATAGTATGCAATAAGAGGAGGGGTGATTATAGGGTGGTCACAAGCCTATAGGGGCTTGTGTTTTATGGGGGGGTGTTATGGACACAGGTCTGTGTCCTGTATGCTTGGTGTATGTTTTGTCCTCCCTTCTGTGTCTTCTGTTTCTCCCCTCACTATCAATTAACTATTCAGGTGCTGTCGGTGATTGCCCATTCAGCACATCATCAACTTCATTGAGTACAGCTGACCTGGTCCAATCAGATGTCTACCTGCCTGCTATATAAACCCCAGTTGTCTTCTGTCTGGAGGCTGCTTGGTTCTGTTTTGCTTTGTGTGTTTTGTTTGACTTGAGGAGTCATTTAGCAGTTTTGCCGTTTACTACTTTTAGGTATATTTTCTAAGTTGGATTTTGTTTATCTAGTTTGTTCTGTAGTGTTTTGGATCTTCGCACAGGGGATGTGGGGATAGGTAAGCTGCCCATGGGCATACATATCCAGCACGTAGCTTACCTTTGTTATATACACCAGGTTAGGAGCAAGTGCCAACCAATGTCTTTTTGTTAGGTAGGGAAGCTTTTTGGTTAGGTAGGCTAGGGAGATGTTTTACTATGTTCATTTCTTTGGCACTGCTAATAGTCCCCTTGTTCCCTGTGACGTTGTGTTAAAATAAATATCATTTTGAATATATATCCTGGTTTCCTGTCCACTGTGTTCCCACTGTATCACCCTCGGCATACCACGTTATTGCCCTCAAGGGGGTGTAACAGGTGGCTTGGACGGGAGAACACTGGCGCTTGCACTCAAACTGTGCCGCAAACACTCGGACTGTATCCTATCATCACAACTTGCTCGGACTCTACGCCATCTACTCATCTGTTTTGCGTAATGGTTGTGCCACGATTGACCAACGTAATCACAAAAGACAGCGGGGACTCACCTCTCCACCACAGAAGATCCACAGCATAGGTTTACTACTCCTCTTACTGCTGTTATCCGGGGGTGTACAACTCAATCCAGGACCAGTAGTCACTCGGAGCGCATCGCAAGTCATCGGTGCCAAACTCCCTTCAACAACAGTGGCGACATCGCCCAAGGAGGTGAGTTTCTGTGGAATACCCGTACCTGGCCTCCCCCTAATTGGAGTAGATGCCTTGGCCTTAGACTTCAACAAGCTAGCCAGCACAACGGCGGTGCTAACGGGGGAACATCAGCCTAAAAACTTTGCTCCTAACGCTGTTAGGTGCATCACTCCTGCTGTTAAAAAACAAATCCCTTTAAAACATTTCAAACCGTCAACCACGCAAAGGTCGTTTGGGATCCGAAGCGGAAACCGAGAGGACTTTTTGGTGGCCACTTAAACATCAGAAGTATCGTCTCTAATACTGAACAGTTGACTCATCTACTAGCGAACTCAAACCTGGACTTTTTGTGCATATCTGAAACATGGCTTCAACATTCTACTCCCATCAATGTATTTACAATGAGTGGGTTCCAATGTTTCAGACAAGACAGGACCGTGGGAAAAGGGGGCGGGGTACTTATGTATGTGAAAGACTATCAAATGCGAATGCATGTTTTTTAAGCCGGCAATCTCCCTTGAGTATGTCGCACTAAAAGTTGTCTTGTCTCAGCAAATGTCATTCATCATTATAGGCTTTTATAGACCCCCGACTGCCAATGACACATTTTATGAAGAACTTACTGATATCCTTAAAGAATGTGACCACAACAAAGAAATTATTCTCATGGGGGATTTCAATCTCAATTGGGAGGTTAAGTCTAAGAGGAGAAAGCTAAAAGTTATTACAGACAAATACCATCTAGAACAGCTGATAAAAGGCCCAACCAGAATCACAAAATGTTCAAGCACACAACTTGATCTTTTTTTCTCCAATAAACCTGAAAGGATAACAATAAGTTATAATCGGATCACTGGTTTGTCTGACCACAACATAACTCTGGTGGCAAGGAAATTAACCAAAAAAAGATTTAAGAACAATACATCAACTTCACGCCACAACAATGTTTTCTGTATACCCAAAAGTAAACAGGACACATTTGACAATGAGATAAATAACTTGGACTGGGGAGACATTCTATCCTCTGAAAATCTGGAGCATAGTTGTCAGTTATTTACATCAAAGATCAACGCTGTCAGAGATAAACTCACTGTTAAAATCAAGAGAAAAAACTGAAACAAGGTCAACCTGCCTTGGTTCAGTGAAAATCTATGGCAACTGATGAAGAGTAGAGACGATGCTTTAAAAAAGGCCATTAAGACCAAAAGAGACACAGACATTTTGGTTTACAAAGGCTTAAGGAACAAAGTGATTAATGAACTGAGATTAGCCAAGTCACACTTTTTTCTCCAACTTATGAATGATGCTAAAGGCAACAGCAGCGAAATTTGGAAAAGTATTAACAGTTTAATAGGGAGAGCTCAACATCACACTGGGGATATCCAGCTCACAGTTCAGGGGCAAGACAATAGATGACGATGCAAAAATTGCCTCCATTTTTAATTCTTTTTTTATCGATTCTGTTCAGGAATTAGGAAAATAATTTTAAACCTTGGGAACAATGTATTTGACCTAGTCACAGTCACTGAAGAGGAAGTAAAGAAAGAGATTTGCTCCCTAAGAAACTCAAAAAGCAAAGATGCTTCCCATCAGGACACAGTGTTTATCAAAAAACATTCAGCTACTCTAATCCCCCCTATTGCCCATTTAGTAAACCTCTCCATTACTCAGTTTCTTTCCTACAGACTGGAAACATGCCATTGTAACTCCCATCTTCAAATCTGGTGACCGCCATGTAGTCAGTAACTACAGACCCATAAGCATATTACCAGTAATCTCCAAGGTTGCAGAGAAAGTGGTCATAAACCAACTTACAGACCACATTAACAGCTGCAACCCTGGTCTAAATTCAGCCCAGTTTGGATTCAGAAAACATCACTCTACAGAAACAGCCATCCTACACCTAACAGAGCAAATCAGATCTGGTCTTGACAAAGGTAGAGTTGTTGGAGCTGTGTTCTTAGACTTAAGTAAAGCCTTCGACACAGTTAGCCATAATGTTCTCATATCTAAACTCTCCAACTTCAACCTTTCGTCCAACACACTTGCATGGATATCATCATACCTATCCAATAGAAGGCAGTGTGTGAAAATCAATGATGCGGGCTCCAGCTACTTGAGGTGCACATTGGGTGTACCTCAAGGATCTGTGTTAGGCCCACTACTTTTTAGTCTCTATATTAACGACCTCCCACAGTATTGTCATGACGTAGAGGTACAACTATACGCTGATGACACTGTCCTGTACACACATGCAAAATCAGCTCAGCAAGCTGCAACTAAACTAACCAATACCCTGGTTGGAGTGGCTGAGTGGCTAGACCAATCCTGTCTTACCTTGAATGTAGGCAAAACAAAAGGCATGTTCTTTTCCAAAACCACCTTTTCTGAACATCCCAGATGTAAACATCTGCATTAGAGGTGAACAGATTGAGACTGTCACTGAATTCAAATATCTTGGTGTGCTACTCCATTCAAATCTGAGCTTTAAGAAACACATCAAGAAGATGACAAAAACTATTAAATACAACTTGGCAAACTTTAGACAGATTAGATCCTCTCCATCTACAGAGGCTGCTAAGATATTTTTGCATGCTCTAATTTTCTCACATATCTCATACTGTACCACCTGCTGGGGGCAGGCTAGTCAAACAACAATTAGGCCTTTAGAATCCCTGTACAAACAGGCCCTGAAAATCTTCGACAAAAAGCCATTTAGGTGCCACCACTGTGACATACTACACAAGCACAATCTACTAACTTTTGAAAATGTCAGAATATTTTCTGAAATTTATATGTACAGTTTACAAAATCCTAAAAGGCTTGGCTCCCACCTGTTTGCGCGAGTTTGTCTGTTACCGTGGCTCTGTAAGGTCCACTAGAATAGCTTCTGTACATGGCTGCACTGTACCCTTTCGCTATTCAGCATTTGGACAGGCAGCCTTCTCTGTTAAAGCTGTCACACAATGGAACACTATTCCAGACAACATAAAAAACGGTGACTTGCTTGGTGGCTTTAAAGCTAATATAAAGAAACTCTCACAACAATGCACCCACTAACTTGTTAGTGACCATCATTATTTTTTATTTCAGTCACTTTCATCTCCCCATGGGGCTGACAAGGTGTGTGTGTGTGTGGGTGTAGTGCTGTGTGCTGCACATGCTGCCACACCCTGTGATCATGTAGTGTGTGTGTGTGTGTGTGTATATGTGTGCCTGTGAGGGGCACTTCATGTGTGATATATTGCTGTATGTTACATGTCCTTACTTGTTGAGTGATGTTTCATGTTTTTATCTGTGCTGGATTTATTTATTTATTTGTACCTCGGGACTGCAGATGCAAATTAGCCTAAGACTAACTCTGGTGCAATGCATTAAATGGTTACATTTATGTTTTTAATTGCACATGGTCAGTTCATTAAAAAGATTCGTTCAAAAAATGTGTTCACCAAATCGTTCAGTGCTTGGGCGGAGCTCCGACTGCTTCGTGCGTAGTCCGACTCACTCAGTGATCAGCAGCGAGCGTGCAGGGAGGGGGAGGGACTGCCATGAGCGAATGTGATTCATCCCCTGCGAACCAGTTCTGCTGTGCTGAACGAATCATTCAATGATTCGTTCAGCACAGCAGAACTGGTACTTTTCTAAAGAGGTATTCAGATGTAATTTATTGTATTAAAGTGGAATTACTTTAGAATAGTTCATAAACAACAACAAAAGTAACAAATCTCCATACAATCTTTCAGTGCCTCCATTTTTAATTCTTTTTTTATCGATTCTGTTCAGGAATTAGGAAATAATTTTAAACCTTGGGAACAATGTATTTGACCTAGTCACAGTCACTGAAGAGGAAGTAAAGAAAGAGATTTGCTCCCTAAGAAACTCAAAAAGCAAAGATGCTTCCCATCAGGACACAGTGTTTATCAAAAAACATTCAGCTACTCTAATCCCCCCTATTGCCCATTTAGTAAACCTCTCCATTACTCAGTTTCTTTCCTACAGACTGGAAACATGCCATTGTAACTCCCATCTTCAAATCTGGTGACCGCCATGTAGTCAGTAACTACAGACCCATAAGCATATTACCAGTAATCTCCAAGGTTGCAGAGAAAGTGGTCATAAACCAACTTACAGACCACATTAACAGCTGCAACCCTGGTCTAAATTCAGCCCAGTTTGGATTCAGAAAACATCACTCTACAGAAACAGCCATCCTACACCTAACAGAGCAAATTCAGATCTGGTCTTGACAAAGGTAGAGTTGTTGGAGCTGTGTTCTTAGACTTAAGTAAAGCCTTCGACACAGTTAGCCATAATGTTCTCATATCTAAACTCTCCAACTTCAACCTTTCGTCCAACACACTTGCATGGATATCATCATACCTATCCAATAGAAGGCAGTGTGTGAAAATCAATGATGCGGGCTCCAGCTACTTGAGGTGCACATTGGGTGTACCTCAAGGATCTGTGTTAGGCCCACTACTTTTTAGTCTCTATATTAACGACCTCCCACAGTATTGTCATGACGTAGAGGTACAACTATACGCTGATGACACTGTCCTGTACACACATGCAAAAATCAGCTCAGCAAGCTGCAACTAAACTAACCAATACCCTGGTTGGAGTGGCTAAGTGGCTAGACCAATCCTGTCTTACCTTGAATGTAGGCAAAACAAAAGGCATGTTCTTTTCCAAAACCACCTTTTCTGAACATCCCAGATGTAAACATCTGCATTAGAGGTGAACAGATTGAGACTGTCACTGAATTCAAATATCTTGGTGTGCTACTCCATTCAAATCTGAGCTTTAAGAAACACATCAAGAAGATGACAAAAACTATTAAATACAACTTGGCAAACTTTAGACAGATTAGATCCTCTCCATCTACAGAGGCTGCTAAGATATTTTTGCATGCTCTAATTTTCTCACATATCTCATACTGTACCACCTGCTGGGGCAGGCTAGTCAAACAACAATTAGGCCTTTAGAATCCCTGTACAAAACAGGCCCTGAAAATCTTCGACAAAAAGCCATTTAGGTGCCACCACTGTGACATACTACACAAGCACAATCTACTAACTTTTGAAAATGTCAGAATATTTTCTGAAATTTATATGTACAGTTTACAAAATCCTAAAAGGCTTGGCTCCCACCTGTTTGCGCGAGTTTGTCTGTTACCGTGGCTCTGTAAGGTCCACTAGAATAGCTTCTGTACATGGCTGCACTGTACCCTTTCGCTATTCAGCATTTGGACAGGCAGCCTTCTCTGTTAAAGCTGTCACACAATGGAACACTATTCCAGACAACATAAAAAACGGTGACTTGCTTGGTGGCTTTAAAGCTAATATAAAGAAACTCTCACAAACAATGCACCCACTAACTTGTTAGTGACCATCATTATTTTTTATTTCAGTCACTTTCATCTCCCCATGGGGCTGACAAGGTGTGTGTGTGTGTGTGGGTGTAGTGCTGTGTGCTGCACATGCTGCCACACCCTGTGATCATGTAGTGTGTGTGTGTGTGTGTGTATATGTGTGCCTGTGAGGGGCACTTCATGTGTGATATATTGCTGTATGTTACATGTCCTTACTTGTTGAGTGATGTTTCATGTTTTTATCTGTGCTGGATTTATTTATTTATTTGTACCTCGGGACTGCAGATGCAAATTAGCCTAAGACTAACTCTGGTGCAATGCATTAAATGGTTACATTTATGTTTTTAATTGCACATGGTCAGTTCATTAAAAAGATTCGTTCAAAAAATGTGTTCACCAAATCGTTCAGTGCTTGGGCGGAGCTCCGACTGCTTCGTGCGTAGTCCGACTCACTCAGTGATCAGCAGCGAGCGTGCAGGGAGGGGGAGGGACTGCCATGAGCGAATGTGATTCATCCCCTGCGAACCAGTTCTGCTGTGCTGAACGAATCATTCAATGATTCGTTCAGCACAGCAGAACTGGTACTTTTCTAAAGAGGTATTCAGATGTAATTTATT
The DNA here is from genome assembly GCA_002895965.2 of Coryphaenoides rupestris. Classification (NCBI taxonomy): domain Eukaryota; kingdom Metazoa; phylum Chordata; class Actinopteri; order Gadiformes; family Macrouridae; genus Coryphaenoides; species Coryphaenoides rupestris. The sequence goes on along the minus strand of PIJE02000040.1, from coordinate 245,540 downwards.
GTATTAAAGTGGAATTACTTTAGAATAGTTCATAAACAACAACAAAAGTAACAAATCTCCATACAATCTTTCAGTACCTCTATGGGTACAGGTACCACCATTTGAGCAACACTAATACAGTAGATACAAAGGTTGTTTTATATAAATGCCAAAATGCACAAACTGGCTCTATCATCTAGTACAGCGTTTAGCCTATACTTTTAGGAATGTGTTAATATATGAACATCTCTGTTTTGACCTGCGAACGTCCCCTGCGAACCAGTTCTGCTGTGCTGAACGAATGATTCGTTCAGCACAGCAGAACTGGTTCGCAGGACGAATCACGTTCGCTCGCGGCAGTCCCTCCCCCTCCCTGCACGCTCGCTGCTGATCAGATCCGTTCGAGAGCTCAACTGAACTGAGAAATGAACGGATCTTTTCAGTAAGTGATTCAGTTCAGTTCGTTCACCCAAAAGTTTCGGTCTTTTGAACGAATCGTTCGCGAACGACAACACTAATTAGTAGAAGAGAATAGAGACAGACAACAGAACAAAGAGCAGACGGTCACGGGTGTCGTGTGAAAGGTAAATCAAATGTCAGGAGCAGAAGGCGAGGAGCTAGTCCCTCGAAAAGGATCATCATCCGTTGTGTCTGCGCCGCAGAGCAATAAAATAAAAAAAGAATAATTCTGGATAAAAAGTGTTGATACTATTTTATTTACATTTTCCTTCTACGAGATGTACTCTGATAAGGACCAGTCTGATGCAAAGATTTGTACATTAGTCAGAATGTAGCACAACAATGGAAGTGGAAGCAGTGTTGTTCATTTAAACGTGAAAGTGCAATAAAAAGATGTTGTCCCTAAAATTAATGAATAATCGTGATAAATAATCGTGATCTCAATATTGATCAAAATAATCGTGATTATCATTTTGGCCATAATCGTGCAGCCCTAGTACAGTGCCCACATTACTGCAGACGCCGCACCAATCCGTCTGTCCATCTCCTGCTCCATTCTGCCCTCACAACAACAAGACCCCGAGATACTTGAACTCCTTCACTTGAGGCAGTAACTCAATCCCAACCTGGAGGGAACACTCCACCGTTTTCCGGCAGAGAACAATGGCCTCAGACTTGGAGGTGCTGACTCTCATCCCGACCGCTTCACACTCTGCTGCAAACCGCCCCAGTGCATGCTGGAGGTCACAGTCTGATGTAGCTAACAGAACCACATCGTCTGCAAGGAGCAGAGATGCAATTCTGAGGTCCCCAAACCGGACACTCTCCTCACCTTGGCTGCGCCTTGAGATTCTGTCCATGAAGATCACGAACAGAATCTGTGACAAGGGACAACCTTGGCAGAGTCCAACACCCACTGAGAACGTGCTTGAATTTGTGCCGAGAATACGGACGCAGCTCGCACTTTGTTTGTACAAAGACCGAATGGCACGTACCAACGGCCCCGGTACCCCATACTCCCGCAGTACCCCCCACAGGATTCCCCCGGGGGACACTCATAAGCCTTCTCCAAGTCCACAAAGCACATGGAGACTGGATGGGCAAACTCTCTTGCCCCCCCAACAACCCTGCAAGTGCAAAGTACAAATCAACAATAGAATAATACAAATAAAATCACAAATGTACAAATTTACAGTGAGTCTAAGCCTAACAGAAATATACAAATATAGGTAAGATATTCAGTCAGCAAAACAAGTTGGCAATGGTATTGGGAAGTAGTAGTGAGAAGCACATGATGATGAAAGGTAATATTACAAGGTAATAATTGAAGGGCAATAATAATAATGGTGAGAGGTAGTATTGCACATGATATTAATAATATTAAGAATATTGCAAATAATGTTGAAAGGTAATGTCGAAAGTATCAACACTACAACAACAACAGCAAAACCAACACTGCAATAGGTTATCTTGGGAATAACTCTCCAAGATTAGCTTTAGGAAAGTATCAACACTACCACAACAGCAAAAACAACTGCAATAGGTTAGTTTAAGAGAAATTGCTCTACCAACACTACTACGGCTTAGATAAGATAAGATAGAACTTTATTAATCCTGGAGGAAATTCTTGTGCCAGGTTGCATAGCAATACAGAATTAGCTTTAAGAAAACAGCATGACCAACTACAATAAGAATAGCTAAAAAACACAGAAATAATTCTGTTTGTCTACACACTAACAGCACAATACTATGCAGCCTTGGGAAACCCCCTGGTGGCTGTAGGAGGTCCAGGGAAGATCCTATCTAGCTGCTTCCTGCCTCCCTTGTATCATATCGTCACCTTCTTAAACTAATGGCCTAAGTCATATTTTGAGGAAAATGATTTTTTTGCCTAAATCATCTCTTCATGATGCTGGCCACCTCTGGTAAAATTGCCTACATCCTTATTGAAAAGATCATGCTGTTCCTACCCCAGTAGTATAATGGCCTCCATCAAGAGTGTGACTTAGGCAATAAAAATGGCTTAAGTCACATTGTCTTGTGACTTAGGCAATTTTACAAGCTTTACAAGATGGCGGCTGCTTCAAGAAGAAAGAAAAAGTACCAGATAAATGAAGTTATTTCCATGGTTCAGGGCTCGTCCCCTATTGGTAAGTGATATGTTACTATATTATGTATAGTCGGCTGAAATCGGCTTCAAATTCTTATATTGTGTCTTCTTCAAACATATTCTCTACACTTATTGTCGTCCTTTTTTCACTTACATTTCCATCTAAATTAGAAAGGCAATTAAGAAAGACAAAAATTGTTTTTAATTGAATTTGGCCAAAGAATATTCAACAAAATAGCTAGAATGTAGCCTAATACAAGTGACCATAAGGCAATGACAAAAATGTTTTTCAGAACGATCACACATTTGTGACCGTACGCCTACTCCTTTTTGGTAGGAGATGCACTTGACTATTCCGACACCGATCAGGCGTCATCCAATGAAAATGACAATGAGACCGTCGTTAAAGAGGTGGAGCAGCATGTACCAGGCCAAGACCCTGTTTCAGATGGAGCAGACAATACCTTAAACACTACCATTGAAGAAGAGTGTTGCTGAAGATGCCAAGCAGACGCGTCCACACCATGAAGAAGACACAGATGATGATGATGATGATGTTATCATAGATCCAGACTATAAGCCATCCTCTGATGAGTCCTCTGTCCCTGAAAATGAAGACAGCCTGGCAGCAACTCCAGAACAGCATGGTCCTCATCCAGAGGATGAGGCTGTTGATGAAAACAATACGGTCAAAAGGAAACGACACAAATACCTCAGCCCAGAAATATGGAAGCAAAATGAATCCAAGGAGAAACGTCTCAAAGCAATGGCACACAAGGCCAAAGGTAGCAACGAAATAGCTGCGAAGGCTATGGGTCCTTCCTGCAATTTGAAGTTCTGTCAACGAGTCATGACTCGAGACTGCCAATCCATTACAGAAGAGCAGAGGCAGTGGATATTTCAGAAAGTTTGGTCAATGGACACCTGGGAAGAACATCGTTTATACGTCACCACTTTGGTCACAAAGGTTGCCATAAAGCAAAAGAAAGTTGCTGAGGCATCCAGGCGCAATTAAAAAATGTTCCTACCAACTGAAACTTCAGGATGGAACGAGTCTTAAAGTGTGCAAGGCACTTTTTTCTTCTACACTTGGTCTCCCTGAAAGAACCATTACACACTGGCTGAACAAAAGACACCATCGACCATGACGAACAAGCGGCAGACCCGCCAACTACATCTGGACCCAAGAGTGGCAAGAATGCAAAGCTGGAAACTGACGTCACGGATTTCCTTAAGGACTGGTTGAAGGATCTGCCCAATGTTGATTCGCACTACTGCAGAAGCACAGCGACCTACAAACACAAGAAGTTCCTTCACCCAGGCACAACCATTTCCCAACTACATCGGGAATATCAACAGGCAGCTGCAACTGCTGGAGTGAGGGTCGTTGGGATACAACATTTCACATGTGTTCCATAAAGGAAAGTATTCCGTATTCATTGCGCGAAAAGATCAGTGTGATGTTTGTGTTTCATTCAAGCATGGGAATATCAGTAAGGCAGAATATGATGCACATGTGAACCAGAAAGATGAAGCGAGGCAAGAGAAATCCCGCGACAAGGATTCTGCAAACAATGAGAAGTCCGTTTGGACAATGGACTTGCAAGCCGTGCTGCTGTGTCGAAAAACCCAAGTCAGCTGCCTGTATTACAAAACAAAACTGCAGGTCCATAACTTTACCCTCTTCGACTTGAAATCAAAGGAAGGGTACTGCTATATTTGGGAAGAGTCGGAGGGCGACCTCAGTAGCGAGGTATTTGCACACCTTCAATATCGCCATTTTAAAGGTGTGATCAAAGACCATCCAGAAATCAAGGAGATGGTTGTAGTGTGGAGCGATGGTTGTGGTTATCAGAACCGCAATGCAAATGTGGCGAATGTATTTTCCGAGCTTGCCAGGAAATATGGGGTACTAATAACACAGAAGTACCTTGTTGCAGGTCACACACAAATGGAGTGTGACAGCATGCATAGTACCATTGAATGCAAAATGATAACGGATATCATCACCCCGAGAGACTACATGATCATACTCCAGACTGCAAGAATCAGACCATCACCCTACCATGTGAAGGTGGTCAAGCATGATAAATTCCTGAAATTGAATGGCTCTTACGTCTTGAGCATCAGACCAGGCAAAAAAGCTGGAGATCCGACTGTAAATGATTGGCATGGCCGATGCCATGGATTAGAATGTTTCCACGCGCTCTGCCAATCAAGGAGAGGAAGTTCCAGGACCTTCAGTCCATGAAACATGTCATGCCCATCGAGTGTGCCACATAATTAGGCATCAATAAAGATGACTGAGAATGAAGATTCAGGGGAGAAATTGTTTTAAATGGAAATGGGTTAGCTACAATTAAAAACCCAGCAAAGAGGAGCTGGAGGGAGAAGTGAGGAGAGGCACATGCCTCCTCAGCATTTGATTTACCTGCCATTTGTTTGATTTAGCTAAGAGTGATTTAAGTTGTAACTTTTGAGTTTGCTTTATTGAATTAAAGGGCCATCCACAGCCAAACTGCCCTCAGTCTCCTGAGTCTCTGTGTGCTCCGCTACCATTTTAAACTGTTTGTGTCTGACCCTTCCCCATGGTCTGTCACAGTAGTGGGAATAAAAGAAGTGCACTGTTATGCCTAAGTCACTTACTCCAGAAGTAATTTGGCCTAAGTCAGGTTTAAAATTGCCTAAGTCACAACGGCATGTTCGTAAATTGGCCTAAGTAATCTAATCGTTTTATGTTACATAATTGACAGACAGCGGTATTTGTATGTCAATAGTCATATATTGTCATAACCTTTTTGTGTGAAATGATTAATAAATATCATATATTCTATATTTGGTTCAGTTTTTTCTGTTTGTTTTTAAACTTTAAAATGTGACTTAGGCCATTACTTTAAGAAGATGACGATATTGCACACAATCACAGCTGCTGGGAGGTTAGCTTCAAGATCACACCAGGAGGCATGTAGGGTTGATGGACAAACATGTAAGGATGGAGAGAGAAGAGGAGAGGAGAGGAGATGAAGAAGGTGAGGGAGCCAAGGTCAGGCATGGACAAAGCTAGAGAGGGCGAGGGAGGGCTAGGGAGGGCTAGGGAGGGCTAAGGAGGGCTAAGGAGGGCTAGGGAGGGCGAGGGAGGGCTAGGGAGGTCTAGGGAGGGCTAAGGAGGGCTAGGGAGGGCGAGGGAGGGCTAAGGAGGGTTAGGGAGGGCTAGGGAGGGCGAGGGAGGGCTAGGGAGGTCTAGGGAGGGCTAAGGGCTAGGGAGGGCGAGGGAGGGCTAGGGAGGGCTAGGGAGGGCTAAGGAGGGCTAGGGAGGGCTAGGGAGGAGGAGCGTGTGTGCATGTGTATGTACGCATGTGTGTGTGTGAATGAAAGAGAAGGGACAAGACATGTGTCTCTCTCATGGGAACCAGAGAATCACCGGAGAAGAAGAGAGAAAAAACACCAATAACAGTGTGTGAGAGGAAGGAGGAAATAGACACATGAGCTTGTGTGTGTGCGTGTGCAAACTTCATTAAACAGTAAGTGACACTATGGCCATCTGCCTCAAGGTGACCACAAACAACTTCCCTTCACTCTACCTCCCGCTTTTCCCCTCTCACACACACACACACGCGCACACGCACACACACACACACACACGCCGTCTTCAGTCTGTTACGTTATTCTCTGTCTTCCTGACAGTGTCTTTGGAATGACCCTCCTGTCTCATTTACAGACTCTTCTCATATACCGTTTTCTTGTGTGTTTTTAAAAGCCAAGCACTAAAGTTTCAAAACCACCACTATTAATTATAAACGGTGTTCCTAATTATACAAAAATAGGCCAGCAGTGAACACCTGTGTGCCAATTTACCTCCGGAGTCTTTTGTGTTGCATTTGTTTCCATAGCAACATAATAGCTTCTTCTCACCTATTTGTGGCCACGTTTGGCTTGTTAACAGCGGTGAGGGGGGGAATGTAAACATCAACAAAGACAACAAAAAGCAACAAAATAAAAAGCTAGCCGGCATGTGTTAAAGAGAAAGGGGTGCGCATTTTTTTGGTCATGTGATGGCTATCAAATAGGGGTGCACGGGTGTTATACTTGGATACATATAGTGTGGTTATCTGTATTCACTTACACGCTCGTTTTACTTCTCCCATTTTCACGCAATTTCTGTTCAATGAATACGCTTGTGATTAATATCAACACTGTGTGTGTGTGTTGACCGGGGTATAGTCTCCAGGCATAATTACAGATGTGTCAAGCACAACATGGCAAGACATATGCGCGCAATAAACAATGTGCCATTTTAAGACGTATCCTCCAAATTTAAGTGAGACATCATAGAAAAAAGAAGAGTTAAGTTGGCACTCTTATATAATAAATCTTTAACCTCTCGGTATTTGAAGGAGCAGTTATAACCGGTGTTTCACTTGACGCGGTGCTTTCCCCGAGGCTTAATTTCAGCGTTTGTTTAATATCTTTAATATCTAGATATTAGATTTTACATCTTGTGAGTGTCTGCGTGTGTGTGTGTGATGCGTACCCATATGGGATATAGGGTTACTAATCCCATGGTATGTGGCATGTTGTTCCCACATAGGGCCGCATCACATTGCGTATCTAACGTGGCAGGAGCGTGTTCCGTGCAGTCTTCGGTTCACTTAAACTGAGATGAATGACAAAGCAATTCCTGAATCCTAGCTGTGAATGTGAGAGAGGCAGTTTCAGTCAAGAGTTTGAAACTCGGGTTGGTTTTTTGAAATACCAGATTGAATCAAAGGAATTGAGTGATGACGAGCCCAGCCCAGTGAGACTGTAGATGTGGCGTACCGTAGGATCTGTCTGCAGAAGACGTCTGGCGAGCTTGATTCGTTTGATTCGAGCTTGACACCAGAAAAGAATGTGTACACACTATTAACCTACCCAGGTAGTACATTACATATACATAAGGACAAGGAACTGAACTTTTGGCTCTCACCTCCTTAATTTCAAGGAGCACAAGTTGGAAGGTTCCAACTTAAAAAGGACTTATTAGTTTTTTACATCTTATTTGTCATTTATTTGTTGTTTGATTGATGTAAGGCAACAAAGTTGTCAATCACCAACTCCTCTCATGAGTTATTCAAGGCATACCACTCCCAAACCTAGATAGATGTTAGCGTCTCAATGACGTCATGGGTTAGGACTAGCAGCACATACCTTCACACACAGGACAACACTCTCCGGGCACCTTGACCGGGTTAAGGCAGGTGTGTGCGCAGGCGGCGGCCACGCAGCGCCGCTCGCCCGCCACACACTGGCAGAAGGTGCAGTCGTCCTCGCGCCAGTGCTCGCTGTGCCCCACGATGAGCCCGCTCACGTAGCAGCCGGCGGCGCTCAGCGCAGGGAAGACGGGGTCTGCAGGGAGGGTGGGGGGGGGATAGGCAATAACGTTGTATAATACAGATATTTATTATCATGTATACTCACAATGTGTCACTATTATGACACATGCACAAACACTGAAGCGATGTATTTTGAAAACAGAACATTGTTTTCATTGCACCTACATTAGTCGGTTGTTTAAACCCACTGCAATGGCAGAATCTGAATCTGAAATAACAGCTTTGACAAAACCAGACCCATTCATCAGTGTGTAAAGTCAAATCAAGATAACCCATATCCATTATCCAGCACCAGCTAATAGTTATGGCCGGCTTTCCTTACACATTAAATGGAATGTACAGTATGTGTTTGAATGACTATTCAACGTATAGATATGAAACACGGCAAACTTGTCAGTGGATTTAACGCAGAGCGAGTTGTGCGCTACTCTAAAGATCCAGGAGTCTGTCAATTTGATCCTCGAAATGTCTGCCTGCTCATTGATCGGAAAATACTTTCACGCTCACTATAGGAAAAGGTGTGTGTGTATGTGTGTGATGTGTGTATATACAGTTGTGGTCAAAAGTTTACATACACTTGTAAAGAACATGTATGTCATGGCAGTCCAGAGTTACCAATAATTTCTACAACTCTTATTTTTCTGTGATAGAGTGATTGAAGCACATACTTCTTTGTCACAAAAAACATTCATGACCTTTGGTTCTTTTATGAATTTATTATGGGTCTACTGAAAATGTGACCAAATCTGCTGGGTCAAAAATATATGTTCTTGGGGTTAAAGGCCTCACCTTCTCTCCTCCAAACATATTTCTGGTCATTCTGGCCAAACACCTACATTGTTTCATCTGACCACAGAACTTTCCTCCAGAAGGCCTTTTCTTTGTCCATGTGATCAGCAGCAAACTTCAGTCGAGCCTTAAGGTGCTGCTTCTGGAGCAAGGGCTTCCTTCTTGCACGGCAGCCTCTCAGCCCATGGCGATGTAAAACACACTTGACTGTGGACACTGACACCTGTGTTCCAGCAGCTTCTAATTCATTGCAGACCTGCTTTTTGGTGGTTCTCGGTTGACTCTTGACCATCCTGACCAATTTTCTCTCAGCAGCAGGTGATAGTTTGCGTTTTCTTCCTGATCGTGGCAGGAAGCAGTTTATCTCGGGACCTGTAGCTGCTTTGAAATTGCTCCAAGTGACTTTCCTGACTTGTTCAAGTCAATGATCCGCTTTTTCAGATCCGTGCTGAGCTCCTTTGACTTTCCCATTGTAATGTTTGTGTCTGAGTCTAATGATTGTATTAAATGAGTCTTATTTAAATGGGCTCAGAGAAGTCACCAGCTAGAGTCAATCATAATCACTCACAAGAAGTTAAGAGGCCACAAAGTTAATTTGATTGACACAACTTTCTACATCACCTAAATTGATCATTCATGTTGATGTATGGATATTTTTGACCCAGCAGATTTGGTCACATTTTCAGTAGACCCATAATAAATTCACAAAAGAACCAAACTTCATGAATGTTTTTTGTGACAAAGAAGTATGTGCTCCAATCACTCTATTGGAAACTCTGGACTGCTATGACATACATGTTCTTTACAAGTGTATGTAAACTTTTGACCACAACTGAATATATATATATATATATATATATATATATGTAGGCCTCAAGCATGGGCGGTTGATGAACAGAAATGGATTCTTACTTACCGTCTGCATGACAATCACATACACAGATACAGAGTCTCTATGCAGCATAGTGTGACAGTGATCATGCAGAAATAGCATCACGGTACAAACATTTGAGTTGTGAAAGGACAAATGTACACAATCTCTAGTTTGTGTATGTTTAAAGAGTACCTAAGGAGTAACCACTAGATTATACAGAGTTTGCTGCCATCTAAATTCTTATGTTCATCAACCACCGATGAACCACAGTACACCGTAATGCATGTCTCCAAAAGTAGACAAATGTGTTATTTTAACCATCCCTGATATTATACAGTAGATTAACTAGGACTCAACAATGGGGTAAATAAAAATCATGCGATTATTTTGACAGATATTGCAATTGGAATATGATTGCCTGTTAGTGGGAATGATCATTTTGCATTATAATTGTAATTTAAAGAGAAAAAATTGTAGGCCAGGGCAGATCTGCAGCACTACAGTACTTCATATGAACAGTGTCATAAATGCATGTACATGTACACATTTGATCCACATCAAAAACTGCAGCTACATTCCATATTGCGATATTGAAAACAATGTAATGAATTTTTCAGCCCTAATATTAAAAAACCCCTGCGTGTGTGTGTGTATGAACCTTACCCTCACACACAGGGCAGCATTCTCCAGGAGGAGTGTATTGCCGTGTGCAACGCAGTTTGCCACACTGGGCATGGTAGCAATTGGCCACTCCCCCTTTGCATCGGCAGAAACGGCAACCGTCCAATTGGAAGAGCTCTCCCTCCTCGCGCTCCACCCCCCCGAATACACACACCGACTTGGTGTCTGTCATGAGACAACAGAGGGAGAAAGGGACAAGTAGAATGGAAGAGATTGGTATTATATTATCAATGCACATTCAAACAGCAAATACATGATAAAAGTGCAACAGATCATTGACAGACTATTAAATTCTTCTTGGTTTGGAAGCAACCAACATATTGCTAATGGTGAATTTCTTATTTCCAATACTGAATAAGTAACATATTGATAGAGATCCATGACATTTTTCTCAGTATATTCAAAGTACAAAAAAGTGCATTACTGTACAAGAAACAACACGACAATAGTGTAATAAAACTAGGTCAACATGAGGATGAACTCATCAAATTCCTAATGCTTTACAAGTTCATATATACAACATTTCAGGTTGCTATTGTCTATTTTTCAGTATTGAAAAAAAAAAGGGAACAACACGCCATGTGGCTGATGTGAAGACAGCATTTAATCGGGGAAATCAATAATGTTGGGCTGTTTTGTGTGTTTAATTAAACCCTGGGTGAGTCATGGCTTGGGGACCACGGCCAGATGCCTCCACCGCGGTCAGGTGTGGAGTGACGGAGCGATTTCTGTGTTGTAGTCCTGAGGAGATGTACATGTAGAAGACGCTTTGTGGGCAACTTTGTTTTTCAAGGCACCACACCTCCCAAAAAAAGAATGGATATGGTGCAAAGGTAGAGCAATGTTTGGAGAGAAAACATGAGGAATAAAACAGATAAAACCTGCACAGTATTTAAAATGTCAACTGACGGAGGCTGGCGAGATCTTGGATATTACAGGTATGTGCTTGCTCACATTATGTTGTGCATGTCTGGAAAAAACTGATCTGCCACTTCTTGGTATCCATAGCAACAGAGGGCACAAGCACCTCACCTTTTCAGTCAGTGCTTAATATAATGGCTGCGCACACACACACACACACACACACACACACACACACACACACACACACACACACACACACACACACACACACACACACACACACACACACACACACACACACACACACACACACACACACACACACACACACACGTTAGCCATTTGATTGTGTCTTCCAACAGCCCATTTTTTGTCCCTTTCCGCTGTACTTTAACTCTCTGCTCTCTCCATCCCCCCAATGCTCTCTTTCGCCTTCATTCCTCCCTCTGTCCACCTATAATCACTTTTACTCAAGTAACAGATTGTCCTTGACTTGAAAATTGAACCCTGCAGTGGGTGGCGCAAACCGAGCTGAAAAGTGGTTTGAAAGAATAGTGTCATCATTCATTTTATTTGAATGTACTAAATAGGTTTCATTCTATTGGATGAAAATGTGAAGTTAAATGTGCATACCATTGCAATATACAATTTAATGTTTGGCTCTGTATTTTTCTGCACAAATCATGTTTAATTCAGTAGCACCATCTCTTGAAGTAAGAATTGAAGTGAATTCATTAAAATGCATCAATCAATTAAAAGCAGATCAATGTGAAATAAAGCAACATTAAGACATCCAATTACCATAGATAATCCACTAAAGCCAAGGCTGGATTCACACAGGCAGTTGGGAGTTGATGGTAAACAGCTTAGTTTAAATGGCCAGCAGAATTTCAACGAGTAAATGATGAAAAACTATGCTTAATTGCTCTGTTTCCCACTGCACGTGGACAAACATAGCAGCAGGACACTCCTCCCTGTGTGAAGCCAGCGTAAGCTCACATCACCTCGCACATGTGTCCCCCCAGTGGGCTCCACACCTGTATGTGTCATCACATGGACATCAGCGTGGAAAAGACCAGCAGATAGTCTCGCAAGATCTACGTTAGCCCAAGCCTTGATCCCAGACGGCAGGTGTCGCATTGCGCCACAACCCTCCACCATGTCACATGTCAAGACGTCCTGGTTGAAAGATGCAGACAACCTTGTGATGGAGTGAGAGAAAGGCTCCTCCTTGGGCTAGATGTGGTGTTGCTTGTGGTGATGCACACAAACACACACCTGCATGAGAAGAACCCAACCCATCCTCAGCAGCTGCGGGCAACACGTCTTATGACTGACCAATTGGAAAGTCTCCTGGTGAACCAGTGACAGCCACTTGCTGCGGAGGGACAGCAGGAGGCCAGGGCCTCTCCCATCCATGTCTTAGTGACAACGTCTGGTTTAGACATGACTGATGAGATGTACGGGATGTTTACAACCTTGGTGGCGGAGGGGAGATTACATTTAATTCGGGGTAAGGACGACTTCAATCACAGTGAAATATGTCTTCACCAGAGAGCAAGAGTGTGCAAGACCAAAAGAAGAGTGAGACGGAGAAAGGGAGGGTTGGGGGAGGGAGGTGGTGAAAGATGAAAAAAAAAGGATAAGAGAACTATCTTTGAAATGCGGTTCCTTCACTGGTTCTGCCTTGGGCACGCCATTCCTCGTCTCTCTCGCTCTTTCTCCCCCTCCCTCATATCCTAGCTCTCTCCATTTGCCCTTCCCTCCTGGTTCTTCTGTCCCTCTCCTCTCCTGTCCTCCGCCGCAGAAAGCATGTGGAATGTGACTTGTATATGTGAAACCTCTGTGTGCCACCGCATGCTTTGTGTATGCACACGTTTGTTTGTTTGGTTGTTATTTACGGGGGGGGGGGGGTGGAGGCAAATCATTTTAACGAGCTTCACCCCATTTCCACAGTTGGACTCCTTTTGCCAGACCCCTCCACCAGCCAAAACCCACATGCAACACCTCCCTGCACCACCCCCCCCCCCACCTTCACCACACAGGAGTTGTCAGGATTCGACTGCATTTGTTCCAAATATTAATGGCAGCCATTAAAACTAGAATCTTCCCTCCCTGGCCATTTCCATTTCTATTTGGGCTGTTAACAAACGACAGTTATGCTGCTCAGAGTTGTCATGATTGAACCCCCACTCCTAATTGTGAGCCAGTGTGCGACCAGCCGATTACAGCTAATGTCCCCTCGTAGGAATGAATGGAATTTCAATGTAGTCAACATGTCCTATTTTTCCCACACCCAAATTCATATTTTAGCAGCATTGGGTTTTCTCAAATGTGACTTTGAAATAGTCATGAGTTGATTTCTGAACAGATGTACTTATGAAGTTGTAGTTGTGAATTATTTGACAAGCGCAAATATAAGTATGAGTATGAGTACGAACACTACTAGGTCTACTAATAATGATGCACTTTCCATTAGGTCAATAACAAGATTCCCCAGAGCATCTTGATAAGAGACTCATCATCATATGGGTGTAGGGCCTCAGCCATCCAAGGTGGTGGTTGGGACCACATGCTTCCTTACTTTAAGGGTAAGGAGGCACCGCAAAGTCTGATCTCCACCAAGGTTATTATAGTTTTGCATTTTTCATGAGTTTTTATTTATATTTCGTTTTGACTTTTTGTTTTCAATTTCAGTTTAGTTTTAATTAGTTTTTAAAGCGGGTTTGCTCATTTAGTTTAGTTTTTATTTTTTGAAAATGCTTAGTTTGAGTTTAGTTTTTATTAGTTTCAGTATTAGTTTTAGTCTTTACCACGGAACGCAACAGACCAAGGGGGGGGGGGGGGGGGGGAGGCCAGTCAGGGAAGCTTCATTTTTTTCCTTGCAAAACAACATGCTCAAAATGAATAGTAGATACTGTAGTATATACAGTATGTGTGCATTATGTAGGGTATGGGGAGACAGGGCTGCTGAGCCTGAAGCTGCATCAGGGACAGGGACAACTGATTTATTATGAATAGCTTGCTAAAAGTTTGCTTGCATTGATTAAATGTCGACTAAAAGAAGAGCGAAATGTAAACACTCAAGCACGCACCCACACATTTGAGAAAAGCGCAGTAACACAAAAAAGTAACCAACACAATAGTCCAGCCATACCATAGAAAATGACTGACAGTAATATGTAGACTAGGTTATGTAAAAACAACTGACTTACATGCATGCGTGTTAGTTTTGCTAATGGCGCCGTGTACTTGAAAACAACTCAACTTTTATTCAAAAGAAATATTATATCAGACTCCAAAAGTGACCTGGGCCGCGGCCCCCCTGGTTTCCACTCCCCTTGATAAATGTGACACGTGCTGGTAATTTGGGACGAAGGGGGGAAAGTCATTTTTCTGTTTTTTACAGATTATGAAAGTGCAGATTGTAAGCTTTCAACTGATGTGTCATACTTTGAAAATAGTTGAAGAAGATCTTCCTATTTTAATGTTGGTACACCTGGAATCCACAAGCAGAGAAAAACCCCTTGAAAGATTTTGAAGCTTTTCACACGTTCACCTTCAGAACAATGGGCGGGAACAAGCCGTTAACTCCGCCCCCAACCAGCTGCTGGTTCAGCTACATTAGGCTTTTAAGTCTCATGTATTACACCAAAATGTGTATTAAGTTTTTAAAAAAATAGCACAATTGTGATGTGTTCACTTCAAGACTTTCAAGATCTCGCAAACGTTCATTATTTATCCTCGAAAAACTGCAGCGAAACAGCGATCCTTTGTACTTTTTTTGGGAGGGTGAGATCTTTCTACGCGCTGGGAGTTCTTGTAGCTGCGGGGAGGCCAGCGGATGTGACGTGCGTGGTGACGAAAGCCAATGAACCGAATATGTTAATCAAACACTTCACACACCACGCCCCCGAAACGTAGGCGCAATAGCGCCTAAAACAAGCCGACTTTGCTGACAAATTACGAGTATTTACTGATCCTCAACATGTTGTTTATTTAATTGAGTCAGTTGTTCAACACTTTAACTTTCGTAATATATAAAAAAAGGAAAAAAGTCAAAAAAACCATCTTGTTTTGCCTCTAGCGAAAAACGAGAATCATGACAACAGACCCAAATGACCAGCGCGAGTCGCAAATGCTCCACATATTGTATCATCTTCCACTGCAAGTCACGTGCTCTTATTTGCGACACATTCATATACAAAGTCATCCCAAACGGGACTCTGTCGCTTTCTCCCGACTTTTGCCGCCATGATACCAGGCGAGGGGCGTGTACTACAAGTGGCTCAGCGGAAGATAGACTGAGGCTATGTATGAAGTACATTGACAAAGACGAAAACTAAAGACATTTTCTCTCTAATTTTATTTTATTTTAGTTAGTTTTGTAAAGACACAATACAGTTTCAGTTAGTTATTGTTTTTTTGTAAAGCCTTTTATTTTTATTTCAGTTAACGGAAAAAAAAATTCACACCTAGTTTTCGTTTTTTCGTTAGTTTTCGTTAACGATAATAACCTTGATCTCCACTGAAGAGCACAAGAACCCAATCACACCTCCTACAGGAGATAGGGAATCTCCACCAGAGCCTATTTTCCACTGAGATGAAAAGACATTCCATCAAGGCTGCAGTGAAACGCCGAGATGGAGATGAAAGACACTCAGCCGAGCCTGCCTCACAGGGCGTCGTAGCCAGGAAGATGGCAAGAAGGCAAACAAACTCGCCCTCACCCCTCCCTTCGGGAGAAAAGGGCGTGGCTCAAAAGTCAGCTCATCAACGTCACTTCGGCTTGAGTGAATTGGGGGCGTATCTGCATTCACCTAGTCTAAATAAGATCAGCATTCCACCCCACCCAGTCGGACGCTATCTTGCAAACCACAGTCTCTAGACTAGGGGCTCCTGGGGAAGAGACACACATGCATAAAAATGCTCCTGGTCCTGCGTCCACGATCCTGGCCGGTCACCTCCACACGGTTGTCCTTAGACGCGTTTGGTAGTGGTTATTCTCAGTCATTGGACTAGAGAAGCTAAACCTGAGGACGAAGTTCCTTGTTTCCTTTTAACACTACCAGCCATGCTGTAGTACCTTTGCCAAGTCTGAGTCGAGAATAAGTCGACTACAAACTACGCAGCTTTTGTTTTGAGAGGATAAAGGGCGATCGATTCCCCTTTAATTCCCGACATCGACGGACCGCCACAAATACCACAAATGACGTACCCAACCTCGGTGCCGAGCACCGGACATCAGGACCATCAAAACGCAACCCCACCGAACGCAGTCGACGCAGTTCTTCTGGGAAAGAACGTACCGCTTTCAGCAAGGCTGACCACAGGACCATCCACACCCAACCCCACCGAACTCGAAGCAGTTCTTTGGGAAAGGAAGAACAAGCCACCTCTCGATCGCTACACACGATCTCCAGCAAGGTAGATATCTGGGCACAGTTACATAGAACTGTGTTATATGATGTTGATATTGTCGGACAATTGTAAACACGTTTTGCCTCCTTCCCTTATGTTTTGATCTGAAGTCTGAGTGGATCCCCGTCCGTTAGATCTGTACATGCCAGTCTCTTTTGGTTTTCTCTCCCTTTTACTAACAAAGCGCATACATCTCGTTTTAGTGTTTTGATACTGAGATGCTGAAGGCTCTGGACATTGTCGGGCTGTCGTGGCTGACACGCCTAGTCAATGTAGCGTGGAGGTCGGGGACAGTACCTGTGGAGTGGCAGACCGGGGTGGTGGTCCCCATTTTCAAGAAAGGGGACCTGAGGGTGTGCTCCAACTATCGGGGTATCACACTGCTCAGCCTCCCCGGGAAAGTTTATTCCAGGGTGCTGGAAAGGAGGCTCTGGCTGATTGTCGAACCTCAGCTCCAGGAGGAACAATGCGGATTCCGTCCTGGCCGTGGAACAGTGGACCAGCTCTTTACCCTCGCAGGGTTGTTGGGGGGCGCATTGGAGTTTGCCCATCCAGTCTACATGTGCTTTGTGGACTTGGAGAAGGCCTATGACCGTGTCCCCCGGGGAATCATGTGGGGGGTACTACGGGAGTATGGGGTACCGGGGCCGTTGGTACGTGCCATTCGGTCCTTGTATGAACAAAGTGCGAGCTGCGTCCGTATTCTCGGCACAAAGTCAAGCATGTTCTCAGTGGGTGTTGGACTCCGCCAAGGTTGCCCCTTGTCACCGGTTCTGTTCGTGATCTTCACGGACAGAATCTCAAGGCGCAGCCGAGGTGAGGAGAGTGTCCGGTTTGGGGACCTCAGAATTGCATCTCTGCTCTTTGCAGATGATGTGGTTCTGTTGGCTACATCAGACTGTGACCTCCAGCATGCACTGGGGCGGTTTGCAGCCGAGTGTGAAGCGGTCGGGATGAGAGTCAGCACCTCCAAGTCTGAGGCGAAGCTTTCGATTTACTGGTCCATCTACGTTCCAACCCTCACCTATGGTCACGAGCTTTGGGTAGTGACCGAAAGAATGAGATCGCGGATACAAGCGGCCGAAATGAGTTTCCTCCGCAGGGTGGCTGGGCTCAGCCTTAGAGATAGGGTGAGGAGCTCAGACATCCGGAGGAAGCTCGGAGTAGAGCCGCTGCTCCTCCGCATCGAAAGGAGTCAGCTGAGGTGGTTCGGGCATCTGATTAGGATGCCCCCCGGGCGCCTCCCTTTGGAGGTTTTCCGGGCACGTCCAACTGGGAGGAGACCCCGGGGCAGACCCAGAACCCGCTGGAGAGATTATATATCTCGTCTGGCCTGGGAACGCCTCGGGATCCCCCAGGAGGAACTAGAGAGTGTGGCTGGGGAGAAGGAAGCCTGGGGGGCCCTGCTTAGCCGGCTGCCACCGCGACCCGGCCCCGGATAAGCGGACGATAATGGATGGATGGATGGATACTGGTGTTAGAAGTGAGTGATTCAAATCCTCCCGCCTAGTCACTCACTGATCACATAGATCCCTTTGTTAGGACCATCTCCCCCACACACTCCCACATCCACAGACACACACACACACACACACTTCAGGTTGTGCATTGCTTATTGTATTTGAGGAATACTTTATGCCAGCTGTCAACTTGAATTTAAATAAACATTCTTATATGATAACTATTTGTGTTTTTTTTCTTGAATATTGTGCTGTGCCAGCCTCTGTCGCATAAAGAACTCTGAATCCTTCAACCTTTACTAGTTATTGATATGATATGATAATTATTGAACATAGTTCCAATTTGATAGCTTTGTATATTTTATGAGACTTAATCCACTGTCCGGTTATTGGTCCCTGATTTCAGGGTGGGGCCCCATTATTAACTTTTTTTAAATTTTAATCATGAAAAGTTTTCTTTTAATATTATTCATTCAATAACCTACCGTAAGACCTACATGGGGATATTTAAATGCATCAATAGATTCATCGAATGTGCATGTGCATCCAGGACTCTGCATCAAACCTTTATGGCATAGTTAAGTGAGTAAGAGACCACACACACACACACACACACACACACAGACACAGACACACACACACACACACACACACACACACACACACACACACACCACACCCCCCCCCTTGTTCACCCTCTCACCCCCCCCACCAATCATCACATATGTTTTCCAAGTGATTCTCAGGAAAATGTTTCCAACCGGCATCGTATTCCTCTACTGTCCATTAGGGCCATGTGCTGTGTTATCCACATTTGGCTCTCAATAAAATGCTGATCATTTCACACCAAAGGCATTTTACTCAGATTTGTGTGCGGCTGTGCGATCACTCAAGAAGCTGAGGCAAGACGTCATGCAAACAGTTAAGCCTTTAACAGCGAAACACTCTGCCTCCGCCACTGTGCTTTCTACAGCAACCGCAGCAGGCAGTGGGGACAACATTGAAGTGTCGGGGACGCAGTGCTTGTGTGTGCGCGCGCATGTGCATGCTTGTGTGTGTGTGTGTGTGTGTGTGTGTGTGTGTGTGTGTGTGTGTGTGTGTGTGTAGGGAAGGCGGGCTGGAAAGTTTAGCTTTAGGAACCTCTGTCCTCAGGTATGCATTTTTTTCCCCAGTGTGTACCGCAGGAAAACAAACTAATCGACTCCCGACTAAGAGAGTGTTTTTTGTAAGCCGTCACAATGGGGAAGACACATCAGCGTTCATCACACCGAGGGACGGGAGCCCTTTAGCTGACCCCCCCCCCCCCCCCCGCCCATCCTCTAGAAAGAGCTGTGATGGCTTCTGAACGCAGCATCACAGAATGGTTTAAACTGCAGGTGCAAATGGAGCTCCTGAGTGAATTCCAATAGTGTCGGGTCAGACAGGATTATTATTGGCCATCGCAACTGCGGCGCCGTGCACCCTACAGTTGGTCTCTATTGATTCTCAATCTCTCTGCTCTCTCTATATCTGCCTCCCTTACACACACACACACACACACGCACAAAAGATGCATGCACAGAGACGTAAAATACCTTTCACCATTTCCTCTCGCTGATTCCATGCACACATACACACACGCCTCTGTTGCTGGATCTCCGTGTGCAGCATGTTGCCATAGTGACAGAGTTGTCGTGGTGACGAACAGATGTTTGTTTGACTGATGATGTCATAAGTGCTGCACCTGCTGCCTCTTACTCCATTGGTCCCCCCCCCCCCCACTCTCAGCCCCTCTCTCCCTCCGGCTTTTCTCTCTCCCCCTCGCTCATCAATATGTACCTCAGTACTTCAAAGCTGTGGTTTTGGGACTTGACAATATTTGGGTTGTGTTTTGTTTCAAACCGGCGGAGCATAATGGCTTGTTTAACTGCAGTCTTCATACAACAGAGAGACACGACTGCTGGAGTCACAGTTTGATGACGACATGCTCTGGTGCCACAGTGTGGGGGGCTCCCCCTCCATCTTTTAAGGGTTAGTTAAATGGGGTAAACCAACTCCTTCAGGAATAGGTCTCTTTTTGTTTGTAAATTCACTCTCATAAAAAGTTACACGTGACTTGCTAAAACAAGGCACAAATAGTGCAGGCTTTCTAATGCCTAAACGAAAAACACTACCCATGACCCATTTTAGAGGCTTTTAAGATGATTTTCAGATGACATTCAGATCAAATGCATCCTGTACATTCATGTGTTTGCATTTACAATTGGGGGTTGTAAATGCAAACACATTTACGACCACTGTGTGCGTGTGTCACTCACCATTAACACACTGGTAGTGGTCACAGCAGCTCCCTGGTGTTCCATTGCCGTTGGCGACCATCTGGGGATAGGAGGCGGGTGGACAAGAGGGCACCCCACAACTACCTGTTGGCAGACACTCACACCTACACACACACACACACACAACCACACAACCACACACACACACACACACACACACGATTCATTTTCCTTCTACAATTAAGGAGCATTTCTGTTTACGTCAGTCGATAAATCAGCGAGGGGGGGTTAGGGTTAGACACACATACAGCACATGCTATTCTGATTGGATTTGCCTTGAAGATTTTGGCTAGATTGCCAATTCTTGTACATTAGCGGTGCAACGGTACACAATGCTTTGCGTCAAACTGTCAAACTAACTAACAACACTTACTGGCAACTACTAAGACTCTTGATCCCTGTGACACACAGAAACCACGTGATACCAATGTTGCAAGACTATTGGCTCAAAAGCCTTGTTAGACAGACATCTTAGACAAACACACTTTGATTAAAATGATTAACTCATAATCATAACATATACTGTATTTTCAGCAAAAGTGATTTTATGCTGCATCTTTCCAAAAGCCACTGTGTATGTATTTTATTTTAATCGTCTACATAAATGTATCAATTGCACCTTTAAGTTGCTGAGAAATTAGTCATTAAGCTCTTATTGGTTTTTAAGCAGTCAACAACGAACTTCGACACATTGATTTTGGGAAAATTTTCGTCCATTTCTTACCTAGTAGGCAGAGTACAGCATCCGTCGGCGGTCAGTCGGACCTGAGTCTCGTAGCTGTCGGGTGCACAGTTCCCCTGCAGGACCAGAGGGCACTCCACAGCACTGCAGTCCACACTGTAGACTGGAGACAGAGACAGGCAACTTGTGTTGGATTGTTACGTCGGCAATCTAAACCGGCATCATGCATCTTTGGTCATGGAGGACACATGAAGTAACATGTGCTAATGCGACTGCCTTCACAGAGGGAGCATATCCAGACATGGAATGCAGGTATGCAAATATTTGATTTGGGAACTTCCTTCTCACTACAGTATTCCAGTACTACACCTAAACACGCACCAAGCATAGTCCTGTTAAAGTGGTGTCTGTATTTAAACCTGGATTTGGTGCTTCCAGAAATCCCAATAGACCTCATTCACCTTTACCTAAACCATGTGAAATCAATCCATTATTTTTAGCTCTGCATTTCCTGCTCTCTATTTCCCCAACCAGGTAGTATTTAAAATATATTATGATTCTGGTTTTCATGGTTTCCCTAAAGACTCTAGAGGGCTTCTCTGCCCAACTAACCAATCTGGCCACTAGGTGAATAAGGTCTGTTGTGCATCAGCATTTGCTGAGGTGTGACTAATGACCACAATCAGCTGACTGCTGACCACGCAGAACACAGCAGCCCTGCTCACACACACAATTGATGCTTGTCTTACAAAAAAAAATAATGCCTTGGAAAGATTACGAGTGTGGAATTTCAAAAATGACCTACTTACCGGGTTTACACTCGTAGAGGTCACAGCACTCGCCCGGGCGGCCCGTCGCCTTGGTGACCAGAATGGTGAGGTGTCCGGGCTGGCAGAGCTTGCGGAGGCAGCCAGAGGGCCGGCAGACGCAGCGCGACGGGAGCGGGCAGCACTGGCCTGCCGGGGCGTAGCCCTCGATAAGCACAGAGTCCTCGGGGCAGCGCGGGGAGAACTGCACCTCGCACCGCGCCTTGGAGCAGTCTGGACGGGACTCTGCAGAGGAGCAAACAAGCGCTGTGTGTTACCATGGGATGGGAGGACAATGTCCTCTAAATTAATGAGCTTAAAGTGGCTGTAAGGTATAGTGCCGGCAGCCCCTATACGCAGACAACGCACATTGTGTGGGGCCCCACACCACCCTAACAAATTGAGACGCAGACGCTGAGAGGGTATGCTAATGCTCATGTGTTGTTGGCTGTGTCCAAGAGAGTTAAGCGCCACACACCATACCATGTGGCGTTATATTGCATAGAAATGTCATATACAACATTTCTCATAAGGCTCATACTCAACGTCCTAGAAGAAACATCATCCTTAAAAATCTCAGCCCAAAAAGACAGTTTGAATTCAGGGGGCTCACTTACGCTTTAAGACTGCACCCTCTAAAATGATTATCCTCTTATTATTTATAAGGAGGAAGATATTGTAAGGCACTTTGGATAAAAGCATAATCCAAACTACATGAATATATTTCAAAATCCAACATACTCAGGAGTAAAGGTTTTGTGCAATAGCTTTATTACGCAACAATAAACTTGCCAAAAGTAGTCATTGAAATGTATTCCTTGTTGTAATATTCAGGGTTTAGAAGAAGATCTTTCAACTAAAACATTTTTATATTCAATGCAAGTCCATTGTTTATATTATGTACCCTAACACTAGGGCTGAACAATTCATCAAAATTAGGGCTGTCAAACGATTAAAATTATTAATCGCATGATTTTGTGTAGTTAATCGCGATTAATCCCAAGGTTTTTATTGACTCAAACTTGAATGATTTTTCCAGTGAAAAGCAGTGTATTGTGTTGTAGCCATATGAATGGAAAATATAAGCAGCATCCAAATGTATTTTTTATTACAATAAAAAAATCCAATATAAAACCAAAAATATTTGTAGCCACTGCCAGGGCAATAACATTTTCATATTCTTATCTAGTTAATTCGGGGGGTGCTCCGAATTAACGGAGCACCCCCCCCCCCCCCCTCAGAACCACGAATTAACAGACCCCCCCCCATCAGAACCACAAATTAACGGACCCCCCCTCCCCCCCTCAGAACCGCGAATTAACGGACCCCCCTCCATCAGAACCGCAAATTAACGGACCCCCCCCCCCCCCTCATCAGAACCGCCAATTAACGGACCCCCCTCCATCAGAACCGCGAATTAACGGACCCCCCCCCATCAGAACCACGAATTAACGGATCCTCCCCCCCATCAGAACCGCAAATTAACGGACCCCCTCCCCCCCATCAGAACCGCAAATTAACGGATCCTCCCCCCCCCCATCAGAACCGCAAATTAACGGAGCCCCCCCCCCCCAGAGACGCTGACTCGGAGACCGTTGCGCGCCTCACGGTAGCGTCATTGCGCATCCTTGGCGCAACATCTGTGATGTCCACCAATGTCCTGAACAACAACACGTCCTCTTGCTTGAAGTACTTCGGTGATAAACGAATCAAAAGGTCAAACTACGTAATTGCGTTAATGGCGTCAAAAAAATTTGTGGCGTTAATGCGTTAACTTTGACAGCCCTAATCAAAATATAATCAAGATCCCAATATGGCCAAGTGCTACATCCAAATTGTAAGAATTGCAATTGTGTGGGTAAAATGTGTGAATTTACTTTTCCAACAACATTAAAAATTAAGTACTGTGGTGCTGCAGAGATGTTCTGGCCTGCACATGTTTGTGTTTGCTACAAACCAACAAATTCCCTTTTTTTTTTCTTTTCTTTTTTTTTTAGGGGTAGAAATTTTAATTTGGATGCAAAAATGATTATTCCCACAAATAATGAATCATATTGCAATCACAATATCTGTATAATATAAAATAATAATAGAATATGATTTTGTACCATATCGTTCCACCCTAATAAAGCACATCAGCCATATCACTCCTTCAATCCAAGTCATGTATTGTATCCCTAATGTGCAGCCCAATGGGACACCAAATTAGCGCTCACTAATGAAGATCATTACTCTAGTCTCTCCAGGCGCTTAGGAGGCCGAGCCTTAACGCTGCCGTAGTGATGGAAGCCAAATTGTGCGACTCGTCTCCATGGACACTCTGCGTCTGAACACGTGACCGGTGAAGGCAGCCAAAGTCAACTTATCAAATGCCTGGAAGCCAGGGATTTAAACTGCTGCGACTGACAATTCCCTTGTTGGTCTCTGTAATAACCGTACTTGGTGCTACTACTATGGTTATGTTCGCGAGCCGGTTACAGAGAAATATGTCAAATTGGATATAACTGATGGCTGTGAAAAATGGTCAGGTTTAGGTGTTCGGTTCAAGAACCTTCAGAAGAAATGTTTGGGTATGATGTGATCCATTTAGGTAACCCTTTGGCTTGTCAAGATAAACACAATGATCTGGGCAGCCGAACTTCGCTCCGTTACCTATGTAGAGACATCTACCCACAGAGAGAGAGAGAGAGAGAGAGAGAGAGAGAGAGAGAGAGAGAGAGAGAGAGAGAGAACCAGAACAGACTGTGGCAGTGGCAGGACATTTGCATTATGTTTACTTGGAACGTGTTTAGTCTCTCTCTTCTGCCACTGCGCTGAAGTGAGCCAAGAACACATGATGTACGCGTAGGTCCTACAGCCAGACAGCACCGCGGTGTGTAGGCCACCAACGGTGACTTGTTGTGCTCGTCTGTTTGCAGAGAGCCAATCACAACCAATGGTCAATGTGTGAAGCACTTGACAGCTTCCATCACGTTTCCACTTTGGATTTTTCTAACAGAGTAGGATGGATGGATGGCTGGCTGGCTGGCTCACGCACACACACACCCTGTTGCCATGGTGATCGTACACATCCGATAATGGTAATATGTCTCATTACCCCAGGGGTGAATGATGTTAGCTTGCAGGCGTGGCCCCGGGCAGGCTCCCCCTCTGCACCGTGGTCTTGTTTTCACTCACCTTATCTTGTCAGACCAACGGCCGCTGCTTCATTAAGGACGGCGCTGATAGGGGCAGCAGGAACTTCACCCCAGAAAAGACCAAGAGGTCAAGCCCCAGTCTCTCTCTCTCTCTCTCTCTCTCTCTCTCTCTCTCTCTCTCTCTCCCCCCCCCCCCCCCCAGAATCCAGGAGAAGGACTGTGCTAAGAGCATCGTGTTAGAACCTCTCTCCCAGGTCCTGCAAGACTTTTTATTTCCTTTGTCTGTGGCTGCATCTGAACCTGTGTATCACACCATACCATGCACTACAGTGTGTACCGTTGTATGGCATACTATTAGTACGCAATGTTTTTGGACTACGGTGTCGCAGGATTCAAAGTGATGGCCATAATGGATGACGACACGCTACAAACACACCAAAGTTAGTGGTCGGCAGATGTGTGCCAAAATCATATATTGCACCTGTAGTTTGGCTCAAGTTTAATCACCTCTAAATTCATCCGCAAGCCAACTTGTAACCATAGCAACATTATAAAGAGCATATCTGTCAAAGCTTAACTTATCAACTGCAGCAAGCATAAACGACTGGGAAGGAAAACACACCAGTTGTTGAAGAATGGGACCCAGTCCAGGAATCAGGAATCATTTGGAACCAGTTACAGAGATGGAGCCCTTTGCTTACCTAAACCCATTGTGATTTATACCATGCCTACCTGCCTATGACTGTAGAGTCCATACACTGTCCATACAGCGTTCGCAAACTACAAACTACCATTTTGGTACTTTTCGGATACAGTGTTTTTCATACTACTTGAAATGTGCTTTTGGATGAACTACATAATAACCTTGCGTGGAGGCATCACCACAACCTCCATCCCACATGTATTTATTCCTTGCCTTATTGGAATATTTTAAAATAATGCAATCGGTCTGCAATACTAGTTTAACATGATATAGCTATATCATTTAAAACATTACATTGGTTTCTTGTCTGATCTGGGATCAAGAAAAAAGTGCTACTATATAAACAAATGCAACTTTTTATATTATGTCTTTGAGAATATTTCTGCTAATGATATTGTAATGTTATTTATCTCTCTCTCACACACACGTTTTCTTTTTTGCTATGCAGTGTACCTGTGTGTGTATAAAGAACTGGTGAAGTGTACTCATGGCTCAGCCTTTGTAGTTTCTCTGTGTCTTTAACTCTCAAGAGAAGATCTGAGAATGTGAGAGCAGGCACATTAGTGTGTAAGTGTCGTTCTATACGCTTGTGCTTTGTGACTACATCTTTGTATGTTTGGGAAAAGGAAACTCTGGAAGAAGAGAAATGCTATTAATAGGCAGAGTAGGCAGAGTGTGTGTGTGTGTGTGTGTTTTACAGGGGTTGTGTTTCGGAGTGATTACAGGCTCTGCTATTGCTACAACGGCAAACAAAAGCAAACACTCTCAGAGAGTAATTAAGCTGCAAACACAACTTAACACTGACACACACACACGCCTCCACACGTGTCATACTCAAGTCCACATATACTGTACCAGACCATGTACACACACACATACATGACCCCAGGCGAGTCACAATATGTGCACGAATTCACCATAATACTACCTCTCATCTCCTCGCATCAATCAACCATCCATCCATTTTCGTCCGCTTATCTGGGGCCGGGTCGCGGTGGCAGCCGGCTAAGCAGGGCCCCCCAGGCTTCCTTCTCCCCAGCCACGCTCTCTAGTTCCTCCTGGGGGGTCCCGAGGCGTTCCCAGGCCAGACGAGATATATAATCCCTCCAGCGGGTTCTGGGTCTGCCCCGGGGTCTCCTCCCAGTTGGACGTGCCCGGAAAACCTCCAAAGGGAGGCGACCGGGGGGCATCCTAATCAGATGCCCGAACCACCTCAGCTGACTCCTTTCGATGCGGAGGAGCAGCGGCTCTACTCCGAGCTCCCTCCGGATGTCTGAGCTCCTCACCCTATCTCTAAGGCTGAGCCCAGCCACCCTACAGAGGAAACTAATTTCAGCCGCTTGTATCCGCGATCTCATTCTTTCGGTCACTACCCAAAGCTCGTGTCGTGACCATAGGTGAGGGTTGGAACGTAGATGGACCTGTAAATCGAGAGCTTCGCCTTCCGGCTCAGCTCCCTCTTCACCACAACGGACCGGTACAGCGCCCGCATTACTGCAGATGCTGCACCAATCCGTCTGTCCATCTCCCGCTCCATTTTGCTTCAGCGACCGCTGAAGCTGCGGTCCTTTTGGCCTCCCAGTACCCGTCTGCTGTTTCAAGTTCAAGTTCAAGTTCAAGTATTTTTATTGTAACTTCACAATTTACACGTGAGTATAAGCAGTGAGTTAAAAACCTTTTGTGCAAAACGCCTGACAGCCGACAGTAATTATAAGAATACAAAATAGAATAAAACTACAAAATAGAAATAGAACTATGAATAGAATTCTATATAAAATAAGTAAATGAAATCTAAAATGAAATGGAATATACAGTAAAATATCCATACACATATAAATCGATGTACTAAAATATACATTGTTATATGCTGACATTCACAGAATGTTACGGAATACCTTCTCAGACAGTCAACACAACACTAGCACCAGCAGTTGGCACCAGGACTAGCACTAACACCAGCACCAGCACTAGCAGTAACACTAGCACCAGGACCAGCACTAGCAGTAACACCAGCACAGCACTAGCACCAACACTTAGCACTGCTACCAGCGCTAGCTCCAGCAGTAACAACTTATCACCAGGACTAGCACTAGCAGTAACACTTAGCACTAGCATTAGACATTGATGCCGAACTTGTTCAGCAGCCTGATGGCCTGACTGTGGAAGCTGTCTCTGAATCTGCTCGTGTGGCATTTGATACTGCGGTATCGCCTGCCTGACGGTAGGAGTGTGTACAGTTCGTGGCTGGGGTGGTTATTGTCTTTAATAATCCGTTTGGCCTTGGCCACACACCGCCTGGTGTATATATCCAGGAGGGAGGGAAGCTCACCTCCAACGATGTACTGGGCCGTCCGCACCACCCTCTAGTGTTTTACGCTCCAGTGCGGTGCAGTTCCCGTACCAGACGGTGATGCATCCTGTGAGAACACTCTCGATGGTACAGGAGTAGAATGTTCTGAGGATGCGGGGGCACATGTTGAATTTCCTCAGTCGCCTGAGGAAATACAGGCGTTGTTGGGCCTTTTTCACCACGTGTGGTGTGCGTGGTCCATGTGAGGTCCTCGGAGATGTGCACGCCGAGGAACTTGAAGCTGCTGACGCTCTCTACTGCAGCACCGTCGATGGAGATGGGGGTGTGCTCTCCTCTCCGCTTCCTGTAGTCCACGATCAGCTCCTTGGTCTTCTTGACGTTGAGGGCGAGGTTGTTTTCTTGGCACCACTGTTCAAGTGATCCAACCTCCTCCCTGTAGGCTGTCTCGTCGTCGTCGGCGATCAGACCCAACACTGTCGTGTCGTCAGCAAACTTGATGAAGACGTTGGAGCTGTGCATAGCCATGCAGTCGTGGGTGTACAGGGAGTAGAGGAGAGGGCTCAACACGCATCCCTGAGGGGCTCCGGTGTTGAGGGTCAGCGGCTCTGAGGTGGTGCTGCCCATCCTCACCACCTGGCGGCGGCCCGACAGGAAGTCCAGTATCCAGCTGCACATGGTCGGGTGCAGGCCTAGACTCCTGAGCTTGGTGTCGAGCTTGGCAGGAACTATCGTGTTGAACGCTGAGTTGAAGTCCACAAACAGCATTCTCACACAACAGTTCTTCCCCTCCAGGTGAGAGAGGGCGGTGTGAAGTGCCATGGCAATGGCGTCGTCGGTGGATCTGTTTTGACGGTAAGCAAATTGCCATGGGTCCAGCGTGGCAGGCAACATGGAACAAATGAAGTCCTTGACCAGCCTCTCGAAGCATTTACTGGCAATCGAGGTGAGGGCTACAGGTCTCCAGTCATTCGGGCAGGTTACCTTGGGGTGTTTAGGGACAGGCACGATGATGGACATCTTGAAGACCTCGGGAACAACAGCCTGGGACAGGGACAGGTTGAAGATGTCTGCGAAGACTCCTGCCAGCTGGTCTGCGCATGCTCTGAGGACGCGCCCCGGGATGTGGTCTGGGCCCGCTGCCTTCCGGATGTCCACCCGCTTGAAGGCTCTGCGCACGTCAGCCTCTGAGATGTTCAGCAGGCTGGCCTCGTCAGGCAGCGCTGACTTCGGCGGGCTGCCGTTCACGTCGAACCGGGCGAAGAAGGTGTTTAGCTCGCCAGGGAGGGAGGTAGAGGAGTTCTCTACACCGCTGGTTCTCCCTCTGAAGTCCGTGATTGTCTGCAGCCCCTTCCACACACCCCTCACGTCGTGGCTCTTGAATTTGTCCTCCACCCTGTTCTTATACTCCCGCTTGGCAGAGCTGATGGTCTTGCGGAGGTCGTAGCGGGCTCTCGTATATTCCACCATATTCCCGGAGTCAAAGGCGGCGTTACGCGTGCGGAGTGCGGCGCGAACATCGCCATTAATCCATGGTTTCTGGTTGGGATAAATCCGAACCGATTTAGTAGGAACAACGTCATCTATGCATTTCTTGATGAACCCGGTGACTGAGGACGCGTACTCGCTGATGTTATTGTCCGACGCGACCCGGAACATATTCCAATCCGCGTCACCAAAGCAATCCTGCAGCATAGACTCCGATTGGTCCGACCAGCATTGGACCTCCTTCACAGCGATTGGTTGCTGCTTCAGTCTCTGCCTGTAGGCGGGGAGTAGTTGGATCGAGCGGTGATCTGATTTGCCGAACGGTGGGCGGAGGAGGGACTTCAGGAGACCCCTGGGCCAACCAGGC
This sequence comes from Coryphaenoides rupestris, assembly GCA_002895965.2. NCBI lineage: Eukaryota > Metazoa > Chordata > Actinopteri > Gadiformes > Macrouridae > Coryphaenoides > Coryphaenoides rupestris. Next base: position 215,722 of record PIJE02000040.1, on the reverse strand, counting down.
CTGAAAGGCCTCCTTCTTCAGCCTGACGGCTTCCTTCACCACTGGTGTCCACCAACGGGTTCTTGGGTTGCCGCCACGACAGGCACCGACAGCCTTTTGACCACAGCTCCGAGCTGCAGCCTCTACAATGGAGGCTCTGAACATGGCCCACTCAGGTTCCATGTCCCCAACCTCCCCCGGGATGCACGAGAAGTTCGTCCGGTGGTGGGAGTTAAAGACCTCACGGACACGGACGCTTCCTCCTCGCATCATCATGTGCAATATTTGTAATATGTCCAATACCTCTCCCACATTACCTTTCAACATTTTGTGCAATATTCTTCACTTCAATTATGCCAAATCGTTTTCGCCGTCTGAATATTTTATCTTGCCTATATATTTTTATATTTTGACATTGTACATTGTATATTTGTAAATCTGTTCACTGTATTGTGAACAGATGTACAGTATTGTATTGTTGTAGTGTATTGTACTGTATTACTATGCAACCTGGCACAAGAAGTTCATATAAGTACATCATATAAGTAAGCAGAAGCACATTCTCAATAAGGTCTTGGCTTTTTGCATTTTGTGGCCAAGTTTATCATAATTCCCATGTATGTTTTTCATCTGGCTGAACAATCTCAATATTATTGAAATGTCCATGTGCCTGAGGGCAAAATCCAAACCACAGAAGCTACAATATTTTGATGAGGATGAAATGTGTAAATGTAAATGTATATCACCAAGTACTTCAGTGGTGCATAGATGCCCTGGCTTACACATTTTCTCTCCAAATTTAAGAAAACATGTTTGTTTGGTACAAATGATGTACGATGGTGATGCAAAAAATTATCATACCCACTAACAGACAATCATAACGCAATATCTGTCAAAATAATCGCAAAATGACGTTTTTTTACCATATTGTTCAGCCCTAATTTTAAAATGTTTTCTGTATAAAAACACTGAATTGAGTCATGCAATGAATGAACACATACATCCTTTTTTGAAAACAATGTTGTCATTCTCTGCAATATGACTTTGCTTTCATCTTGGGCTGGAACGCTGTCTGTTGTGATCACATTAGATCACACTATATAGATAGAGAGTTCCTCTTGCCCGGTTAGTACTTCAAAAGGACACCTGTTATCATCCAGAAGTGAGGAGGAGCTATATTCACCTTACATTGTCGCAGGTGGAGGCTGGAGGTACATTGCAAAATCCAAAGCTTTCAGGAACCATACATTTCAAATACTGTATTACGTTTATAATACTCACGCTTTATTTATCTTTTTCGTACTGCATGAGTACAAACTAACAATTTGTAGAGTTTGTTGTTCCCATAATGGTTGATCCCAAAGGAGATGTACCCACAACCAAAATTTGAAAATTGAAAATGTCAAACAAAGCCAGTCGCCAATAGTTCATTTACGTGCTTATGCTAGCAGTAAGTGTTAGATTGCTTGAGGAGTAAGCGTAAGACGGATACGATTTTTTTCTCAAGCCATATGCCTTCCTTCAGAAGATAGAAGACATAAATTATATCTTAATAGACAGCCGACAGGAAAGAGCTTAATACACAATACAGGACACACACACACTTGGATTAAATATTTGATGGAAATCCAAAGCCAAAGCCCCTGACGGCACATCTCCCGCTCACTGCATCCCAGCCCCTCCAAGCACCAGCGATGTTACTAGAAACTCCTTCTCTGCTGAGAAGTTCCTCTGGCATGGAGGAACACGGAGGGAGGGGAACAGCCCGACACAAAAAGAGCAGGACAGGATGAGATGGAACAGTCAGCTGACAACCCAACAGAACAGGAGGGGAACACAACAAAGAGAAACGGAACAGAATGGAACAGACTTTTAACAGAACAAAAGAAACAGAGCCCAGGCCAGAAGTGAACAAAAGCAGAATGTTAGAAAGCTACTTTGACACCGGGGCTCTGCTGCAAATACCTGTGTGTCGCCCTCAGCCTCGACGTGCACTTATCTGTGCTCCCAGGATGTGTGCAAAAATCGTAATAACGTTCCATTTCATAACATCCCATTTCACGACGTTCCGAAAAGCCAAACTAAAATTCACAAACATATTGAGAATTGACACCAGAGTGCCCACCTAGGGCTGCGAAAACAAATATGAATATTATATTCATATTGTGATATGAGACTTGACATCATTTTCTTACCAGACTGTTCTATTATTTGCACTCAAGTTAAGTATTTAATTCACACAGGAGTATACAAAAATCGGCTTTACCATATGATTAAATGACCTGTATCAGGACAGACGTTTTCGGCCAGCCCTACACTCACCGTCAAGAATTGAATCGACGCACATTTCTGCTTAGAAGGCGGTGTTGGACGCTGGGACGATGCTCATCACATGCAGAGCTTGATGACTGCGGTAGAGCTGAGCCTCAACACAAGTCATCTGAATACAAACTCTGCAGGCTAAACCAAGTATTAGACCGACCGGAGATAGCCCTGTGCATTACTGTTGCTCAACACCACAGCGGCTATTAAGTGTTGACGTACTATCCGCTTTATTCCTATATGAGATATGGAAAATGCCTCTAGCGTGTGCACTTGCGTGCGTGTTTGTCTCCATTGGATCCTTGTATAGGACATTTGTAGAGGGCTTTTGAACAGCAATGATGAACAGAACTGCATTGATCCAAAACTGAAGGGACAATAAGAGAGGGGAGCGTGAGAATAAGGAGAGAATGACAAGACAATATAATGGCCACTTATCCAGATCCGTGAACTCTGTCAGATATTGGAATAAAGTTAAATACGATAGACGTGACCAGTAAGTTGATCCCATTTCACGTTCACTGACCCAAAGGCAAGCTTTAAGAAATTAAATGCCACATGAAAGAGAGAGGGCACAGGCACACAGACAGACACAAACACACACACACACACACACACACACACACACAGACACACAGACACACAGACGCGCACCAAATGAGAAGACCCTGTGGAACCCTCCCGGGGTAAACAGAATACCCAGGAATAGGAGGGGGAAAAAAGGAAATATGGAAATGATCCACTACAAGAAAATAGGACAGCAAAATCTGATTATTAACGGCTCAAATCTGTGGGAAGAAGACTTGGGGAAAGTTGTGGAACGTGTTGTAACTTGATGAGAACTTAAAAGGAGTCTACAGCTAAAGCACAGCGAGGCTTAAGGATTGAAATGCAGAGCTGGGAGAAGCAGGGAAATAATGTCTACTTTCAGGTATTAACCAAATTGAATATGAATTGTAACTTTACATTCAACTCATAGGGTTGCAAACACAGACTTTATTAGAGACACTTCTATACACAAATGCGTGCTGACAAAACCACACACACATCTGTATGATGTGAAGTGGCTGCCATGACAACCTTTCAACTAGTCACTGACGAAATACAAAGGTTGATATGGATCCACAGCCACCGCCAGGCCTTACAGAGGATATGATGCCACTTATTATGGTGCTCATTTCTCTGCACAAAAACAAAAATGAAACCGTCCAATGGTTACCAAGGGTGTTGTGTGTAGCGTACATGAAGTGCCCAATAAATGTACACATGACGTTTGCAAGGCCCTTTATTTTTGCAATAGCAGTTAGTGGTTGTGCTAGCAGCAGGCTGGAGACACACTACTGCTCTCCTTGCATCTCTGCATGCATACGTCCGACCATAAAGGAAAACAATACTCTTTGAAAACATTGCAGCGCTGTTAAATACACAGGAGACATCCACCATGTGTTTGAAAGTTGGAATGTTGTGGAGATTGTGATGATATTTTTCAGAGCAAAAAAGCGTTGCCTTTCATCACAACCCATGGCCATGTGTGGGGTCCATCCAGGCGTGTATCTAAACAGCAGAACTCAGTCTGCATGTCTGACTACCTGTTGGTTCGCCCCACTGTGTGTTCCAGTTTCCATATTGACGAGCCCCGCTATGTGCTGACCCAGCTCTGCCAGGAAAACCTGCTTCATCCAACACCATTTCTACTCTCTTGCCCACAGAGAGAGAGAGAGAGACAGAGAGAGAGAGAGAGAGGCAGAGAAACAGACAGAGACATAGAGGGGAGCACATATGATGGTACAGTAATAACTTAATGAACCCTGAAATAAAGAGGCAAAGGAAGAAAGCTAATGAGCTATAGTTATCAGAACTGCAGCAGGGGGAGAGAGAGAGACAGACAGACAGAGGCAGGAAGGCAGGCAGACAGAGAAAGACAGGGAGACTGAGCCAGACAGAGCCAGACAGACAGAGAGACCCAGACAGACAGAGACCGAGATAGACAGACGGAGACAGGCAGAGCGACAGACTGAGGCAGAGCGAGAAACCGAGAGAGAGAGAGAGAGAGAGAGAGAGAGAGAGAGAGAGAGAGAGAGAGACGAGAGAGAGAGAGAGAGAGAGAGAGAGAGAGAGAGAGAGAGACGAAGAAAGAAAGACACTGTGTGGGTGACACTGGGGTGAGAAGGGGGGGCTGGCGGGTCGTCTTGTTTTATTCATTGGGACTCAGTTGGAAGCAACGACACAGTGATCCACCCTGCCTATCCCACCTCCTCCCTCCCCTCTCATATCCCTCACACTTCTCTGCACCCCCCCCCCTACACACACACACTTCTGTCCTCTCCTAACCCCCTTCTCTCATATCACTCATCTCTCCCCTCTACCTCCCTCGTTCCCTCTCCCACTCTCTCTCTTCTTGCCTTCTGTCCCCCCCCCCCCCCCCCCCCCTCCTCCTCTGAGATTGGAGTCGGATCAGTGCGCTGAAACACACCCTCATTCTGCTGGGCTGTGGCTCACCCGCTACGTGACTTGTCTTTCGCTTTGTACGTGGAGACGTTTCACACGACATGAAGATTCCTTTTATGAGTTTCTTCTCCTCCTGAGCAGAGCTCCGTCTCAGTCCTCCAATGGTGCCAGAAGACACGAGAGACGTGGTTTGTTGACAGGATTCGCTCACCAAAAGCACCCTACCTTGTCCAACTTTTCCCCTCTGACATTTCAATAATAGATGTTGAAAATGTATTGGATAATGAATAATATTATAACAAATGATATAACCTTCTTTACTTAATAATGAATTAATTTAACACACTTTGTAGAAATTCTCCTTGCTAGAGGTGGCTCTCTTGCTCTCTCCAACTGAAATGTAGTTTGCATTAGAAATCACCGGTGAAGATGTGTTGTCAATGAACAAGGCTTCCTGTCTAGACCGTGAGAACTAGGGATGCAACGGTACAGTTGGCCCACGGTTCGGTACGTATCACTGTTTTTGGGCCACTTTAACGATACGGTTTCGGTACCTTTTATATTAAAATATATAAAAATAAGAACACATCACATGTAGGATCCACTTAGTTTATTTATACTTTATGTAATGTATGTAAATAGTTGTGTACGGTTATAGACGACAATATATTGATCACTAGATGGTAATATGTACCTTGTCAGGTGATATGAGTCAGACGTTTTTAAGGTCACAGCTAATCATTCTGCAATAAACCAGAACATCACCCAAAGATACGACATTGTATGGACATTCACTCATTAACTGGATCCGTGTCAAGAACCTGTGCAAGTGACTAAGTGGAAGGCAGCCGCGAGAGTTGGTTTCGCAAGCGAGTTAACTCTCCTTCCTCCACTTGCAAGAGATATGGCCGGGTGATTGAGAGTGTAGTTTGTTTGTTGTTGGTTGTTGTCTTCTTATCCTCATCATCATACTGCACGTTGTATCCAAAGGATTCCCCCACAGCAGACATAAAAGACGATGGTGCCTCATCAAATGTTCTTTTCTCTGTATTGCTTGCCATTGTCACGTTAGAGCTGAGAGAATGGTTGTTTGTGGTTTCACTTGTCCAGTTCGTTTGCATGCAGAGCGCCGATAGGCTCCAGGAAATTTCTGATACTCCATGGAAATTCTGATTGGCTCTAGAGATGTTCTGTGCCTCCGAATGTACAAAGTGCATGTAGTCTGCAGTGCAGTGAGAACATTTTGGAAACAAAAATTATTGCGTACCGTAATATTGCACGTGTGTGTATTGGACCAGAGGGGGCGCATCGAACTAAAGTGCTGCTTGACAGTTTGTGAACCCTCCAGACATGGTCATTGTTTTTGTAAAAAAATGTAAAACAACCTTATTAAATGTATTAAATGTGCAGACTTTCCAAATTCCAACAAAAAAAGATGTATTTTCATGTATGTATGTATTCAACGAAAGTGGTTTATGAATATTATTTATTTGACATGTGCAAAAGTATGTGAACCCTTTTAGTTAGTAGCTTGTGACACCTCCTTTTGCAGCCATTACTTCAACCAAACGTCTTCTGTAACCACTGACCAGTCTCTCCATCTGCTGTTGGGGATTTTTTGCCCACTCCTCCTTGCAGAACTCAGCCAGTTGAGAGCGGTTGGAGGGACATCTGGCCGTACCGCCCGCTTCAGGTCTAGCCACAACATTTCTCTAGGATTGAGGTCCGGACTTTGACTAGGCCAATACAGAGTACGAAACCTCTTTCTTTTAAGCCATTCCTTGGTACTATTGCTGGTATGCTTTGGGTCGTCTTGTTGCAGAACCCATTTTCGGCCCAGCTTCAACTCCCTGATGGATGGCAGGAGATTCTGATCAAGATTTTGTTGATAGGCATGAGAATTCATGTTTCCCTGGATAATATGGAGTCGTCCAGGTCCGGAGGCAGAAGAGCTGCCACAGACCAGCACATTTCCACCACCGAGGTTCTTTTCTTGGTATGCAGTGTTGGCTTTTCTCCAAACATGGCGGTTTTGATAGTGACCAAATAATTCTATCTTGGACTCATCTGTCCAGAGAATGGACTTCCAGAAGGCCTCTGGTTTGTCCAAGTGTTCTCTGGCAAAGTTGAAATGGGCAGCTTTGTTCTTTCTTGAGAGCAGAGGCTTCTTTCTAGCAACCCTCCCATGAATGTCATGTCTATTCAATTTTTGTCTGATTGTAGACATGTACATTTACCAGAACCGGTCATGTTGAATGCCCTCCATTTGTAAATGATTTGTCTTACAGTGGATGGATGGAGCTGGAATCTTTTGGAGATGGTCTTATAAGGGCTGGGCGATAAAACGATAACGATATGTATCGCGATAGACACGTAATCAATATCGATAGAAAATGCGTTCGATAGAACGTTTCGATATTTTTTTTTCCTCGTTGGAAGAAAGCGGAGTTAGCTCCGCTTTGAACCAGAGGTTGCGAAGCAAGGTTGGTTGCATGAACAAAGGCACTCGTCCTCCGGTACCTGGCAACGTATGGAGTGACACGCTTAACAGCCAATCATGTAACAGTATCAAGTTTGGTTGCGCCGTCTCGTTGTCTCGTGTTCGTGTTTGTTTCTTGAATAACAGAAACAGCGCGGAGTGAGAAGTGAAAGATAAGCGCCGCAACAAGCGAGGAAATTGTCGACAAAAATGGAAAGATCAGCTCACCAGTATGACAGCTTTTTGGATTTTATAAGTCAGACCGTAGTCAGACCAATGTTGTCTGCAAATTATGACCGTCGTCCACCAAGAACTGGTAATACAACCAACTTGTTTTACCACCTTAGCCGCTCTCACCCTTTGGAGCACAACCACAGCCTTTACACATGTTTTTGTAACACTTTATTTTTGTTCAGCACTTTATTATTGATAATTGTTAAGTTTTCATTGTGATTTTAATTTTCATTCATGTTTATTTTTATTTATTTGAGTGTTTTCCATGGTTGTGTTGACATTCCTTTTCCCTGTCTGCCTACAATCAGGAAGGTTAAGTTTAAAATAAAAATGTTTAAATTCAGTATATTTTTCTCCTGGTCCTTATTTTAAATAGGTCATACAAATTATCGATAATTATCGATATCGACCGATATGAAACACTTATATCGTGATACAGTTTTCAGCCATATCGCCCAGCCCTAGGTCTTATAACTTTCCCCAGACTGGTGGGCTGTCAGTACCTTCTTCCTGATGTCCTCGGACATCTCCTTTCCTCCCGGCATTGTTGATCTGTGTAGATACACCTTGGCACTACAGTGGTTTGGTTGGTTTCCTCTCTCTTTTAATGTGTGTTGCCCAACCCTTTTCCTAAGGATGTCTCATTTGATTAGTCTGCTTAATTGGTTAATTAAGCACCCAAATGTGTTTCCCCTGAATCTATTACCTACTTGATTTTACCAATGTAGCTGGGGGTTCACTTACTTTCGCACATACACTAATTCCATGTTTCATGTAGTTTTTTGGCTACTCACACAAGTACATGCAATTGATAAACATAAACCTGACATTTCACGTATATAAAACTGGTGATAGAATAAGAAAATCATGGTAAAACAACAGAAAACTAAGCTGCTCACATACTTTCAAGCAGCTTTGGCCGGTAAGTGAACTGCAGCCTACTGGAGCTCCTGCATTCAGAGCACTGGATTGTGAGCTCTGTCGGTTAAGACAATAACTATCAATCACTAATGTTAAGTCTAATCATAAATACATCTTTTAAAAAGTTATGAAAGAACATTTGTGCCATTATCCACACTTACACGTCACTTCCTTCCTCTACACAACAGAGTAAGGAAGGTCTAATTTTTTTTGTTCAATCACGTGTTCATATACTGGCAATTTAAAGCAATTTGTGCATGTAAAAACATACTTTTAGTCCCTGAAGGATTTTATGATTCTTCATCAATCATAAAAGGACTTCTATTATAAGACCAGTTGCTACAGTCCACTGCGTAGGCTGATCTATCCAGCATACTTCTAGGTGGACACTTGTGATGTCAAGTGGGGAACCGGTTTTTCAAACCACTTGGAATTGCTAATCACGCACACATCTGGTGGTATAATATGCCTCCTTTTCGTGAACTGCACAATAAGACAATAAATCGTAACAATGGATTATTGTGGTAGGCTAATCTGAGACAGTTTCTTTGTATTATTGTATTGTTGCATAACAATGGGAAGCCCTCACTCGGTGGACTTAACCTATGAGTCAGGAAACATAGAATAGACATCAGACTCAACCTTTAACAGCAGAGAGATTATCTACTTGCAAAATGCAACTGAAAACTAAAAGATAAAAACTTTTTTCCAAACGTTTTTCCAAGCCCACGTACTTAAACACCAGCAAGGTCCCAATGCCATCTTGTGCCTTCCAAAGATATGCCCTTCCTGACTTGTAAGCATGTTAATATGCATGGACACCGGCACACACTCCAGGATACTTTGGTCTCCGTCGACCTGCTCTATACTGGTAACCCTGCACTCGGGTATATAACGGCCACATATTCATGAACAACGACTTTTCGTCACGTTCTTCACCTTAATGATCACATCTCCATGTCAGTAGTCAGCATAAACTGCAACTAATTCAATTAGTACTGATGATCAATGATCAAGTTGTCACAATGTGTAAGGTGCCAAATGAATCACTGATATAAGATAGAACTTTATTGATCCCGAAGGAAATTCTTGTGCCAGGTTGCATAGCAATAGAATAAAACAATACTGTAAATTTGGAAATCTTATTACATTTTTATTATTCGACTGTTTATCTGATATGTTATCAGAATATTCAAGAGTAGTCACAAAAAATATATCATATGGCAGCTTGATAATTATACATCACTCAATTTGGTGGATTTTTGGGAGGAGCTTACACACTACACGAGACCAAACAAACTAATGAATAGAGTAGGTGGTCTTTTATGTCATATAAGAAAACTGAATAGAACAATAACAACAGGAGAAAGACTAATGGGTTATAAAAGGCCCCTGGTTGTACCTTAGCAACCAGCTCCATATTTCATCAAGCGTGGACAGGTGAGCATTATGGAAGCTGTCAGCACTGGACTCTGGACACATTTGACCAAGCGGCCTGTAAGAGGCGACGATAGAAAACCTTTTATTCGGACCCCGGTGAAGGCTTTTAGGTCTACTGCAAACCCATTTCAAACCATTACAGATATTCCACATTAGATCAAATGTTAATAAATGCAGAAGGTTCACAAAATGTGCACGGGGACCTGCATAGGAAAAAGTCAGGCTTCCCAGATGAGTAAATGTTGATATAAAAGCATGTTTTTGATTCCAGTGAATAAGTAATGCAACGTTACTTATCTTAACCTGAAGACATGTCGAAGCAATGTCTCGAGGCATTGGAGTGGGACTGCTCCTCTGATGATCTACTAGAGTGATTCTATTATGGCCAACAATTAAAATGGTACGGAACATTTGGCTAAATGATTTATGATGATGATCATGATGCTATAGTAACAATAAAACATAATATATCTAATCGGGCTGCATCACACAGGGAGGATGACTTCAACTTGTGTACACATTTGCTGTGAGTGAATGAATGACAAATTGAGAGAAATTGCAGAAGAGAGACACACAGAAAAAACAATATACCGTATTACTGATAACTGAGTAGTCAAACCAAATACATATAGACCACTGAGTGGTGACACAGCCAACATCACAGCAAGACATTGTGTCTGTTTGTTAGTCAAATTTGCAAAGATCTCCATAGGGTTGCATTGATATTCTGCCACCAGCTACTGCTGTGATGTAGTCGTGACATTGACTCCAAAGTGGTCTATACAGTAGGTTGATTTGGTTTGGCAATGAACCTTCAAAAGTGAGAGAGGAAGAGACAGAAAGAGACATCGATAGAAGACATACCAGAGAACACAGAGACAGAGAGAGAAACACAGACACAGAGACCAGAGAGCGAGCAAGCGAGATCGAGAAACACAGGTCCAGAGACAAGAGAGATAGAGAAACACAGGTCCAGAGACAAGAGAGATAGAGAAACACAGGTCCAGAGACAAGAGAGATAGAGAAACACAGGTCCAGAGACAAGAGAGATAGAGAAACACAGGTCCAGAGACAAGAGAGATAGAGAAACACAGGTCCAGAGACAAGAGAGATAGAGAAACACAGGTCCAGAGACAAGAGAGATAGAGAAACACAGGTCCAGAGACAAGAGAGATAGAGCGAGAGAGCTAAAGAAGGAGAGTGAGCTAGAGAAAGCACGAGAGAGAGACACAAACAGAGCTCAGTCTGAGAGAGTTTCCAAGCAACGTTTTAGCCTGGTAGTTAAGTCGACCCTGGTCCTCTTCCACCCCACCGCTCACTGGAGGGTATCAGTGGGGGGGGGAAAGCAACACCGAATGCAATTTCCCTGACAGCTCAGTCTGTGTAAAAACAAACGTGTATAGGAACACACAGTACACACACTTGTATCCACCGGCTTGATTTAAAATCCAACAGAAGATATTTAGGCTATGGCAGATAAACCAAAGCCTTTCAGGCAAGATGTGTATGTCAGGCAACACTGGGAGGCAAAACGTCTGGTCCTTCCCTGAGACATTCAGGAGGCATTGCCCGAACTTACAGGCACAGAGGACCCCTGTTACTGTAGCCAAAGAAAACACTAGAAATGACATTCGCAAGAGCACACAGCTGAACACAGCTTGAACTTTGGAAGGAGATGGGTGTAGCAGTGCATGGAGATGCTACATGTATGACAGGCAGGAAGGACAGCCTCGCTCGCTTCCTGAGCCCTTATTATATGCTGGAATATGGCCGCACATAATGAGCAGTCGCAATTATTGCACCTAAAAAGTAATTGGCAACAGTGTATGCAGTGTGCAAATGTGATGTGTGTCTAAGTGTGATGTGTGTGTCTAAGTGTGATGTGTGTGTCTAAGTGTGATGTGTGTGAGTGTGTGTGTCCAAGTGTGATGTGTGTGGTATTTTGTGTGTATCGTACATTTGGATCACGTGTGTTGTTTTACAAAAACAACTAGAAAGTAAACATTTAAGCAACTTCCATCGGCCAGAAAGGGAAGCAGAGAGAGAGCCAGAGTAAGTGAGACTGTGTGTGTTTAGGTGTGATGCGGAAGAGAAAAATGTGTGTGTCACTGTTGAAATGCAGAATGCCAGCTTTAGACTGAAACACAAAAAAAATGACAAATTTCATCCTCAACAAGAAATGCCACCAGCTGTGACAGCTTCTCACACACACACGCACACACACCTTAGCAGGCCGCAATGCCGATTGCCAGGCATGTCACAGCAGCTGAAGCGGCTTGACAGAAGAACAGAGAAACATTTCCTTCCCTACGCCCTCCCCTCTCTCCCTGGGTCTCTGCCTCCCGCTACAGCCCTCCCGTCATCTTTATCTCTCTTCACACACTCTCTCTCTGTATACCGTCCAATCCACCTCTGCCTCTCCATCCCCCATCTTTCATTCTCTTCCTCTCTCCCTCTCTCTCTTCTGTCTGTGTGTAGATTCATTCCCCCTCCCTGGGTGTCACTGTCCATGATGGCCATTGAATATTTTGTACCGTTTGTTTGGTTTGTATGTAGAACCTAAATGTCAATAAACAATTTATGAATTCAAATATTATGGACATTTCAATTTCTAGATTGTGGCCGAGTTGAGTGTGTTGGCCTAAAAATGAATACATTGCACAATTGTTCCTTTGTATTGAGTTGCAGATAAATGCTTGAGATGAACATGTTGACCACTATCTGTACAGTGTGCACTGGTGTGTGTCAGCAGCAGCAGCTATAGTCCAATAATACATTCAATAGACAAAAACTGCATGAACTGCAGGGTTGTGAATTTTTCAGTATTTCACGATTCGATTAGAAGCATGTGTGGCACGGTGAAGACCTGATCATCGATATGAGCCCCGTGGGTCTAAGCCCAACTACCTGCCCAGGAGACAGTATGAGTCCCATGTGTCTAACCCCATCCACCTGCCCAGGAGACAGTACGAGTCCCATGTGTCTAACCCCATCCACCTGCCCAGGAGACTGTACGAGTCCCATGTGTCTAACCCCATCCACCTGCCCAGGAGACAGTACGAGTCCCATGTGTCTAACCCCATCCACCTGCCCAGGAGACAGTACGAGTCCCATGTGTCTAACCCCATCCACCTGCCCAGGAGACAGTATGAGTCCCATGTGTCTAACCCCATCCACCTGCCCAGGAGACAGTATGAGTCCCATGTGTCTAACCCCATCCACCTGCCCTGGAGACAGGGCTTCCAGCTGAAGCCGTCGGGCAGCAGCACTCCTCTCTGAGTTAACGTTTGGTCAATATTTCTACATAAACCGCCTTATGACAAATTACCCTGCCCTAGACAATAGCCCAACTAAGACGGAGAAGGAGAAAGTAGAAGTAGGAGAAGTATCCTGCTTCAAGCTCCTCTGTGTGTTCATCGAAGATGACCTCACCTGGTCCAGGCAAGTGGACTCTGCTGTAAAAAACTGCCCAAAAGCACCTTTACTTTCTGAAGGGACTCAAGAAGATTGGCATGTCTGCAAAAACAGGTTTTTGTCATGGGAGTGAAATTGGAGTCTGTGGTCGAGGTCTCTGAGAGGAGGATGCTGAGTAAACTACTCAGTATTATGGACAACGCCTCCCATCCCCTGCACGCCACACTGGAGTCATACCAGAGCACCTTCAGCCATAGACTGAGATTACCGAGGTGCACCACAGAACACCACAGGAGGTCCTTTCTGCCTGTGGCCATCAAATTCTATAACTGACAGTTGGAATACAAGACAATGATCATGTGCAATATTCCCTTTCAACATCTTGTGCAATTTTATCAGTATTACGTGCAATATTAACATTACTGCCCAACATCATGTGCAATATTCTTGATATCATGTGCTATATTATTATTACCTGTAATACTACCTCTGTGCAATATTCTTAATGTTATGTGCAATACCTCTCCTGCATTACCTTTCAACATTATGTGCAATATTCTCAATATTCTTTCTAGCATTTGTGCAATACGTCCCCTAACCATTTATTTATTTAATAATTATTATTTATTATTCTGTAGATTTCTCTATTGTTTTATTGTACTGTATTGCTATGCAACCTGGCACAAGAATTTCCTTCGAGATTAATAAAGTTCTATCTTATTTCTGGTATTCCATGCCATATGCCATATTTCTGCTACTGCTGCCCTCACTTGTGTATCCCCCCCCCCCCCCCACATCATCTGTGCACTTGGAGATGTAGGCTGAGTATATATATGTATATTAATCAATAATAATACATAGGACTTATATAGCGCTTTTCAAGGTACTCAAAGATGCTTCAATGTCTCCATTCGCTGCAAAACAAAGTCTGCCAGTCTGTGGTTTCAAAACAGTTCTGTAGATTGGTAGTGTGTTCCTCACTTCAGCTTTGAACTGCCTGATAGACGGTTTTTCCTGTTTTTTTTCATTGTCTGTAGGTTGGAAGCAGAAGAATGGAGATCCGCCTGATCCGCCTTATCAAAGGCAGGGCGGAGGAGGGGTTTGGAGCTATTCCATAGTGGTCAAAAGTCTGATCACCACGGGTAGGAAAGTTAATGTGCTGGTGATATTTAGGCAAAAGGTTCCTCATATTAGCCCTATTAAAGTCAGCAACAACAATAGATGCTGCATAAGGGTGAGCATGCTCTCGTCCATTAATTACTCCATAAAGGTCATCTAGCACGCATGTTTTATCTTCCTGCGATGGAATGTAGACTGCTGTGATTATCACGAAGCTGAATTCCCGAGGGAGGTAGAAGGGCCGTACTTTTATAGATAAGAGCTCAAGATCGGGTGAGCAATGTGTTGTAAGTACTGCTACATCCGAACTCCAGTGAGAGTTAACCATAAAGCATACCCACCCGCCCCTGCGTTTACCTGACTCCCTTGTTCTGTGCTGCTGGTAGTTGGAGAAACTAGCTGGGGCAATGGCCGAGTGAGGTACGGTAGGGTCCAGCCATGTCTCCGTAAATGACATCACGCAGCAGTTTGCAGTATCCTGCTGGAAGTGAATCCGTGCGTGTAGTTTGTCCATTTTATTGTCCAGGGATTGAACATTTGCAAGGAAAGTGCTCGGTAACGGTGGGTTGTGTTTGGTATCGCCATAGAATGTCAGCCACGTTTGCCTCTCTTCTTCTTCCTCTGGCTGTGTGTTGGTAAACAGCAGACCGGCGGGAGGACAAAGGGTTTACAGCTCGTACTCCAGTAATCAGAGAACAAGTCTGTGCCAATTGACACACGAACATCCAAAAGTGCTTGTCGATCATGCTGGATGAGCAACAGTGCAGTATGTGCAAAAATTAAAACAATAAAAACAATAATAAACAAAGAACTACATACTGAACAGAGACATTTTCAGTGCGACCATCTTACGGCGCACCAGAAGTGGAATTTTTTGATAGAATATGCAATCAATAGCAAATGCAATCAAAACTGTCGCACTGTACAGCCCTGTAATGGCATGAAAGAAGAGTACATGTATAATATTGTTGTTTTTATATTTGAATTAAATCAACCGAGCAATAATATAAACACACACAGGCAAACCTAAGACAAAAAGCAAAAAAAACCACAATAAAAATCTATTTTGGAAAATGTGAAACAACAATTCAGAATCACAGAAGATAAGAATTGTGATTCTTACATGAATCGTTTCTTTTGGTCACCAGAGTACAACTTCTTATCCACAATAATCATCAATAATAATACTTAATATCCTCAAATGCAATTGAGGATATTAAGTATAATAAATATGACACGGAGCTTGTAGAATATTACTTGATAAGGGAACACATCGGTGGGTCTAGGACTGAGGGACAGAGTGGAACTTTCAAGTGAAAATCAGAAATTCAGTATTCAATTTAAGGCATGATCAAGTATTTGTCAGCAGCGGTCGATTGGATCCGCTGTCAGGAAGCAAGCAAGCTATTGGACAACTCTCACTGCGAAGAGCCGATGATTGTCAGTGCAGACTGAGACTGTCCATTCCCCCTGCCGTGCGGGGACTGTCCGAGTCAATAACCTTTAAAAGGCCTCATAATTCCTTGTACATGTCACATTTTCCCAGTAGTCTCTCCCTTTCTCTCTCCTTTCATATGGCTATTAAGAGACACAGTTCAGAGGGAATGGCTGCTCACTACTGCATGCATACACAATGAAGACACCAGGCACACCTAAATAATTAATTGCACAAAAATGGAAACAATCACAAATGCAGAGTTTGAGGATGAGAGGCAATGAGGATGAGAAGGGGTGTGGCAAGTTAAGTGAAGTACATAAATTGAAACATTTGGGGACAGAGACAGAGAGACAGACCGTGAGTAAGAGTGAGACATCTGTAACACAAGGACAAAAGGGAACATTCAAATTGCTTTGTTCTTTTCCATGATCACAATAAAGTCTGTATGTGTGTGTGTGTGCGGGCTGAGCCAAGCAGGTGGATGAACATAAAAAAAATACCCTGCTCCCTCACACACTCACAAACACATGAAATATGGCCTCCTTTTGACTATAATGCGGCGAGGAAAAGAGACAGGGAGAATAAAAGGTTCAGTACATTCCAAAGTAAAGTTGAAACATGTTGGGGTGTTATATAGTATGAGTCCCATGTGTCTAACCCCATCCACCTGCCCAGGAGACAGTACGAGTCCCATGTGTCTAACCCCATCCACCTGCCCAGGAGACAGTACGAGTCCCATGTGTCTAACCCCATCCACCTGCCCAGGAGACAGTATGAGTCCCATGTGTCTAACCCCATCCACCTGCCCTGGAGACAGGGCTTCCAGCTGAAGCCGTCGGGCAGCAGCACTCCTCTCTGAGTTAACGTTTGGTCAATATTTCTACATAAACCGCCTTATGACAAATTACCCTGCCCTAGACAATAGCCCAACTAAGACGGAGAAGGAGAAAGTAGAAGTAGGAGAAAGTATCCTGCTTCAAGCTCCTCTGTGTGTTCATCGAAGATGACCTCACCTGGTCCAGGCAAGTGGACTCTGCTGTAAAAACTGCCCAAAAGCACCTTTACTTTCTGAAGGGACTCAAGAAGATTGGCATGTCTGCAAAAACGGGTTTTTGTCATGGGAGTGAAATTGGAGTCTGTGGTCGAGGTCTCTGAGAGGAGGATGCTGAGTAAACTACTCAGTATTATGGACAACGCCTCCCATCCCCTGCACGCCACACTGGAGTCATACCAGAGCACCTTCAGCCATAGACTGAGATTACCGAGGTGCACCACAGAACACCACAGGAGGTCCTTTCTGCCTGTGGCCATCAAATTCTATAACTGACAGTTGGAATACAAGACAATGATCATGTGCAATATTCCCTTTCAACATCTTGTGCAATTTTATCAGTATTACATGCAATATTAACATTACTGCCCAACATCATGTGCAATATTCTTGATATCATGTGCTATATTATTATTACCTGTAATACTACCTCTCTGTGCAATATTCTTAATGTTATGTGCAATACCTCTCCTGCATTACCTTTCAACATTATGTGCAATATTCTCAATATTCTTTCTAGCATTTGTGCAATACGTCCCCTAACCATTTATTTATTTAATAATTATTATTTATTATTCTGTTGATTTCTCTATTGTTTTATTGTACTGTATTGCTATGCAACCTGGCACAAGAATTTCCTTCGAGATTAATAAAGTTCTATCTTATTTCTGGTATTCCATGCCATATGCCATATTTCTGCTACTGCTGCCCTCACTTGTGTATCCCCCCCCCCCCCCCCCCCCCACACATCATCTGTGCACTTGGAGATGTAGGCTGAGTATATATATGTATATTAATCAATAATAATACATAGGACTTATATAGCGCTTTTCAAGGTACTCAAAGACGCTTCAATGTCCCCATTCGCTGCAAAACAAAGTCTGCCAGTCTGTGGTTTCAAAACAGTTCTGTAGATTGGTAGTGTGTTCCTCACTTCAGCTTTGAACTGCCTGATAGACGGTTTTTCCTGTTTTTTTTCATTGTCTGTAGGTTGGAAGCAGAAGAATGGAGATCCGCCTGATCCGCCTTATCAAAGGCAGGGCGGAGGAGGGGTTTGGAGCTATTCCATAGTGGTCAAAAGTCTGATCACCACGGGTAGGAAAGTTAATGTGCTGGTGATATTTAGGCAAAAGGTTCCTCATATTAGCCCTATTAAAGTCAGCAACAACAATAGATGCTGCATAAGGGTGAGCATTCTCTCGTCCATTAATTACTCCATAAAGGTCATCTAGCACGCATGTTTTATCTTCCTGCGATGGAATGTAGACTGCTGAATTCCCGAGGGAGGTAGAAGGGCCGTACTTTTATAGATAAGAGCTCAAGATCGGGTGAGCAATGTGTTGTAAGTACTGCTACATCCGAACTCCAGTGAGAGTTAACCATAAAGCATACCCACCCGCCCCTGCGTTTACCTGACTCTTGTTCTGTGCTCCTGGTAGTTGGAGAAACTAGCTGGGGCAATGGCCGAGTGAGGTATGGAAGGGTCCAGCAGACCGGCGGGAGGACAAAGGGTTTACAGCTCGTACTCCAGTAATCAGAGAAAAAGTCTGTGCCAATTGACACACGAACATCCAAAAGTGCTTGTCGATCATGCTGGATGAGCAACAGTGCAGTATGTGCAAAAATAAAAACAATAAAAACAATAATAAACAAAGAACTACATACTGAACAGAGACATTTTCAGTGCGACCATCTTACGGCGCACCAGAAGTGGAATTTTTTGATAGAATATGCAATCAATAGCAAATGCAATCAAAACTGTCGCACTGTACAGCCCTGTAATGGCATGAAAGAAGAGTACATGTATAATATTGTTGTTTTTATATTTGAATTAAATCAACCGAGCAATAATATAAACACACACAGGCAAACCTAAGACAAAAAGCAAAAAAAACCACAATAAAAATCTATTTTGGAAAATGTGAAACAACAATTCAGAATCACAGAAGATAAGAATTGTGATTCTTACATGAATCGTTTCTTTTGGTCACCAGAGTACAACTTCTTATCCACAATAATCATCAATAATAATACTTAATATCCTCAAATGCAATTGAGGATATTAAGTATAATAAATATGACACGGAGCTTGTAGAATATTACTTGATAAGGGAACACATCGGTGGGTCTAGGACTGAGGGACAGAGTGGAACTTTCAAGTGAAAATCAGAAATTCAGTATTCAATTTAAGGCATGATCAAGTATTTGTCAGCAGCGGTCGATTGGATCCGCTGTCAGGAAGCAAGCAAGCTATTGGACAACTCTCACTGCGAAGAGCCGATGATTGTCAGTGCAGACTGAGACTGTCCATTCCCCCTGCCGTGCGGGGACTGTCCGAGTCAATAACCTTTAAAAGGCCTCATAATTCCTTGTACATGTCACATTTTCCCAGTAGTCTCTCCCTTTCTCTCTCCTTTCATATGGCTATTAAGAGACACAGTTCAGAGGGAATGGCTGCTCACTACTGCATGCATACACAATGAAGACACCAGGCACACCTAAATAATTAATTGCACAAAAATGGAAACAATCACAAATGCAGAGTTTGAGGATGAGAGGCAATGAGGATGAGAGAAGGGGTGTGGCAAGTTAAGTGAAGTACATAAATTGAAACATTTGGGGACAGAGACAGAGAGACAGACCGTGAGTAAGAGTGAGACATCTGTAACACAAGGACAAAAGGGAACATTCAAATTGCTTTGTTCTTTTCCATGATCACAATAAAGTCTGTATGTGTGTGTGTGTGCGGGCTGAGCCAAGCAGGTGGATGAACATAAAAAAAATACCCTGCTCCCTCACACACTCACAAACACATGAAATATGGCCTCCTTTTGACTATAATGCGGCGAGGAAAAGAGACAGGGAGAATAAAAGGTTCAGTACATTCCAAAGTAAAGTTGAAACATGTTGGGGTGTTATATAACACACACACACACAGCTCAAACTTGAAATGGCTGGTTTTGTGGTGTGTTGCGTGGTTTTTGCACTCTCCACCAGGGGGCAGCAGACCAGAGTAAGCCCACCATGGTTAAAGTGCAACACATGTGTGGAGTGGAGAGCTTGATGTAGAGTTGCAATCAAAAGGTCAGAAACCCGACAGCGCTACCTGATCACCATCAGAAAAGTGGTGGTTTTCAACAGCTCTGTGACTTTTGGTCCCAGTTGGAGGCCTTCAATTCAATAGTATTGACTGTTAGAGGTTGAAAACATAACAGAGACAGAGATCTCTCCAAGGCTGTATGTTCGTCAGACGACGCAGACTCTCCAGTCACAACAGATATTAAAGCAAACACTGAAATTAAACCTCAGGGAAAGCGAAGTGAAAAACCGGTTATTGCAACTGCTCCTTCAAATACCGAGAGGTTAAGGATTGATTTATAACATAAGAGCGCCAATTTAACTTTTCTATGTTGTCTTATTAAAGTTATAAAAATCTTAAGAGGTATATGACTTGCCATGTTGTGCTTTACAAGTATGCCTGGAGACTCATTAAAATTTTTCGTTACATTTTTCCTGAGGCTCCCTCTTCATTTAGTTCAGTTGGCCGAGTCCTCCGTTGAGTAGTTAATTGAGTAGGACTCGTCTGCAATTGTTATTGCCACAAAAAAAAATATTTTGACGCCCTCTTCAAAATCTTGGTTATTTAACACATACACACACCTTCATTGAGATAGAATATGGAATTAATGCAGGAATTCTAGCACTAATGGTCCCAGCGGGATAATTTTCAATAGCCCAGCAAGTAATTCAGGCATATCTCGCTAAAAGAGCATCTACAAAGAGTTGTTCTATACCAGTATGGGAAATGCTTCCGATATAACACAAAATGCTGGGTCGGGTATTGCGAGTATGAGAGTCTAAGCACCGATCCCAGACTCTTTATTTCTAATATAGTGAAATCCCTGCTGCCATTCAGCAGAGAGACAATACCATTGTCACTTCAACACCAACTTTTGAATGTGTGCGGCACTACATTGCATACAATTCATGTTGTCTATACATGTATGTATCCATTTACTATTCACTTTTATTTTACAACGTTTGTAAACGGGCTAGCCTAATATTCAGCCTTTTAATGACTCATTGGTATGGGGTAAATCGGTATTGGACGATACGCAGGCTCGGTTATCAGAATCTGTATCGGGAAAGGAATTGTAGGATATCTCTCCATCTACGATGTACTAAGCAAGACCATTTCTATGACAACATTTTTATAATATCTATGCTTGAGTGAATTTCCACACTTTGGCAATAAACATTGTACATCTCAACCTTTTTGTTTGACAGGTGGGGAGAGCTTAGGACAAAGACGCTGCATCGTGATCAAAAAAGCAATATAGATCTGCGGTTTGTTCATTTCATCAAGGTGGTGTGGCCAGCTAGAAGTGCCCACCTCTCCTGCTCTAGTGTGTCGTTTAAATGCAGCTCTCAGAGGTGGGAAAGACACTTGCAGAGAAAAGTGACAGGGAGCCCCATGAACAGAAAAACCACCAGCATTTTAATTTCCATTGTCGGTTTGTTTTTAATGAGTTCCTTCATTCCTACGGTTTCCCTGTAATTGTTAATCTACAGTAACTCTCGCTCTCTGTTCCTCTTTCTGGAGGTGCACACACACAAATTATTATTATCATAGATGGCTGAGAGGCATAAATAAGCCGCAGCAGATGTGAACATGCTGCCACCCACCTGCGACACACACACACACACACACACACACACACACACACACACACACACACACACACACACACACACACACACACACACACACACACACACACACACACACACACACACACACACACACACACACACACACACACAAAAGGGGCAACGTATGACCGATTAACAAGGCTATTCATTCAAAACAAAACTAAAACCCTTGTATAGATCCAGACCCTCTGATGGTGTGCTTGGTGTAATGTGTGTAATATGTGTATATGTGTATGTATACTGGGTGATTGATGAGGAATGGATGTCATGTGGTTTATCTGTATGTCACTGTCATCTCTGTTTCTATGTATGTACAAGCTGTGAAAATGAATTTCCCTGTGGGACAATACATATATCTATCTATTCATCTTGCTTGTGCCATCTCTCTCCCTTTCTCCAAGTGTCTCTCTCCACCTCTCTCCATCCCTCTCTCCCTCCCTCTCCCCATCTCCATTTCTCTCCAAATGGCTCCATGTCTCTCCATCTCTAACTCTCCATCCCTCTCCCTCCATGTCTGCTGGAGTCTAAAAAACAACAACAAATAGTCATATCAAGATTACATTTCATGACTATTTCACAACATGTTTTTCACACTATATCCCTAATGGGGATAGATGGAGATGAGGTTGAAAATCCACAAAGTTATCCTTCATGTGCGAGTGAGTTTTGTCACAACTGAACTGTCCCAGGCGAAACTGCTAGTACATATCGGTAGATTTGTTTTGGTTCAACATTTGTTTAGTTGGTATTTCAGCCACCAGTGAACACAATCTCTCTCTCTCCCAATACAATGAACAAAGATTAATTCAAATAAAACTGGGATGTGACTAAATGAACAATATGCCACATGCAACATCTACCCTAGCCATGGCCACACACACACACACACACACACACACACACACACACACACACACACACACACACACACACACACACACACACACACACACACACACACACACACACACACACACACACACACACACACTTCCAGTCAGAGGAATGCAAAGAATTTCCTCCCTTATTTTGTTGAAAGTGAGAGAGCAAAAAAGAGAGGAAGGAAAGGGAGAGAGGAGGGAAAACTATGTGGAAAGAGGGGAAGAGCACACTGAAAATACAGAATCAGAAACAGCTTTACTGTCCAGGTTTCTGCAAACAAGGAATGTGCTTTTGTACTACTGTTTACTAATAGTGTTTGTTTTCAGCTTTTAATGTATCTTTTCTTTATACTTTGTCTTTCTATTATCCAGTTATGCTTTCTGTAGTTCATCTATTGGTAACTAATGGTGGCTAGTTGTACAGAGAGAAACACACAGACACACACACAAGGAAACTGGAAGATCATTTGTTTTGTCAATAAAGCCAAACCTATCCCACAGTACGGTTATGTGCAATATGGAAGCAAAGCCATATATTTAATACACTGTAAAAAAAAACCAAAAAAACAAATCCAACCAAGAAGTAGATGCCAGGCTGCCTTTGACAACACTATAAAGAAGCTGACAACCACCAGCCCAAACTTTGGTGTGATCTTTAGTAATAATAATGATTCAATGTCTGGCCAATGTGGTCCAAAAGATGTATTTATAGTTGCAGTATGATTATCTTCAAAGGTTTTGTTCTTTTAGCCAGACATCGAAGACTAGAAGACTTCAGAGTGTTATGTTTAGTGCCTTTATGTAATCATTACCAACTTGTCATGACAACACGGAAATCAGGACATTCACAGCATTCCATGCATTCCTCGCTGGGAGTTTTGTGTGGCCAGACACATGCACACCCTCAAACACACCCAAATGACTGCACATACACAAACATTTGCACAAATGTTTACAAATATGCATACACACATAATGACACAAAGACAAACACGGACATTATTACGGACAGACAGACGGACACACATTACTGACGAGTATGTTTGACATCCCACGGTTTCTCCTATCACTGTTAAGCAGACGACACCCAACTGCCCCCCACCCTCTTTGGACACCGAAATCGCATCTCTAAATGCCTGGCTGACATCAGCAAATGGCCAACCACCTGAAGCTTAACCTAGACAAGACTGAGCTTCTCTTCACTGCCCTCAGATGGATCTACAGTACTTCTCCCAAAGTCTCCCCTGCACCGACTGCAAGGACCATTGGTGTGGTACAAGGTGACCCCTTGTCCTGCAACTCCAACATCACCTCTGTGGCCCGATCTTGTAGAATTGCTCTCTACAACATCCGCAGGATCCGGACCTTCCTCTCACGTGAAGCCAAGCGCTCGTCATCACTTGTCTCAACTACTGCAACTCACTCCTGGCTCCACTGGCTCCTGGTAATCGCTCGCATTAGATTCAAGACACTGGTACTGGCCGACATGGCTGTCAGAGAAACTGCCCCTACCCACCTCCAAACATTAGTCAGACCCCACACCCTGGCTCAAGCGCTCTGCTCAACAACTTCGGCTAGACGACTGAAGCAATTTGTTACATAGAACACCTTTTGAACAGGTAAGCACTGAGCTTCAGCTAATGTTAGCTTACATCTACCTGTGTGACCATAAACAGCCAGTCATGCATCTAGCTGACATTGAGTTATAAAAAAATCCACATGAGCTGGTTTATCGTTGGATTCGTGGCCACTTGTCATTGTCACAACAGAATACCGGCGTGCAGTTGGTGTCCTCAACATGGCAACATGCAGTTCTCATTTGAAATGCTCTGTGTCATTGTTGCATATAGCACCTTTAATGGTTCTTGGCTACTTTGAAGCTGCATCCTGCTGCAATTTATTTGTATATTATTTGTGTATCTTTATTTAAAACCTTGTTTAAAAAAAACTCAAATTCAAAAGGAAAATAAACTTTTTCTGTGGCATGTAGGCCCAGGCCCAGCACGTCCTTGTGTTTCAGACCCATACACTGGCAATCCTTGGATTAAGAACCTGAGGCATGTTAATGCCCCAACACAAGAATCATTAAGAGGAGCCTATTATATAAAACAGGTTGTACCTTGTGCAGAAAACAATTGGCTGTGTATGTCCCAACTGGGTATTGTGATACTAGTATGTAATAATTCAGAATCTTAAATCAATATATTTAGTGTCGATAATGAAGATAATTACAGAAATAATAATATAGTAAAGATAGTCAAGCCTATACAGTTTCCAAGATGGAGTAACATGCTGCTTGTAAAACCCATCGGTCCTATTAGCCATGCAGACACTGGAGGCTATCTCCCCGGGAAAAGAATCTGCAATGTTTGCATTAAAATTGGTGGATACATGTCGTCTTACAGATTGATAAGCTTCACTATGGGCTGAAACACAAAACACATCATGAGGCCAACACTCACTTTCCTGTCCACCCATCGGCACTCAAATAGCAGCGCATAGGAACCAATGTAACACACATTCAACTGACAGGAGGAGGGCAGGTTAAAGGCCGAACACACACACACACACACTCTTTTTTGGTGTTTTTACAGCAATACAGACACTAAAATGTGCACACAAACACGCATCGGTTCTCTTGTAAGAAGCAAAAAGCGATGGAGCATTTGGGGAGCAGTGGTAGCGGCCTGACTACCTGGTGTCCACAGCACACCAGGAGCTCAAATTATCTACAGCGTCCCTCTGTCATCTATCCTATAGCATATGTGTGGTGTCCTGGTTTCTGAGAGTGAAGCCTTGCTTCAGTCTCTTATAAAAAGCCTCTGAATGAGAAGAAATTCCTTAGGTTGAGTAGATATGACACGTGTCCTTCAGAGGGCAATGATATTGGCTGATGTAGCAGAGGTAGCTAACCAACCAGCCCGAACAGAATGATGTGAAATGGCTCCCGAAGCATGACCTTGACCACAACAAACCCCGACATAAGCATGCATCTCTTCAGGCAATACCCCGACATAACACATACAAAAGCTGTATCAAGATTCAACCATTGCCAAAAGGAAACTGGGATCCTATTCATAAGCGTATAGCTACATTTAGTCATAATCTATATGTTGTATATGTGTATTCCATGATGACCGATACATTTGTTCATCAATGACCTAAACCTGCGGTGTCACTTTTCTACTGCAGCTATTTACTCCATCAAAAAATGGTTTCTGAACAAAACACACCGTCAATATATGAAGGGAATTGTTCTCTATACTTCGTTTTATACATAAACAAATGACACCCGTCGTCATGTATAACTTGTGCATGTAAAAAGAGCAATCAGTATTTTTAAGAAGGTAATGTAAAAAAAGATTCCTCGCGTTACGTGCCTGAAATACATTTCACGACATACATTTGCATTGGTTTCCAATCCATAGTACACGCGAGTCTTGGCATCACTTGATGAAAGTTAAACAACTCAAGCCACTAGAGGCTGCCAATGCGAACACTTAGGCCTACATAGTGCAGGTTTAAACCAAAGTATTAGTATCTGGTCTACCATGGGTGCTGCGGTATTGGACATGCCACCGCCTGGATTTTTAGTCACACTGTGCCCACCGTAATTTTTATATTATTAAGAGGTCGCGTGAGTCAAGGAGACAAAGGGGACATTGTTGTTACTTTTATTTGTGCTGCACAGCACTGCACATCTAACCGGCCCCCCGCTTAAGTTCATCTCGGCCTTAGTTGAGTCGGTGGCTTGACCACAAGCCATGACCCAGCAACCCTACATTATGTTGTAGTTTTGCTTTTTGTGTTATTATAATAATATGTTTTAATGAATTGAACTTCATCAACCTCAAAACATCAGTTGATAAAAATCAGATTCTGCAGCAGTGGTCTCTGCTGGCTTCAATTCAAACAGGGAAAGCTACGCCGGTGTGAATGTCCACATCGTTGCACCACTATGGCGTGCCTTGCTGGGGTGCTTCGGTGATTGAAAAAGGAGTAATTGTGCAAGACCTGTTCTATTGGGATTCAGGTTTTCAGTCTCTCTCTGCCTTTAATGCGCCTATTCATGTGCACAGGTGTGGAGCAGCATTGTAATACAGTACATTTGTGTTGCATAGTTTTATAGTGGTCTATTTTGCGCAAACCAAAAGCATCTTTGCAGTTAAACGAGGACTTTGAATAAAATTCTGTCATATGCTCCCTGCTTAAAAATCAGTGTGACAACAAGACATGTAGAGAAATATAATGGAGATAGGAACCATCAAACAATGTACAGTCTGCAGTGAGTATCTGGGCATGGGATCAGACAGATGAATCCTAAAACAGTCAGGCACGTGTGCTGATGGTCTTAAACAATGCTGACAATGGCAAAGAGTGGGTATGACCCTGGCGTCGCCTCTAATGTCGTAACTCCTCGCTGTAAACAAAAGGCTGAATTCAGAGGAGCTGGGCTCGGACAGACAGTCGAGAGACGAGGTGTAAAATAAGTAGAAGAAGAATAGAGCGCACCTTCTATTTGTCGCAGGGCTGTCTGGCAGCTGTCCAGCGAGGGGAACTGGAAGGGGTTAGCGCACGTGCGCAAGGCATGGCAGACGCAGCGGCCATCTTGGATGTTGCAGCCGGTGATCAGGTTTTCACTGCAGGGCTCAAATCCAAGCAGTTGGCCCTCCTCCCAGTCCTCATCTGCCAATAGGAGAACAGAACACACAAACATTGAATTTAACACTTATGCTTGATTAGTGGCTACAATCCGCCATCCCAATGTTACGAATTGGGATGTTTGGAGGCTATTTCACTAGTTTCATGCCATCTTATAAACACCTACATTTTCAAACTGCAAGTCAATGTTTAGGTCTTTATCAAAGGCACTATGTATGAAACCTAGTTTGTAGTGCACTGTGCTTCACCTGGCACCAACTGAACTTTTGTTTTGCATTTTGGCTACTCTATGAATTTATGGTCCGAAACACAAATACTAAAATTAAGAGGTATTGAAGGTTCTGAATAACAACAACAAAAACTAAAATGTTTGTGCGTATAAAGGTTACAGGGTTTAGTAAAGTGACAGCACTCAAACTCAAAGTGTGTGTCAGGTTAGCCTCTTTGGTTCAGCTTGAAAAGGTTTTGGATGGACAGGTGACCCTGGCTATCTGTTCTCAAGCTTTCAACGCTATATGTGTGTGTGTGTGTCTCTTGTCATCAGAGTAGCAGAGCAGAAAACTGTTTACCTATTTCAAGACCGTTCCCTAGAGTGTGCATGTCAAATAGGCACATAGGCAAACTTGAACACCCCCCCCCCCCCCCACCCTCCTGCCCTGAAAAAAATGGATGTGACCTGACTCCTGTTAAAGTTCAATCTGAAGACTGTCTCTTCCTCATGCCTCACCGCATCCATATCCAGCCTCCAGATGATTTACAGGACATTTTGTTGTCCACATTCATAAATATGCATCCCGTCCTCTTCCAGCTTGGGCCTGACCATATAGCAGACCACATCTGATTAGAGGGATGGCCTCAACCAGGTCTTCACCTTCTCATCTAGTGATTTATGCCGGGGGGAGTTTCACATATTAGCGGACATGTTTGCTAGATATATTCCATCTGAATATATTAATTCAATTTATTCTGCAATCCCCCACGCCTATCTGGCAGTGGAATGGAATAGGAGTGAAAAGTGAGATATAGGTTTTGTTACGATAATCTCTCTGTGGCTGGGAATCACTTGCAAGCTGTCAGTCGTATAAAGATTGTACAACGCATGCAACTGCTACCACAAGCAAAAAGAACCGTTTCGATTTTACAAGACAAAAGCCTAACACTAAAAACATGTTACTGTTGCTAGCTAATCTCTCTTAGTGTTAAGGCGTTGCGGCATTATGCAGGTGTTATTTAAACAATAAATAACAGCAACATCTTATTCTGAAACTAAAGTTGTGCACATTTCCAATTTGATGTTAGCAGCAGAAAACGAGCCGTTTATTTTAAGATCTATTTCAGATTGTAACAGCAAGGGAGGGCTGCTGCAGAGACGGTGACAGTAATCATACCGGCAAATGCCAAATAACTTGTTGCACCCCCACCTCCTCCAGAATGGGATCCCCTTGAGAAGCCTGTATGTGTGTGTGTGTGTGTGTGTCTCCATCACAGGGACTGATCAAGTCATGCGCTTCACTAACAGGTTTATATGCGCGAACATAAGCTGAAATGCTTAAAAGAATGGAAAAAAAATTCTGCACTTAAAATCCAATTCCATTATTCAGTGAGAACAGAAGCAATAAGAAATTATCAAGAAATGTGTTTTGTTTGTCTTTGATCATTGTCCATTGAGTCAGTATTTTCTCACAATTCTGTACAAACAACTCATCGCTTGGAGGGAAAATAACAAAAGAATCCCATCCCTAGATCCCAGATGACCGTGAGACAAATTAACTTTGAGTGTGTGAGGCTGCAGGCCACTTTAGGTGAGAGTATATTGGCCGTTGTGTCTCCTAGAGTAGTGGTTCTCAAACTATTTTCTTTACTAATGAACCCCCGCCAACATATTGGAATTCTTATTGGAAAGACTTGCCAAACTTGAGATATAGAGCCTTTTTAAATCCACATTTACCCATCCCTGTGCTAGTAGCCATTGATGCACTGTATAGCAAACACATGTACTGATGGATTTGCCTGATCTGGTCTGAACTGACAAGGTGGGATTTCCTAGGTAGAAAAAAAAAATAAATCATCAAAAATTTATCAAACAGATTAACAGAATAGTGGTTTCAGTTTGGGTCGAATCAATCAGGTGATGTCAGTTGAGAGAGCTTGCGCTTCAGCAGATATGATTCTGTTCCGTCAGCCGGGATCGAATTTACTGTTGTCTGATCTTTAATACCCAGTGAGTGCCATTATGTGACTCAATGAACTTCACTGTAATTCTCAGGGGTTTTTTTCCAGAACCATAGTTATTTCTTTCATCTCTCTGCCCCGTGACCCCTACACATCCCAAAAACCAAATCAAACAGAATCACAAGTTTGTAGCTAAAACCTCCACATGCTCAAAAAGCAGGAGAATTCCTGTGTGGCTTAATGAATGATGAAATGTTCCCGGCAATCTTATAATGAAACCCTTATAATCTTAAAAATTTTGAATATTTTTCCATGGGTGTTCTGTGGATATGACTATACTGCTGTCAAGCAGAGGCTGAAGACCCACTAACCTTTTTGATTGTATGAGGATCCTCTTTTAAACAATATTTCTGTCTTTTCTTTTGGAATGCGCTGCCCAACTAATACGTTTTGTGCTAGATCTTTTGATGCTTTATTTTTTTTTTGCATTTGCTCTGTAGATAGGTCTTCTATTTACAGGCCCAGAATCATACGGTCCACCGCATGCTCATCCACACACACAATCAAAATCTCATATACAAAAGCATATAGGTTGCTCCTATAGTGCGACATTCTCTGAAGCCCTACAACTGACTAATCACAAGATTTAATTTCCATTTACCAAATCGCTTTTTGTTTCCATGGCAACACTTGTTTATGTCTGACATATCTCAAGCACATTGGAAGGGATTGATTACATGCACTGGTTACTCTGCATCTGCACATACACACAGTGTGCACACATGAACACTTGCCCAC
Organism: Coryphaenoides rupestris; assembly: GCA_002895965.2. Lineage (NCBI taxonomy): Eukaryota > Metazoa > Chordata > Actinopteri > Gadiformes > Macrouridae > Coryphaenoides > Coryphaenoides rupestris. The sequence continues at coordinate 185,651 of PIJE02000040.1, read as the reverse complement.
TGGCAATTATATGCTAGTTATGCAGATGTTGCCCCCCCCCCCGTTGACCTCGGCCAGCCAATTGTGACTCTGTCCTCAGGGCATCAGCCATCAAGGGTAAAAACAGAACTGATTGCTGGCAACTCCTATATTACACAGTCTTGGGGGGCGCAGGCGCACACAGAGTTTTGGTACATTGGTAGGGTTTATCAGTGTACACAGTAATACAGGAGAGCAAATAACAGGCTTGTGCCTTCACATTTTCTCACTTTCATAAATCCTCTTATGAACACTTGCGAGTCACTGATTGTGTCTTACTCTCACGAGTCAGTGCTCTTAATTCAGCTGGCCAAGTTTCATCAGTTCAACTATTTGCCCACAAAAATTGTAAGCCTACAGTTGGTTTCTTTCTTGCCATTTCCTTGCAATACATTTAAAAAAAAGGTGAACGGAAACATTTTGCTAACCGGTATCGCTTAAACTTCACAGAAAAGGAAACAGGACTCTGTGAAGCTATGAAATTGTTTGTGTTCTTCCTTCAGAGTTGAGATCCTTTTCTGATTGATCATATAAATACATATGCTAAATACATAACTGCAAACTCAGAAGAGGTGAAAAGGTGATGTTTGTAAACCAAATCCCGGAAGGGGGGGTCTGGTGCATCCCCCCCAGAAGATTTTACACATTTAAACATTTAACATTTAAACAAAGCATTCTGGTGCACTCTTGAGGAGCAAATAAAGGTGGAAAAAAGCACATTTATTGAAACCAGTGTTGTTCTCAGTGCTGTTCTTTAACTAGCAAAACGATTGATTCTGAACTGTAACATTGTAAGGTACAATTTACTTAAGTTAACATGAGCTGACTTGCTAGTGTAACCAGTACAGTCTTGCACTGAAGAGAACCAGACCAGTATATCTTTGGAGACGATCTCAGTTTATTCTGACAAAAAGGAATAAGATAAGATAAAACTTTATTGATCCCGAAGGAAATTCTTGTGCCAGAGGTTGCATCGCAAATAGTAATAAATAATAAACAGTAGAGAAATAACAATAGAATAATAAAAAATAAAACAAATTAACAAATTTACAGCGAGTCTAAATGTAAAATTACATGGAAGATATTCAGTCAGCAGAACAAGTTGGCAATGGTATTGGGAAGTAGTAGTGAGAAGTATTATTGCACATAAGAAATAATGCACATGTTGATGAAAGCTAATAATTGAAGGGTAGTAATATTAATGGTGAGTGGTAGTATTGCACATATTAAGAATATTGCACATAATGATGAAAGGTAATAGCATGGTAATATAGCAAGGATGATATGGGAAGAATTATTGCACATGACATTAAGAATATTGCACATGATGATGAGGTAATATTGCAAGGAATATTGAGAGGTAGCATGATATTAACAATATAGATAATATAGCACATGATATTGAGAGTATTGCACGTTGGGTAATATTAATATTGCACATGATATTGTTCTCAGCGTTCAGTGTCTTATATTTCAACTGTCCTTCCTGCAGAAGGGGGAGGAGTTATAAAGTTTGATAGCCACTGGTAGAAAGGACCTCCAGTGGCGTTCTGTGGTGCACCCTCAGTAGTCTCAGTCTATGGCTGAAGGTGCTCTGGTATGACTCCAGTGTGGCGTGCAGGGGATGGGAGGCGTTGTCCATAATACTGAGTAGTTTACTCAGCATCGTCCTCTCCAAGACCTCCACCAAATACTCCAATTCCACTCCCAGGACAGAACCCGCTTTCCTGATGAGCTTATTGAGTCTGTTAGCGTCGGCTGCCTTCACCCTGCTGCCCCAGCACACAACAGCATAGAAGATGACGCTGGCCACCACAGAGTGATAGAACATCTGCAGCATGGTATTGCAGACATTGAAAGATCTCCGTAGGAAATACAGGCGACTGACCTTTCTTGTACAGGGCCTCTGTGATTTTAGTCCAGGCCACCTTACTGTCTGTGTGGACGCACAGGTACATGTATTTCTCGACAATGTCCACCTCGGTCCCCCTGATGCTGACTTCGGTGGGTCGGTTGCTTCCTGAAATCCACCATCAGCTCCTTAGTCTTTGCGACGTTGAGTTGCAGATGATTTAGTCCACACCACTCCACGAAACTGTCCACCACACACTGTCCATTGCTGATACAGCCCACAATGGCAGAGTCATCCGAAAACTTCTGCAGGTGGCAGGACTGTGAGCAGTATCTGAAGTCTGAGGTGTAGATTGTTATCAGGAAGGGAGACAGGACTGTCCCCTGAGGTGCTCCCGTGTTGCTCACTATTGTGTCCGACGTGTTGCTCTGCAGCCTCACATACTGTGGCTGACCTGTGAGGTAGTTGGTGATCCAGGCCACTAGTGGAGCGTCCACCTGCATGTCCAGTAGCTTAGTCCCAAGCAGGGCAGGTTTTATGGCGTTGAAAGAGCTTGAGAAGTTGAAGAATGTGACTCTCACAACGCTGCCTGCCTCCTCCAGGTGAGAATAAGCCCTGTGCAGCAGAAAGATGATGGCATCTTCCACTCCAATGCGGGGCTAGTAGGCGAACTGCAGGGTTTGACTAGTGCACGGATGTGCTTCAAGACTAGCCTCTCCAGCGATTTCATGACATGTGAAGTCAACACCACTGGTCTATAGTCACTGAGGGTGTTTGCATGTCTTTTCTTGGGGACGGGAACCAGGCATGATGTTTTCCACAGGGCAGGGACCATTGTCGTGCGCAGGCTCAGGTTGAAGATGTGATGGAAGGCGCCGCACAGCTGAGTCACACACACCTTGAGCACTCTGGGGCTGAGGCCGTCAGGCCCCGCAGTCTTGCCTGGGTGTAGTCTGCTGAGTTCACTCCTCACATCCTCTGCCGTGATGTTGATTGGCCCTGGAGAGAGAAGAGGGGAGGGGAGGGAGGGAGAGGGGAGGGGGATAGGGGTGGACAGGAGCCACATCATCAAACCTGTTAAAGAACAGATTTAACTCATTGGCCTCATCCAGGTTTCCCTCCATCCCCTGGATGGTCTTTGCTCCATGGCCAGTGATGGTTCTCATGCCACTCCACACCTCCCTGAGGTTCTTCTGCTGGAGCTTCCTCTCGAGCTTTCTTCTGTAACTCTCCTTGCCCTCTGTGATCTTTTCCCTCAGTTCTCTATGTACCTTCTTCATCTCCTCCTTGTCTCCACTCCTGAAGGCCGCCTTCTTCCTGTTCAGTGATGCCTTGATGTCCTTAGTCACCCAGGGTTTGTTGTTGGGGAAGCAGTGCACAGTCTTGGTTGGGATCACAAAGTCTGTGCAGAAATGTACATAGTACTTGATGCAGCCTGTGAGTCCATCTATGTCCTGCCCATGTGCATTACAGAGAACATCCCAGTCTGTCATCTCAAAACAGCCCTGGAGAGTCTCCTCTGCATCCTGAGACCACCTCCGTACGGTTCTGGTTGCCGCGGGAGGAATGTAAACAACCATCATAATGGCCGGGGAAAACTCTCTGGGCAAGTAATATGGACGGAGACTTACTTCTAGCAGTTCAATGTCCGGGCTGCACACGCGTTCTTTTACCATAATGTGTCCAGGGTTGCACCATCTGTTGGTCACATAAATAGCGACTTCCCCTCCTTTCTTCTTGTTGCTTTCGTTGCAACTCCTGTCCGCACCAGCTGAAAGCCGTCTAAGTTCAGTAGTTCAGTACAGTGACCAACAACAACATTGTCATGCAGCCATGTCTCCGTGAAGCACATAACAGACCCCTCACGAAACACTCTCGCTCCTTGTGAGTGATGTTAACTCGTCCATCTTGTTCACCAGAGATCGTATGTTCCCCATAATGACAGACAGAAGATACGGTCGGTATCTCCTCTTCCTCCTCAGCTCCCTGCGGATTTTGTGTCTCCCGCCAGCCCCATCAGACATTCGGAGGTTCAGCAGCTGATATCTGGTGTAAACAATGGAGCCCTGGGTCGCATCCGCGCCCGCCATGATGAAGGGTTGGGCACAATAAAAGCAGTACAAAAATAACGAATAAAAACAAAGAACTCGTGGAGCCATCTTCATCAAATACATTAAAACAAAGAAAACATACCTGAGACAAAGTAATAAATAATAATCCCCTGGTCAATCGTGAGTGTTTAAGCTGAGCCCCTACACAAATTAATGAACACAGGAATGTATTAGCATACTACACAATAAATGTAAGCTAACAAATGAACTTGAAGGCTAAAACACACAATGATGCTTACCTCTCCCACGGAATACAAAAGGGGAGAGGTGGAGGCGGGGGATATCATTTATAGGGAGGGATCCATAAACGTGACCTCAGGGGTACAGAAACTCAAAGTCTCAGACGTTCCACATATGTTCCACATTGAGGCCCAACATGTCAGGTAAAATATCTATTTCCAAAGATTTGGTGTAATTATAATACTACATATAGCTAATGTGTATTGACTCTTATATTACTGCTGTATAATTGTCTCTGTTACACGAACAAGCTGGTAAGCTTTCTATTGCAGGTTGGGAAAGACTTGATGGGGTAACGAAAAACGCATCATGAGACACTTCCAATTAATTTGGAAGGTTAATGTTACTTTAGCAAGTAGTTACCTAAAGTTTAGTTTGTTAAACAGCAAATTACATTGCTGTCAGCAAACAAGACTTACCTCAAAACAGTACCCACTGAAGTCATACCGTGAAATGTTCTTTCTACTTGAGGCAGTCTCAATGTTGCCTGTTCATGGAAAAGAAGACTATGCAGTTATCTTGATTCTGATTGACCAAAAGACTCGAGACGTCCACCACAGATTTTATTTTCTTTATTGAGAAGATTGGATCGCAACTCGACAAAACTTCGGATCTACGTGAATTCACGTGAATAACAATTTTCATTCAAAACGGCGAATTTTACAGAAAAGTGACTAAATGCATTGAAGTTGAGTGCATTATTCAATAAGAGCTTAATTTAGACAAATGCCAGAATCCCTACTCGTACTACTGCACATTTGTATATATTCATACTCATGTCCTCCTCTGTCGACATCCTGTACACATCTCTCTCACGTATCAAAATAAGAACTTGAGTTTAGCTGGCGAGGTGAGGATGCTACTCAAGACAAGCGCCTTGGAGTACTTTAACATCACATCGGCGATAATACAAGAAAAGTATTTCTTCTCTGTAGATCGAGAGGCTTGTACTCACGGTATTCAATGACTAGGCTATACATTCTTAAAAAAAAACATTTGCCTGATGCCTGATGATGGTTGACTTTTGATAAATAAATGTATCATCAAGTAAATGATAATAATAATAATAATAATAACGAACAATTCTGTGGTTAAAATAATCTATTATTTAACCGGCTCTGAATACACGTGACAGGGAAATGATACAAGACACTTTACTATGTTGTCATAGTCCACTTCCTCAAGAGTAACTACAGCTCCGTTATGAGAATGTAGGAATACAAATTAAAAAATGAATAGGTATTAAAAAGCTCTACAGATTCACGTGTGGTACATTTGTAGCAGACATACAATTATTTCATAAACAAAAAGCTTTCACCTTCCCCTCCATTAGTCCAAAGTGGTTAAGCACGACTAACAACACTTAAATAATGTTATCCAACAATAAGAATAGAAATGTGAATGTACTAACTGCAGATATTTACCAGCAGCAGTGCTGGGGTGTGAGGTGGCTTCTGTTGACGTGCATGTGCAAGGCTCTGGTGTGCGTGGTGCTTTTGTGTGATCAGTGACTTCACCTGTTCCATTATGGTTTTTGCAATATTTCTCGAATGACAAAATTGACAACGTGAGGGGTGGAGTAGGGGGCACCTATGATATGACAGGCTTCTCCCCACCAATGTTTGGGTGGCGCAGGCACCAACTCACACAACACAAACTTTACCTGCTAATAACAACAACAGGCGGGCAATTAGGTAATAGACTCACTCAAGTGATGTTTTTTTCCTCCATTTTCCTGGGGATACGGCATCCAGTATATATTTTTTTTCTTTGCATGCTCTTGAGTAGCGCTCATGCTCTGGTGGAATGTCATAGAAACTTTGCACATGTACAAACCACCTTTTTTAGTTTAATGCTCATTAAAAGGTACTATAAGTAAGAATCAGTGCATTCTGAGCTCCGTGGGTTGAGACAATAACAATCAGAAACTAATGTTAGTTCTGTGAGGTAGTTGGTGATCCAGGCCACTAGTGGAGCGTCCACCTGCATGTCCAGTAGCTTAGTCCCAAGCAGGGCAGGTTTTATGGCGTTGAAAGAGCTTGAGAAGTTGAAGAATGTGACTCTCACAACGCTGCCTGCCTCCTCCAGGTGAGAATAAGCCCTGTGCAGCAGAAAGATGATGGCATCTTCCACTCCAATGCGGGGCTAGTAGGCGAACTGCAGGGTTTGACTAGTGCACGGATGTGCTTCAAGACTAGCCTCTCCAGCGATTTCATGACATGTGAAGTCAACACCACTGGTCTATAGTCACTGAGGGTGTTTGCATGTCTTTTCTTGGGGACGGGAACCAGGCATGATGTTTTCCACAGGGCAGGGACCATTGTCGTGCGCAGGCTCAGGTTGAAGATGTGATGGAAGGCGCCGCACAGCTGAGTCACACACACCTTGAGCACTCTGGGGCTGAGGCCGTCAGGCCCCGCAGTCTTGCCTGGGTGTAGTCTGCTGAGTTCCACTCCTCACATCCTCTGCCGTGATGTTGATTGGCCCTGGAGAGAGAAGAGGGGAGGGGAGGGAGGGAGAGGGGGAGGGGGATAGGGGTGGACAGGAGCCACATCATCAAACCTGTTAAAGAACAGATTTAACTCATTGGCCTCATCCAGGTTTCCCTCCATCCCCTGGATGGTCTTTGCTCCATGGCCAGTGATGGTTCTCATGCCACTGCCACACCTCCCTGAGGATTCTTCTGCTGGAGCTTCCTCTCGAGCTTTCTTCTGTAACTCTCCTTGCCCTCTGTGATCTTTTCCCTCAGTTCTCTATGTACCTTCTTCATCTCCTCCTTGTCTCCACTCCTGAAGGCCGCCTTCTTCCTGTTCAGTGATGCCTTGATGTCCTTAGTCACCCAGGGTTTGTTGTTGGGGAAGCAGTGCACAGTCTTGGTTGGGATCACAAAGTCTGTGCAGAAATGTACATAGTACTTGATGCAGCCTGTGAGTCCATCTATGTCCTGCCCATGTGCATTACAGAGAACATCCCAGTCTGTCATCTCAAAACAGCCCTGGAGAGTCTCCTCTGCATCCTGAGACCACCTCCGTACGGTTCTGGTTGCCGCGGGAGGAATGTAAACAACCATCATAATGGCCGGGGAAAACTCTCTGGGCAAGTAATATGGACGGAGACTTACTTCTAGCAGTTCAATGTCCGGGCTGCACACGCGTTCTTTTACCATAATGTGTCCAGGGTTGCACCATCTGTTGGTCACATAAATAGCGACTTCCCCTCCTTTCTTCTTGTTGCTTTCGTTGCAACTCCTGTCCGCACCAGCTGAAAGCCGTCTAAGTTCAGTAGTTCAGTACAGTGACCAACAACAACATTGTCATGCAGCCATGTCTCCGTGAAGCACATAACAGACCCCTCACGAAACACTCTCGCTCCTTGTGAGTGATGTTAACTCGTCCATCTTGTTCACCAGAGATCGTATGTTCCCCATAATGACAGACAGAAGATACGGTCGGTATCTCCTCTTCCTCCTCAGCTCCCTGCGGATTTTGTGTCTCCCGCCAGCCCCATCAGACATTCGGAGGTTCAGCAGCTGATATCTGGTGTAAACAATGGAGCCCTGGGTCGCATCCGCGCCCGCCATGATGAAGGGTTGGGCACAATAAAAGCAGTACAAAAATAACGAATAAAAACAAAGAACTCGTGGAGCCATCTTCATCAAATACATTAAAACAAAGAAAACATACCTGAGACAAAGTAATAAATAATAATCCCCTGGTCAATCGTGAGTGTTTAAGCTGAGCCCCTACACAAATTAATGAACACAGGAATGTATTAGCATACTACACAATAAATGTAAGCTAACAAATGAACTTGAAGGCTAAAACACACAATGATGCTTACCTCTCCCACGGAATACAAAAGGGGAGAGGTGGAGGCGGGGGATATCATTTATAGGGAGGGATCCATAAACGTGACCTCAGGGGTACAGAAACTCAAAGTCTCAGACGTTCCACATATGTTCCACATTGAGGCCCAACATGTCAGGTAAAATATCTATTTCCAAAGATTTGGTGTAATTATAATACTACATATAGCTAATGTGTATTGACTCTTATATTACTGCTGTATAATTGTCTCTGTTACACGAACAAGCTGGTAAGCTTTCTATTGCAGGTTGGGAAAGACTTGATGGGGTAACGAAAAACGCATCATGAGACACTTCCAATTAATTTGGAAGGTTAATGTTACTTTAGCAAGTAGTTACCTAAAGTTTAGTTTGTTAAACAGCAAATTACATTGCTGTCAGCAAACAAGACTTACCTCAAAACAGTACCCACTGAAGTCATACCGTGAAATGTTCTTTCTACTTGAGGCAGTCTCAATGTTGCCTGTTCATGGAAAAGAAGACTATGCAGTTATCTTGATTCTGATTGACCAAAAGACTCGAGACGTCCACCACAGATTTTATTTTCTTTATTGAGAAGATTGGATCGCAACTCGACAAAACTTCGGATCTACGTGAATTCACGTGAATAACAATTTTCATTCAAAACGGCGAATTTTACAGAAAAGTGACTAAATGCATTGAAGTTGAGTGCATTATTCAATAAGAGCTTAATTTAGACAAATGCCAGAATCCCTACTCGTACTACTGCACATTTGTATATATTCATACTCATGTCCTCCTCTGTCGACATCCTGTACACATCTCTCTCACGTATCAAAATAAGAACTTGAGTTTAGCTGGCGAGGTGAGGATGCTACTCAAGACAAGCGCCTTGGAGTACTTTAACATCACATCGGCGATAATACAAGAAAAGTATTTCTTCTCTGTAGATCGAGAGGCTTGTACTCACGGTATTCAATGACTAGGCTATACATTCTTAAAAAAAAACATTTGCCTGATGCCTGATGATGGTTGACTTTTGATAAATAAATGTATCATCAAGTAAATGATAATAATAATAATAATAATAACGAACAATTCTGTGGTTAAAATAATCTATTATTTAACCGGCTCTGAATACACGTGACAGGGAAATGATACAAGACACTTTACTATGTTGTCATAGTCCACTTCTCAAGAGTAACTACAGCTCCGTTATGAGAATGTAGGAATACAAATTAAAAAATGAATAGGTATTAAAAAGCTCTACAGATTCACGTGTGGTACATTTGTAGCAGACATACAATTATTTCATAAACAAAAAGCTTTCACCTTCCCCTCCATTAGTCCAAAGTGGTTAAGCACGACTAACAACACTTAAATAATGTTATCCAACAATAAGAATAGAAATGTGAATGTACTAACTGCAGATATTTACCAGCAGCAGTGCTGGGGTGTGAGGTGGCTTCTGTTGACGTGCATGTGCAAGGCTCTGGTGTGCGTGGTGCTTTTGTGTGATCAGTGACTTCACCTGTTCCATTATGGTTTTTGCAATATTTCTCGAATGACAAAATTGACAACGTGAGGGGTGGAGTAGGGGGCACCTATGATATGACAGGCTTCTCCCCACCAATGTTTGGGTGGCGCAGGCACCAACTCACACAACACAAACTTTACCTGCTAATAACAACAACAGGCGGGCAATTAGGTAATAGACTCACTCAAGTGATGTTTTTTTCCTCCATTTTCCTGGGGATACGGCATCCAGTATATATTTTTTTTCTTTGCATGCTCTTGAGTAGCGCTCATGCTCTGGTGGAATGTCATAGAAACTTTGCACATGTACAAACCACCTTTTTTAGTTTAATGCTCATTAAAAGGTACTATAAGTAAGAATCAGTGCATTCTGAGCTCCGTGGGTTGAGACAATAACAATCAGAAACTAATGTTAGTTCTAGCAGGTCGTAGCACGTTGCGGTTACGTGAAAAAATGAGAGCTTCCCCGACTCTGTTGCGTTGAACAGCTTTTGGGCTGATTTCTCTTATATGAGTCGGGTTGGATTTCGCTGAAAAATTTAACAAAGTGACATGTAAACACGGATAATTAAAAAATATATATATTTCATCGCTTTTTTTAAATGTGTACAAGGTTTAATTCTGATTAGAACTAATATTAGTTTCTGATTGTTAGTCTCAAGCCACGGAGCTCAGAATGCACTGATTCTTACTTATAGTACCTTTAAACACCTAAAATGTAACCTAAAATAAAGTTACCTTCTGAATTATACTCTGCATTAGGTATGACCCAACGTTTTATATAATTGCCCTGGAAGTAATCCAAAAAGGCCCCCAAAGAGTACTACATTGGGCCAAAAAAGCACTCGTTTAAAAAAAAAAGTTAATAAAAAAAATAAGGTAATTTCCGACACTAGGATGAATGCATGGAGGGGAAACACTGAGGGGATAGTGCACACAATGGGTTTTTCTGGTCCGTTGTGTTCAACCATGATCGGTTTTTGATAGGTCATCAAGTGTGTAATGTAGTAGTGTCTCAGACATCACAATGGGGCCGGTACTGTTTCTATGGACATGTAAACCGCTTCACTTGAGAAGCAGTCGGAAATGTCGATGAGGAGAACCGGGGGTATTGCAGCCCACATTACAATTGCGTGGTGCCGTGCCACTGCTGATAATATGATATAGAAAGGGGATAATAAGGTGACATGAGGAATAGGTATGCAATAATGTATTATCAGCTAAGGCTGAGAACAACTGCGTGAAATCGATGAGTAGCGTAACTTGTCGGTTTTTTTGCATGTGTAAAAAAAAAAAAAAACAGTTTAAAATACTTTTTTCTTACAAAATAAATAAATAAGTTTAATGACTAGCGATGAAAAAAAAAAAAAAATGAAAAGCGACTACTTAAGAAAGCTGTTGTCATGTCCGCTGAGTTTGTTTGATTGTAGCCTATAGGCTAATAATAATAATTTCATTTTTTTTTATATGATAGGCCTAACCATGAAGCAATAAACGAAGCGGTTTACTGTTTAGTTTCACGTGTTTTGTCGTGGCTCTTTGACGCCCCCTCTGGTGAAAATGAGATTGTGAATACTGAAGTGCTGAAAATGCATTCTGTTTTCAATTAAAATAATGTCCCGATTTATCGATTCTTCAAAATGGCATATCGTCTCAGCCTTATTATCAGCACAGGAACAGATATTGATTAATATATAAATCACAATGAGAATATAAACTAATAAACTTGTTGAGAAACTAGAGGACAACCAATATCATCGGCTAGTATTAGATCTTAAAAAGGGTTAACCTTTAGTACTGAGGAAAGCCAATGACATTTGGTACAATTTTCCCATGCCAATTACACAACATGTACCAGATCACAAATTGGATGGATGAAATAAACAATCGAAGTGCCTTGCCTTCACCAAGGGCTGCTGTTTAGAATCTAGTCATATGCAAATCATTGCATGCTCATAGGTGGTCTTTAATGGATTCAAGTGACCCAATTCTTTATTGTGTTGCCAAATAGGGCTGAAAGAAACTGTTGGCTGTAGGTTAGCTGCAACTGCTCACTGATCACAGAGGTGGTGGATTTAATGGTAGTTGTAGTTAATGCCGTCAGTCTATCTAAAAGGAAAATTAACGAAAAGTGACATACCTAATTACGTCTTGGAAAGATTTTGACGATTCCAGATTACAACAATGCCCAAAAAGGAACTTATTTGAAAAGTAAGTAAATAACTGAGTGGTCAATTTAGTATTGTTTCACCATCATCATTGTCTAATGCAATACATTACATATGCATTCTTTGAATGGTATTTCTTGTTTAAATTAGATTGATATTTGTACCCTTGAACATTTCTTGGGATTTTCTCTTGTGGGCATAACTCTGAAGATTACTTGGGCATCCCCTCGCTGCATGGGTGATGGAATGTGCCTTATCTCCACATTACTGAGATGCTGAAAATCTTTGGCTGATGCTGTCAGAATTCCACTGCCACATGCCATGTACTCTCTCTGCACACTTCTGCCATGTTTTGAGCTGGCAAAAGTCACTCATTGGTTTTAGATGCTACATGTGGAAGGCTGTGTACAAATCTGTGCAGTCTTTGAACAACACAGATAACCTGTAAAGGTGAAACCGAATGAGGTTTCTTTTTAGTCTGTTCTACAGCTTGTGCCTTTGCCCTCTTCTTGTGTCACTGACCTTTCACCTGTGTGCTGTCATCTACCCTAGCGCTCGAATCGTCTGCACAGCACCTTGGCAAGGATTTCTGATAAACTGAAAAATCATGAGTCACTGCGCCTTCTGCATTTCCCAGAAATTTGTCGTAGTTCTTATTTGACAGTTTTCCCCATATACTGAGCAAAAGCAAGACTATGCATGGAAACTCGTGAAATTCAACATGAGTCTGCCAGAAAGTCTTGTTTGTCCTATCAGATGGCCCCTGGGTCAGACCACACCTTGAAAAGTCATTACACTTTTTTCTGTGTCTGCTACTTACCAACAATTGACAATTGGCTTCATAAATGAGATATGTAAATAGACCATAATACAAAAAAACGGATACATTTATTATGTATTAACATTCAATAACCATTTGCCTAATCAGTAGATGATATATCAGATAACGCATTCCATTCCATTATTTGATTTTTATGCTCTAGGGATAAAACAGTTACCGGTTTCACAATAAACCACCTTAAAATTACCAATCATTAGTTTTACCATTTAATGATTTTAATTATTAAAATCAAGTTTGATTACGGCGCTTTGAAAAAATCTCGTTAAATACTGTCCAGCATCTGCAAAAGTTAGCTAGTCTCCCAGATGCAGGTGCGCAGGCACAGCATACAACATGAGCTTGTTTTGATAAAGTAAAACATGGCAGAAGGCAGTGACATCGCTACAGAGACTTTTCAGCCTTGAGGACTAATTTATGCCCTGTGTCCACATAGAGCATTTTTCTGAGTGTAAGGGTCTTATTTCAATTGTTCCCAATGAGAAGAGCGTATGCAGCAGCTTGCGGCTGCATAGAGAAAACGCAGTTCAGAGAGCTCAGCCTTAATGTAGCCACTCTGGGTGCGTCAAGTTGAAAATATAAATAGGTGGGTCGCATCCTCAATCTGGCAACACGTGCAAGCTTCGGGTCTGGGGAGGAGTGGGGTGGGTGGATACAACTTTCTCCAATATTGTGAATTTGGACCCATTTTAACACATTGTTATTGTTACATATAGTAGGCCTACAGCAAATTCCATGCTAAAAGTAGTCAAAATCTAAAATACTGCTGTTAATGAACACGTAAAGAAAGCAACCTAATTAACCTAAATGTAAATGTTGAAAGAACGATTTTCAAATGCAAATGACTTACATTTCAAACGAAAAATCCATGACCAAGTCATTCCATGTGGAGTCGGTTGAATATTTTACGGCAAATAGAAAACACCTAGGCCTACAGGGTATTATTTTGTAAACAAACTAAATCACTTTCAGAGACATCTCTGCAACATGGGATTTTCTGATTAAGGATTCACAACGAAATGCTCATAACACCTCTATTAAGTAAGCAGAAATCAAGGCTTATTCCCAAGAAGATGTGACAGAAGAAGAAATATCATAGCCACAGCATTACAAGCAAGACTAAATAATACATAGGCTGACCTTCTAGCAAGGTAATGCTACCTGAAACCCATTACGGTAGAATACACAATATTTTTGCACACTCCATTTGAAGGCTTAAGGGGTCTAACTGGCAATAAAAGTACACTTCGCCCTGAATTTAAAAGCTTTAATGCCACTATTGATGGCAGGTGATGTTTGTCATATCCATGCATTTAAGCAGCAGTTTTCTTCCGCCTGAAATGTCCATTTGTCAAAATCCACTCTACAAAATCCACTATAGATTTTTTGTACAATACAAAAAGGATCTCCAGGTTTAATGATAAATAGCGGTAAAAATCCAGATGGTTAGTAGAGCAACATGGCAGAAGGCGGTGACAGCGCTCCGGATATTTTTAATCCATTAAAAAAGGAGTAAATCTGAAGTGTGGATGCATTTTGGGTATTTCAAGAGTTCTGACATTACGTTGATTGAAGATCATTACCCTGTCTGCAGAAGATGCATCTTCGTGACCACCACCCGTTACTTTACAGCCAATGCAAGTTAAGTTACCTTTTAGCTCAATGCATGACGTGGGGAAAGATATGTGGGGAAGAAGTTCTGTATTCATGCATGTTACGGTGAACTACTAGTGCGCTCAGTAAAAGTTGACAATCATGGCATGTACCATACAACATGCGTGCAACATAGTGTAGCATAGCTCGTGCTACAATGCCACTGAAGTGGCTTTAGTTTGGGGCTCCTCCAAGGACACAGGCAGGTTGTGGTTAAAGTCTGGTTTATTGTAAAGTTGTATGTAGTATGATATGATGGTAAATGCCATCTAGCATCCTAGTGCAAATACCAACAATAAAACCGGACTCTTTCAGTGTTACCATACCGGCAAAACACATTTAAAAACCCCCAACCCCCAACCAAGTGTCTCGGCCAACCCTCCTCCCTGGAGGCTGGGGCTGCTGCCTTGGTTGGTGGAGGTTTCTCTGGGTCGTCCAGGTCTATCCCCAACGTGGCCAGCCAACCCCTTTATCCTCCATCCTGGAAACCGGAAGTGCTGCCTTGACTGGCAGAGGTGTTGCTGGGTGTGGGAGTTGCCGGGCTGTCTGAGTGTGTGTGCTGGTGGCTGACTTAACCTGTGCTGCACTGATTGCCTAATGTACCACAGGCTTGTAGCCCCACCCCCCCCCCCAGATCCTAACAGGGCCCGGTGAGGCTAATTAGGCCAGCCAGCCACCAACCACACGCACCACACAGAGTCTCCTAACTTAATCGAACGCCTGCAAATTCAAGACATCAGTGGCTGTTCAGTGATGTCAAATTAATTAATTGGCCTCTACTGCAGTTTTTAGTGCAGTTCTACTGTTTTAGTTACCATAGAAAAAACAATACTGCTATGATACTGATAACGTGATAATTTTGGTCACGATAATCGTGATATGAAACTTTCATGCCGTTACATCCCTACTTGTAGCGGTGCAGTCCTAGAACAGATGGACAGCAATGTTAGATATTCACTGGGCCAATCAAAGAGCAGTGCAGGTAGACAGGCCCACGGGCAGGCAAGCGGGTAGCAAGACGGCCCTGTCAAGGCAGGCCCTGACCTCCGTTCCTCAATTCACAGGCAGCCAATGAATTATGCAGAAACGCCTGGCCCCACGAATATTCATGAGACATATTACACTTCAAAGCCATTAGAAAATGTATATTAAAAATTATTGACACATCAAACAAGGTTTTTTTGGCACCAGACAACATGGCTTGATAGAAGGATTAATGACTACTGTAAAAAAAAGAAAAAGAAAAAAAGGAATATGAGGCATGGGCTGGTTGATCTGTTTTAATGGCCATCAAGGTCAGAGTTGGAAGTGATATTGTAATTCCTACATGGGTTGCACAAGAAACCTCATGGAAGGACGAAACCCTGGTTGTGTGAAATCTATAGGTTTTTCATCCATCTCAGTTTTGCTTCCTGACAGGCTTATTAAACCCAACCGTCACATGTATTGAGTTGACCTCGCTCCGACATCGACTGTAAAGCACACCGTCTGTTAAGCTTAATTTGAAATGTTCGTCTGCATGACTAGTTGCTAAATCAGAAAAAGGAGTTGAAGCAAAGGGGGGAAAAAAGGGGGTTGGTGGGGGGGGTCATTATGCACATGTCCAAGAATGGAAAAGAATGTTAAAAAAAAACAAACCTTAAATTGTACAACTGTATGTATGTATATATGTATTCATACTGTATGTATGAATGTGCAATGTGGAATAGTTTGTAAGTCCAAATGAAAAAAATATATTGACTTGTTCATGAATAGCAGACAATTGAATAATGCATCTTGATAGACTTCATATGATTGTGATGTGACAAATGATGCATATAGCATGTGCACATTACCAATGCAGGACTGAGGAAAAGTAGGACAGAAACTCAACAATGTGAACTGATAGTATATTGCATGACCATTTGTGCAATTAATGTCTTGATTTAATGTCTATCAATTAATTATTTGAAGTTGAGATGACCAGAAAGAGTGGAGGCCTCATAAGTCATAAGACTCCCAATCAGGACACAGACAGCTAAAAGGGGGGGTGGGGGGCAGGTGCACATGGACCACTATTTGACTCATAATGACTCAGACAGGACTTCCCATTAGGGTGAACATTTGGAAAGGAGCCATCACTTGGCATTGCTATAAAATGTCCTCAATGAGTCTTACCAAAAGGGCATTAGCTTGTATGCCATCACTGACAGCAGGCCCAATCTTCAAATCTCAACAGCATTGTTTCATTCAAATCAAGTTTATTTATATAGCACATTTAAAACCACCACAGGATGACCAAAGTGCTGTACAGTGAAACATAAAAGCAGTTAAAAATAAGAACAAGGCAATAAAATCATATACGTTAAAACAAATAGATAAAATAGTCAGGAAAACTTCACAGACATTCAAATGCCAGGCTGAACATATGTGTCTTAAGTTTGTTTTTGAAGAGTTCAATGGACGGGGAACATTTGATTGAGTATGGTATGGTGTTCCAGAGCTTTGGGGCAGCAACTGAGAAAGCGCGGTCGCCCAGAGCCCTTAACCTCGACCAAGGCACTGACAGGAGGAGCAGGTCAGAGGATCTGAGTGTCCTGGGATTGGAGAGTGGGTGAATGAGTTCTGAGATGTACTGGGGTGCCAGGCCATGTAGAGCCTTAAAAACAAACAGTAGAACTTTAAAATCAATCCTGTACTTGATGGTTAGCCAGTGCAGGGATGCCAGTACAGGTGTGATGCTGTCTCGTTTTCTAGTCCCAGTTATAAGCCGGGCAGCTGCATTTGGCACCAGTTGTAAACGGGATATATGTGACTGGTTGATACCTAGGTATAGTGAATTACAGTAATCTAACCGTGAGGTGATTTTTAGATTGTTTCGCGTGAGGAATGATTTTACTTTGGCGATGTTATGTAGTTGAAAATAGCAACCTCTCACAGAGTTTATTTGTTTGTCGAACTTGAGGCATGTGTCAAAGATGACACCAAGATTTCTGGCATGGGGGTGAAGGTTGGGTGCCAGGGGTCCTAAGCAGTCAGCAGTGGCCATGGTGATGTTGGAGGGGCCGAATAGTACCACTTCGGTTTTGGCGTCATTTAGTTGGAGGAAATTTCTAGTAATCCACGCTTTGACCTCGTCTAGGCACTTAAGGAGGATACTAACTGAGCTGTTGTTCTTATTACTTGTTTCTATGGGGAGGTACACCTGGGTGTCGTCAGCGTAGCAATGATAAGACACATTGCATTTTTGAAATATGGAACCTAGTGGGAGCATGTATAAGGAAAACAGAATTGGCCCCAGGATTGAGCCTTGGGGCACTCCGCAGGTGATGGGAGCTGACGTGGATAGAAGGTTTCCAGCCTCTACAGAGAACGATCTGTCAGATAAGTAGGATGTAAGCCACTGGAGGGAGCTGCCCTGTATTGTGGCCCACAGTGTCAAAGGCGCAGCTAAGATCCAGGAGAACTAAAATGGCACATTTCCCTGAATCACGGGAGAGCAGAAGGTCGTTTGAGACTCTAAGCAGAGCAGACTCAGTGTTGTGGCGTGCTCTGAAGCCTGATTGAAATTTGTCCATGATGTTTCCTTCCGGTCAAACCTGGATTACATGACACTACCCGGGTCTTGTTAAGAACTCTAGTCTCTAGGACATCACTGTGAAACAAAGTATGGAACGGCATGATACAGGGGCTACTTGGATACAAACTTGTTTAATTTGTAATAAACTACTGTCACTCATAATCACACCACTTCTCAGGAAGAATGACAGGAAGCCTTTTGTGGTAATATAGTAATTGTGAGAAAATGATGGAAACAATCAGCAAAATATTGAAAAACCCTTGTAAATGCCAAATATCTTCCCCTGAGGGAGTTCAGCTTTTTTTGGCAGGCCTAGGCCTATATTGAAGCATGTGCAATAGTCGCACACGGCACATAACACATAACAGGTCTGCCAAGATGCTTTGGCACCTTCTCAATAACCTCCATCCAGAATCCAGTCTCCCGTTTGTATTACACCAAGCTAATTAAAAGATATAAATGTGTATGTCATGTCATCAACGGAGCAACAGTAAGTGCCGAGGCAACATCACACTGATTGTGGTCAAAACCATATTGTCTAGTTTTCTGAGATGACCATAATATATTTATGTCTAAATGTGTCAGATTTCAAACTGAAGTGCCAAAGTCAATGGCCGATATGGCATGGGCCATATGGCAGAGGATTTAAAAGCATTTATTTGATCACCAACAGTATGTCCATGGAGGGTTGTTGATAGAAAAGTTAGATTATCTGTTCACATCTTAGTGCATTTTTACAAGAGTTTCAATGCTCATCTTACTCTGTAGGTCAGTACACATTTTGTCTACATTTACTCTCATATCGTTATCTGATCAGACAATACATATATCATAACCCTACATTTGTGAGCAAATTAAGGGTTATGATATTCTTCTTCAACAACTATAATTTGGCCTGTGTCACAAGATGCACAAATGCACATGTATGGAGGACGGATGATAATATTGCACTGCAGTCTGACTAGGGCTGGGTATCGTTTAAAAATTTTCGATACCGGTATCGGTACCCGAGTTTCGATACCGGTGCCAAAACGATACTTTTTTCGATACCTATGTGCAAGGGCGTATTTTTGTTTTGGACATTGGTGGGGACATGTCCCCAGCGTTCCCACTAAATTCTACACCCATACCTATGTGTAAATAAAAGCACATTTCATAATGCAATTGCCAGAACATGTTTTTACTGTAATACAAGTCTTTTTACATTAGTTTTTCAAATAGAAAGAGTCCAAGTGTCATTCATTTCAAGTATGAAATATTTATTGCTCCTTTTTCACTTAGACAATTTGTAAACTAGGCCGTGTTTCCCAAACATTGATTTATTTGTGGCGGCCCACAACAGAATGAAAACTGATTTAATGATCCCACCCCCCTCTAAATTCACCAGATTAGGTCTTATAGTTTTAACTTCAAAATGTCTAACATTTTCACACACAGAGAAAGAAGCTCTCAAATTGCACCAGATTCATGCATTTTAAGTTTAAAATGTCCACATTTTTAACTTACTCTATCCATGTTGAGGAAACAGTCTGTTCCCCGTTATCGTTAACGTTACCGCTAGTAGTAACGTTAGTAGTCGTGTTTGTTTGTTCATGCAGTCAAACACAGTGCAGCTCTCTTGTCTCAGGTTAATGACGTGCGAGATTAAATGCTTCATTAAATAATGAAGTGTTGCCACCCGCGCCAGCTATGGTCTGATCACAAATATTACATTTTGCACGTCCCTACTTTTTACAAAATGTAACCAGACCTTGGACCGTGTTTTTGACATTTTTCCACCTCCGCAAATGCGGACATCTACATGGCTCGGTGTTTACATGCGTAGTGACGTAGTAACGCAAGGACACGTTTCTTTTTCCATCCAACCAGCAGTCACTTCTTCTCTGGGTTTACTGGCGGATCGCAAACAACTTTAAAGGTGCATACCGCCACCTAAACCAGCAGTCACGTTAGATTTTAGAACAAATATAGTGATTGGATGAGACGAGGAAAAAAACGAAGTCTTGGCACCAAATGTTCTGACCTCTGCCGGTGCTCGGTAGTACCGCAGTGATTCGGTCGGTACCAAAAAAGTACCGAATTTCAATACTCAGCCCTAAGTCTGACAGCCCTAAATTAACTCGTATTACACTAATTGCCAGCAATTAAGTCATTTCAAATGTGTATATTGTAATATAATGTAGTCTCTAGTTAGTTTCCAGACCCATGTACAGTGCATCCGGAAAGTATTCACAGTGCTTCACTTTTTCCACATTTTGTTATGTTACAGCCTTATTCCAAAAAGGAATAAATTCATTTTTTTCCTCAAATTTCTATACACAACACACCATAATGACAACATGAAGTTTTTTTGAAATGTTAGTTTTTTATTTTTAATACATTTGCAAAGAAATCACATAAGTACATAAGTATTCACAGCCTTTGCCATGAAGCTCAAAAATTGAGCTCAGGTGCATCCTGTTTCCACTGATGTTTCTACAGCTTAATTGGAGTCCACTTGTGGTAAATTCAGTTGATTGGACATGATTTGGAAAGGCACACACCTGTCCATATAAGGTCCCACAGTTGACAGTGCATGTCAGAGCACAAACCAAGCATGAAGTCAAAGGAATTGTCTGTAGACATCCGAGACAGGATTGTCTCGAGGCACAAATCTGGGGAAGGGTACAGAAAAATGTCTGCTGCTTTGAAGGTCCCAATGAGCACAGTGGCCTCCATGATCCGAAAATGGAAGAAGTTTAGAACCACCAGGACTCTTTCTAGAGCTGGCCGGCCGTCTAAACTGAGCGATCGGGGGAGAAGGGCCTTAGTCAGGGAGGTGACCAAGAACCCGATGGTCACTCTGTCAGAGCTCCAGCGTTCCTCTGTGGAGAGAGGAGAACCTTCCAGAAGGACAACCATCTCTGCAGCAATCCACCAATCAGGCCTGTATGGTAGAATGGCCAGACGGAAGCCACTCCTTAGTAAAAGGCACATGGCAGCCCGCCTGGAGTTTGCCAAAATGCACCTGAAGGACTCTCAGACCATGAGAAAACAAAATTCTCTGGTGAGACAAAGATTGAACTCTGGCGTGAATGCCAGGCGTAATGTTTGGAGGAAACCAGGCACCGCTCATCACCAGGCCAATACCATCCCTACAGTGAAGCTTGGTGGTGGCAGCATCATGCTGTGGGGATGTTTTTCAGTGGCAGGAACTGGGAGACTAGTCAGGATCGAGGGAAAGATGAATGCAGCAATGTACAGAGACATCCTGGATGAAAACCTGTTCCAGAGCGCTCTTGACCTCAGACTGGGGCGACAGTTCATCTTTCAGCAGGACAACGACCCGAAGCACACAGCGAAGATATCAAAGGAGTGGTTTCAGGACAACTCTGTGAATGCCCTTGAGTGGCCCAGCCAGAGCCCTGACTTGAATCCGATTGAACATCTCTGGAGAGATCTGAAAATGGCTGTGCACCGACGCTTCCCATCCAACCTGATGGAGCTTGAGAGGTGCTGCAACGAGGAATGGGCAAAACTGCCCAAAGATAGGTGCGCCAAGCTTGTGGCATCATATTCAAAAAGACTTGAGGCTGTAATTGCTGCCAAAGGTGCATCAACCATAAAATTTAGCAAAGGCTGTGAATACTTATGTAGGCTACATGTGATGTCTTAGTTTTTTATTTTTAATACATTTGCAAACATTTCAAAAAAAAAATTAATGTTGTCATTATGGGGTGTTGTGTGTAGAATGTTGAGGAAAAAAATGAATTAATTCCATTTTGGAATAAGGCTGTAAGATAACAAAATGTGGAAAAAGTGAAGCGCTGTGAATACTTTCAGGATGCACTGTATGTTATAGAACAATGTGACTGATCACAGAGGCACAGACCAGATTTATAACCAAAACACGAGTGTAACAGCGGTGTGTGTGTGTGTGTGTGTGTGTGTGTGTGTTACACACCTTCACAAACGCCAACTTCGTGTTGCGTAATCCCGTCTCCGTTCTCCGGTGGTCGTATCACGCATCTGAGCCCACGGTCGCAGGTCCCGTGCAGTCCAAACACGCCCCCGCACGACTCGTTGCGTTGCCGGGCGCACACGCTGCAGCAGCCGCATATCCCCGCCACCACCGAGCCCTTACAGGCGCCCAGTGGCAACTCCTCGCACTTCGACTGGTCGCACGGCAGACACAGCAGCGCCTGTGTGACGCTCGACGCGAAAACGAACCAGCAAACTACACAAATTGGGGCAAAGTAGGTCGTCCGAGATGGTAAGAGCGACATTAGGGCAGACGATAATGATCAAGAGAGAGAGAGTCGGGAAAATGGACCTGCTATGATCCAAACTCTGATCGACAACTCAGTACCATCCACAAGTAAAAGCACAAAAAAACAGTTCTCAAACTTTGGCCCACGACCCACTGTGGGTCAAGCGGTTGTTCCCGGTAGAGCCCCGCATCGCAACAGTTTGAAGGATCTCGAGTGTCCCGGGTGGAGGGCCCCGGGTGTAGTGTCCCGGGTGGAGGGCCCCGGGTGGGAGCGGCGAGGGCCCTGCTGCTCAGGAAACTTCCGATGTATTCTCCACTGTGACCCGCTCACGTTTGCGGTGTTATTGCGTAAGCGGAACGCAAAGGGATGCTCTGTAGTTCCAGGAATAGGGAAAGAAGTGCTCGTCAAGCCGCACACTACAGCAGTTCAGTGGACCGAAACAGATCAAGGCATGTACGCGAATAGTAGCACGATAATCAAATAGTTCAATTGTAAAACACAATGTGGAATGATGGTTATTTTATAATACTAGTTTGTGATTATATATATATACACTTTAGACTTAAGTCTGGTCCGGGTGTGACGTTACAGTTGGATCTGAACCACCTGCGTGATAGCAAAACAAACAACCGACTTTTACTTTTGTTTTACACTTGCAATATTATTAGTTATTTTTTACGTAGTCTACCAAGAAGACTGACCAGCTCAACTCATGTGTGACAACAATATAGCTCATATATCATAAGACCATATATCATAAGTTCATATATATATCCAAATGAATGGCTGGCTAACTGACAAGACAACGCGTGTTGTTGTGTTGTTTAATCACAGCCGCGCAACAACAACAAAACGAACACGTTTCAGACACGATACGTTCAGATCCGAGTAAAAGCTCGGAGCCAAGAGAGTTTCCCCCCCCCCAACTATCGCGCCGGCGGTCCCTCGGGTCCTCCCCGCCGTGAGGCTGGTTTGTACTACTCGCAGTGAACGCAACACGACGGAAAAACTCCACTCACGCGTCGTCAGTCTGTCTCTCAGTCCGCTGGGTTGTTCAACGAGACACACACACACACACACACACACACACACACACACACACAACCACCGAATTTAGAAGCCTCGTTGAACGCAAACTGTGCGTAACGTTCGCGGAGTCGTTGTTGTTTTTCAAATAATCCTCAGCGACTGTCACTTTTTTCCCCCGTGTGTGTGCGGCGCGTTTCCTGTCCGCGGACTGCTGCTGCTCTCCTCTCTCTGTCCTGCGTGCGCACCGTAGCAGCCCCCAGCGCGCTCTGGTCCCCGCGCACACCGAGCACGAGCCGTGACCTCATAACGGGACCACGCCCACTCCGCGCTCTGATTGGACGGCGGCAGGAATGCGGGGCGGAGTGGGGCGCAGGTGTGGAATGTTGTGGGAGAGGGAGCGAAAGAGAGAGAGACACGGACTGACAGGGAGAGAGAGAGAGAGACACTGAGGGTAAATAAAACACAAAGAACGTGTTCATGGATGATTCAACATCCCCCCCCCACCTCATACCCTTCTTCAGCTCACATTTGATGATCACTAATGCGTGTGTGTGTGTGTGTGTGTGTGCGCGCGCGTGCGTGTGTGTGCTCAATTATGATGATCATGCCACAGAAGTTCTACATAAGGTGTGTGTGTGTGTGTGTGCGCGTGTGTGCTCAATTATGATCATTCCACCATAGTTCTACATAAGGTGTGTGTGTGTGTGTGTGTGTGTGTGTGTGTGTGTGGTGTGTGTGTGCATTCATTCACTGGACCACAACAGTGATTCCCGGTGCGTCCGCAGGGTGAGTGTATTTGGGAGGAGGGGATACATGAACGTGGACTCACTCGAGTGAGGATAACATGTGTAACGGGCGACCACAGAGTGCAGTGTGGCTGATAGCTGCACACGGTTATACGATACAAAGCAAGCAGTGGTTAGCAGGCAATTTTCTTTTTGATTTATGTAACACGTACCTCAAGACCTGCCACAAAATATACAAAAGTTCAGAGCAAAACTTTGAGGCACCAGTTCGATAAATCACACAGAACATAGCTGACTAACCACCATATTCCACGTTTTATTATATGTGGTCCCCAGCAGCTGAAGATGAATGGTATTGTCCTCCGGGAGACCAATCCTTGTGTGTCTTCCCCCACTGTGGCTGTTGGATTCAAAGGCTGGTGACTGGCTTAGTGTCTGTGCAGGCATGGCTTTTTATTCACATTTAATATTGTCCATATGATATAGTATCATATCATTTTCTGATAAAATCTCATGTCAAGGTCATTTGAAACATGTTTGCATGTTTGTAATGGAAAGTCAATTGAAGAAAAACAAAACTGCATTCTCCAATTCATTTAAAAAAAGAACACATTCACAATATTTATCTGAAATGTTATGCAGCTTTCTCACTAAATAATGCTATTTATTGTTTATTGTTTATTATTTTATTGTCAATTTATTTACATTATTATTATTATTTTGTACTATTCTTTTCTATAATTTATTTGAAAAAGATCAATTTAAAAGGCAGAAGTACCAAAACAAGTCAATACATTTGGAAGGACAGCCCAGGTGGACCCACATTATCAGAACAGTGGCCTCAATCTCAGCTGTCTGTCCATACTGACAAGTAACTACATAACTGTTTACACAAACAAATAAGCAATATTAAACAGCAGCAACACTCATTTCAAAACAACACATTCAAGCAAGGAATAAGGGTAAACAATAATAGTTCCCTCAAAATCAAACCAATCATAACAATGTTAATCCAAATCCATATTTAATAGCATCAATATTGTTGGCTCCATTAAACATTATAAACAAAGTTACAAACTTACACCATAACTTTATCATTACTTCCATGGAGCCTTCAAACCATTTTTGTTTGTCTTGCGTTGTCAAACTTTTATGCTTTGGCAAAATAAAAGGATGAATATATTATAATGCCATATCTTAGATTCCATGCAGTATCATATCCAAGTAGTCATTAGAATAATGATAATATGATCATGAAAGGTTCTGTATCTTTCTCCTTCTAGTCATGTTATGCATGTATTCTACCAAGCAAAAAAAATAAAAAATAGGAGGAAAAGTCAATTTGTGTGCGTGTGTGTGGACAAAACATGAATGCAAAATTAAAAACAGCTGAAATAGCTT
The DNA here is from genome assembly GCA_002895965.2 of Coryphaenoides rupestris. Lineage (NCBI taxonomy): Eukaryota > Metazoa > Chordata > Actinopteri > Gadiformes > Macrouridae > Coryphaenoides > Coryphaenoides rupestris. The sequence goes on along the minus strand of PIJE02000040.1, from coordinate 160,424 downwards.
CCTGAGAAAATGTGCAGGCACACAAGCGTTTGAGTGATTCTATTCCAGAGTTACAGAGTTACAGAAGCAGGTTAATCTCTGAATGGAGTTTTACATTGTATATGTACATAGTTCACATTTCTCATACTAGAAGACAAAAAATTTACCTAATCACCTATTACAAAAAATTTAATTAGTAATCACAGGCCACTGTGTCTCCCTTTTCGGACACAATCATAACACACACACACACACACACACACACACACACACACACACAGGCACATTATTCCATTCAGCACAAACTGTGATGAATGGAATTGTTCAAACTGAAGAGCAGAGACTGATTTCTCATAATCTACAAAACAACAAGTAGAATGTGTGATAAAGATAGAGACCAGAGACAAGGAGTGGGAAATGAATAAGGAACGTGTGTGTGTGTGCGTGTGTGTGTGTGTGTGTGTGTGTGTGTGTGTGTGTGTGTGTGTGTGTGTGTGTGTGTGTGTGCATGAGAGAGAGACCGTTGCTAAGAAATGAATAGGGAGGCGTGTGCGTGTGTTTAAGAGAGAGAGACTTAAGAAATTAATAGGGAAGAAGGCGTGTGTGTGTGTGTGCGCTTGCATGTGTTTGCTTGCATGTGTGTGTGTGCGCACACAATTTTAAGCGGCCCATTAATCATCCAGCCGGGGGGAGAGAAGGGTGAGGGGAATGCTACGCACCGGTAAACGTCTTTCTCTCTCTCTCTCTATCTCTCTCTCTCTCTCTCTCTCTCTCAAACCAGCATCCATAAACACGTATCTCACCCTCGGGCAGCGTCAGCATGCTGTTTTAGGTAATTCTATTAAAACGCTGCTATTTATCAGCCTTGCTCTCTCCTCCTCCCCCTCTCTCTATCTCTCTGTCTCACCCCCTCTCACTATGTTTCCTGCTCCTGTGTTGACCTCTCTATATCTCTCACCCTCTTTCTATTCATGTCCCTTTTTCCATTTCTGTCATTGTCGATGTCTTTGGTTTCTGTCTTCGTTTCCCTGCTGATATTGGACTCATAAATAAATATATCCTTTTTGGTACATTGGTTAAAATAGGATTTCAATTTGCGACAGGTCTAGCAAATCCTTTGCCCTGCAGGCCTGTGGAACTCATTCAGAAGAGAGAAAACCCTGAGATCCCAGGGCGCTGATAGGACCATTACCCAGGTGGTTTTTTTCGTTCTTCTTTTGGCTGTTGTTATTTTTGCAAAATTCTTAAAAAAAAATGAATGCAACTGATTTGAGTGTAAGCTCTTTTATTCTTTTGAGCACAGCAAACAACAGACAGCAGTGTGTTGCTTGTGTGTGGCGTGTCTGTAGACAGAGAGGGGGGTGGGGGGGTTGAGTTAGCAGGCCTTAACATCAAAACATCCATGACTCGCATGAAATAAAACACAAATCAATTATTAAAAAAGCACCAGAAGGCATTCTCTCTGTTTGAGATATATTTTTAAGAAATGCCACAGCCATTTGTCAGCTATTAGTGACTAAAATGCACTGTGAGAATATCTGCTGTGCTTGTCTCTCTCTGAGCCAATTTAGATGTAGAACGCTCCTGGCTTAGTTCTGACCAATCAGAGCATCTCTTCCCTGATTGGTTCAGGGAATCCATCTTGCCTGTCATTCACAGGTGCGTGAAATGCAGATATTGAAATGCATTCTGAATGGCAGATAAACAAGCAGATAAAAAAGTCTTGCAGTCGGTCGGTCTTTTCAACTCTCAAATCTTAACTACAGCTGCTTTGCATGGCTATGCACAGCTCCAACGTCTTCATCAAGTTTGCTGACGACACGACAGTGTTGGGTCTGATCGCCGACGACGACGAGACAGCCTACAGGGAGGAGGTTGGATCACTGGCACAGTGGTGCCAAGAGAACAACCTCGCCCTAAACGTCAAGAAGACCAAGGAGCTGATCGTGGACTACAGGAAGCGGAGAGGAGAGCACGCCCCCATCTCCATCGACGGTGCTGCAGTAGAGAGGGTCAGCAGCTTCAAGTTCCTCGGCGTGCACATCTCCGAGGACCTCACATGGACCACGCACACCACACACGTGGTGAAAAAGGCTCAACAACGCCTGTATTTCCTCAGGCGACTGAGGAAATTCAACATGTGCCCCCGCATCCTCAGAACATTCTACTCTTGTACCATCGAGAGTGTTCTCACAGGATGCATCACCGTCTGGTACGGGAACTGCACCGCACTGGAGCGTAAAACACTACAGAGGGTGGTGCGGACGGCCCAGTACATCGTTGGAGGTGAGCTTCCCTCCCTCCTGGATATATACACCAGGCGGTGCGTGGCCAAGGCCAAACGGATTATTAAAGACAATAACCACCCCAGCCACGAACTGTACACACTCCTACCATCAGGCAGGCGATACCGCAGTATCAAGTGCTGAGCAGACTCAGAGACAGCTTCCACAGTCAGGCCATCAGGCTGCTGAACAAGTTCGGCATCAATGTCTAAATGCTAGTGCTAGTCCTGGTGATAAGTTGTTACTGCTGGAGCTAGCGCTGGTAGCAGTGCTAAGTGTTGGTGCTAGTGCTGTGCTGGTGTTACTGCTAGTGCTGGTCCTGGTGCTAGTGTTACTGCTGGTGCTGGTGTTAGTGCTAGTCCTGGTGCTAGTACTGGTGTTAGTGCTGGTCCTGGTGCTAGTACTGGTGTTAGTGCTAGTCCTGGTGCCAACTGCTGGTGCTAGTGTTGTGTCGACTGTCTGGGAAGGTATCCCGTGACATTCTGTGAATGTCAGCATATAACAATGTATATTTTAGTACATCGATTTATATGTGTATGGATATTTTACTGTATATTTTACTGTATATTCCATTTCATTTTAGATTTAATTTACTTATTTTATATAGAATTCTATTTATAGTTCTATTTCTATTTTGTAGTTTTACTCTATTTTGTATTCTTTATAATTACTGTCGGCTGTCGGGCGTTTTGCACAAAAAGTTTTTAACTCACTGCTTATACTCACGTGTAAATTGTGAAGTTACAATAAAAATACTTGAACTTGAACTTGAACTTTAAATCAAGTGTGTCTGTATACACACTTGCTTTGCAGCGTCTAACAGTTGTGTACTGTTGCATTAGCCTTGCATCTACCTGAAATATAGATATATAAATGCTGTAGGTAAGATTTGAGACTTCTCACGAGAGAGCAGAAAAGAGCAGAGGAGAGAAAGATTTAGAAGCTAAGCAACGCACAGCCCTCTTCCTCCCTCCCTCTCTACGTTTCTCTGCCATTGACATAACGCTGTGTGTGAAAATGTGATTGACAGGTAATATGGAGGATTCCCTGCTCCCAATCAAGGAAGATGACGCGATTGGTCAGAAACAAGCCAGGAGCAGTCTCAAATCTATGTAGTAGCAGTCTCATATATCTCAGCACAGACAACTCTAAACAGCACATTTCACTCCCCAATAGCTGACGGATGACAATGCCATTTCTCACAAATTACACAAATTATAGCTCTTTGATTTTAACTTTTATTTTTATTATTATAATATATATAGTATTATTTAGTTTAAATAGGCCACTACTATGCTAAGCCATACTTTCAGTTACTAAATTATGCCATTTAACAATGTGTGTGCTGCAAAATAAGCAATTCAACTAATTTAATTTCAAAATGGAAAGTGCCCTCTGCGTTGGATAATGACTCTGGCTGCCTCACCCTGAACTCATCCATTCTGCTGTAAGTGGTGCCAGTGATATGTTTTGCTGCTTGTACCAGCTGCAACACAAAATGAGCATGTTGCTGTTGGGCAAACGAGAGACGTGGAACATACTTTTGATTGATTGAGTGAAGAGAAAGATTTCTTACAGGTTGCATGTGCACAAAACTGAAAATCTGTCAAATAGATTTCCAATGCTTTCCCCTCAACTGAGCGAAAGCTAAATGTCGACAGTCTTGTCTTGCAGTCCCGAAGGGTTCAATTAGCTAACTTCCATCCATCATTTGACAGTTGATATGCTGAATTCAAATGATGCCCTGTAGTGTGGTGTAGGTTTAGAAATGATTAATTACACACACACGAAGTATAGGAACAGGGGATAGCCTTCTTTACGTAGCTTCTCTCATCCACGTTACAACTCTTCTTCTCAGGCGTAACTCATAACTTAATTACAAGGACCAGTAGTGCCACCTAGAGGCTCCTCACACAAATAGCATTTAAACAGCAACAGAACATTATGCATATGGACACAACATCTTCCCCTTTTGAACAAAGAGTACTTCTAGTACCTTAGCTTAGAACTGGCAGTATTGCACTCTCAATACTCTACGTAATAAGAACATCATTCACTTCCACATTTTCTTAACCCCACATTAGTCAGCAGTATTTTTCACTTTCCCATAACAAAGTCTTTGACCCAGTTAGGTGGATTCCTAATCCTGGTAGGCCTGGGCTGATTATCAGAGTTAGAATCAGGTGGTTTATCAGTCTCTGGGTTAGTGCAGTCCATTGCTCTGTCAGAGCCAGCATCCGGGATCAACTCTGGCAGTGCAGACAAACGTGAGGCATTCCAGATCCTTCCATCATCCAGCAGATAAGTGTTTGGTCCTTTCTTTTTCACAACAGTCCTTGGTTTTGTGAACTTCAGTTCTCCTTTCTTTACTTTCCATGGCTTCCTAATCCGTACTTTGTCACCAGACTGGACGTCGGTTGATTTGGCGTGTCTGTGAGCATCTGTGTATTCCTTTGACTTCACTTGTTTTTGCTTCACTCTCTCACGTACGGCTTGTCCATCTATTGGAGGAACAGGCATATCCATCACCTGTAGCTTTGTTCTCATTCGTCGGCCATGGAGCAGTTCTGAAGGGGATACTCCCGTCGTAGCATGAGGCGTTGCTCTGTAGTCCATCAGGTAAGTTTTCAGGAATGATTTCCAGGGTTCTCCCTGAATAGATGCGGTCTGTAGACAGTCTTTAAGGCTTCTGTTGAATCTCTCAACTTCTCCATTTGCTCTTGGGTAATAAACTGAAGATCTCAGGTGTCTGATTTCCCTCTTTTTAAGAAAGTCTGAGGAATTGAGGTCCATTGTCACTTATCAGTTCCTTCGGATTCCCTTACCCGATATCAATCTAGGCGGAGGCTGGGATCCTGCGGGTGTGGAGCAGGTCACGCGCTTCAAGAGTACTACGAGAGTGTCTCCGCCCTGCCTCCAGGTCGTCCACACTGAAGGGCCCTGCTCGCCTCTGCCCTGCCCTCCAGGTCGCCGAAGCGCGCACCTGAGGTCCCTTGCTCGGCCTTTGCCCTTGCCTCCAGGAGTCATCACACACTGTAGGGTCATCTGCTCGGCCCTCGTGCCCTGCCTCCAGGTCGTCGCCTGACGGTGCCGTGGGTCGCGGGAGGCTCCCGTTGAGGGGGTGGTCCTATCACGGTCTCGACCGTTGTCTCCGGCCGCACGGTGTTGGTTGGTCGATGGCCTCTTTGGGATTCCGTGTCCTTACAATTGGTTCCTAAAGTGCGTCAATGATAGCACGGCAACCTGCGCTGCGCTCCGTGCCCTGCAG